>PIJE02000131.1:0-155000 GCA_002895965.2 Coryphaenoides rupestris
GGGGGGGGGGGTTATTTTATACAGCCAGACAATGTGTTAATCTGAAGCATCGCCGAAACGATCGCGTTCAGGTGCGGTGATTCCATGTAACGGTGGCACGGTGTGTGTTGACGGACGGTACTGCGGAGCGGCGGCTTTCTCGCCTTATATAGGAGGCCAGGGCACATGTGCGGCGCTGCTGCTGCTGCTGCGTTCACTGCCCCACCCTGAATTTGGTGCAAAGACTATTCTTCTTCTGGCTGCCTCGTACCCGATCGCACTTCTTAGTGTTTTTTTTATTTGTAATTTTTTTTTAATAATCTGACTAGTATACCACACCACCGCTTGCGACACATGATCGATTATACCTCGATATTGAACTTCATTTACGCCGATGTCCCGGTTTTATTTCACGTCCCAATTTGGGTCCGCTAACGGGCCTGTTCCCTGCGTACTTACCGGCTGCCACTACGCATCTCATTTTGTCCACTGAATGAAAGCCACTCGATGCAGTGAGCGATTTATCGTTAGAATCTAAAATGCATTCCCAGTGATCGACCGATGGCTCTGCCTCAACACATTAAGCTTTCTTTCTTCTGTTATTAAACCTTTTACAAGAAGCACAGGTGTTTTTTATTTGTGGGGTTTTTGTTTTTTTACAGACTCATCTTAATGATGATATATATGTAGATTAGGACGTTTAGTCTTGTTTTATGGACGACTTTGCTTATTGTTAGGTCGGCGTAAAGAATATGAGACTGTCTTGTGCGTTTATGGACGTCAGTTCCCCTTATTTCCGTTCTGCGTCTCTAGGTTTTGTAAGGCTAAATGATCACATTTTAATATGTAGATGGCTGGAGAATGAGTTTACAAATTAGATTATTGTTGTAGCTGAAAACCTCCATTAGTTAAATGTGCACTTCATTTGCAATAGCCTGTCTTGTGACCAAGTCATTTATCGGTTTCTGCAACTGCTGAGTTAGTAGGTGGGTGTAAGATGTGACATGGCTACTTCTCATTTTTATTACTTCTCATTACTGCCTTTTTGCATAATGCTTGTCAGATTTTGAGTCTTTCAGTCAAATGAAGCATTGTCAGCTTTGAATTCTGAAAGTATTTTGGCTTTCACCAAAACGTTTTCTCAGTCGTAAATGTAATCTTAACTTGGTACGCCTTGAGCAAACATATCTGGTACAAGCACACACCTTTTGTACAGCTTCCTCCAAAGTGGGTCACTTGGTAAATGCATGTCACTCGATGACGTGCCACTTTTCGTGAATGCTCCATTGATTTTTCAGCCTTTTCCGTAGGAGGCCAGCGTTGCCCTACGCTGCTAACTATGTCTTGTGACGCCTCGTTTCCCCATACTCGCCATTTCCTGCTTGGTGTGAAATCAAGTGTTTGTTTCAGACTCCGTCCTGACGCCTGGGGGTTAGAAAACATTGTCAAAGGGCTGACATAGTGACGTCCCCTGCTCTGCCAGGGTTTGTGTAGTTTAAATGACCCCTAACAGTTATGTTGAGTCATCTCATGGGGTAGGTGTGACTCGGGGGGCGACGTGACTTTAGTTACGTTTCAACAATGCCCAATTGTAAGTCAGCCCTGCATTCCTGCCCTAATGCACAGCTATGCCCCGAGCCTCATCCCGTAGGCGCCCACGTAGCATGAACATCTCAAGGGTTGTGCATTTAAATGTGGACAAACCCTTATTCAGCCAGATTGCCTACCTGTCTGGCGTGCATTATGGTGTTCTAATCAACCTAGAGACGCACCCCTTTCCGTTTCTGTATTACGCACCAATGTTACATTTGGACTTTGGCACTGATAAGCGCCAGATTGCAAATGGAATTTTAGTATGTAACAAGTCTCAAAGAAGCTATGTTTGAGATTGGATGGCATAGCTTTGGTGTGTGCGGTTATTCATTGAGGATTGACATGCAAAATGTTGGAATCTGAAATGGAGATTTAAAATATTGTAACAACTTTGCGCAACTTGGTGCTTCACCTTTCAATTCTGCTTATCTGTTCTTCTAAGGATGTGTGTGAGTCACATGCTGTGCTCTGAGGCCCTTGTCCGACTTCCTGGTGCACATTTTTTTCTATTAACACTAACTACGCCTAAGTTCCAGGAAGTTAATATAGTAGCTTTTATCTCCTCAGTCAAATGCAAACTGCAATTTCCATGTTTTGGTTAAAGTCATAGGATATTGGACATAAAATGAGATGTAAATCGCATTTAACATTTTCTAATGTACACAAACTATCCTGGGTTATGTTTTTTGTTTTTTACTATTGCCAACTCATTTATGAACTTGTGTAAAACCTACAATCTCTATGCTTTTGTTGAATACTTTTATACATCTGCTGTCTAATCAATTGAACACTAGCTTACTTCTGCATCTGAATAATTTTTTCCTGATTATCGGTGGCTATGTTAATTCATATAGGGTTAGTCTTGGTATGTCGTGAATCATTTGCATCGATGGGCATCCCAATTGATTGCTTTAGCCCAGTGGTCTCTGCATTTCAAATGGAGCCCAAAAACATGAGGGGTAGGAGCATAATAAAGTTGGGTCCAAACCTGACACTTGATTGACAACTCTGTGGCAAGTTATGTGAATGGACCTCTTAGTGAGATTGCTTTTAATGTTCCCTGGGAAAATATTCATTTTGATTACAAAGGAGCATTGTAGTATCCGCAACAAATGCTCTGCAATGTTCAGGAGAGAAAAGCAGACGTGGCCAATGTAAAGCTAGTTTCATATTCCACATTCGTTTGACATTTTTAACATGGAATACTAAATGCTATATGAAATCACAAATATATCCAACCTATGATGAGTTTTAATTGTAAGAAAATAAATTGGCCATTTATTTTACACAAACAATTGCATAAAAGTATTGTCCTAATGCATTGATAATGGTTGAAAAGGTACTTTATTTGCAGGCTTATTTATTCTTTGTATATGAGAGGCATCTATTTGCTTAAGTTTTGACTTGGGTAGTGATCTTGAGCTTAAAGGTTGGTAGCCAGTGCTTTAGCCTGACAACCACCATCAATGGTAGAGCCAAAATGCTTCAACACCAACGGTGTTTCGTAGAAGTAAATAATTTAAACATGACACTTCATTGTGTGGGGCTTTTATTACTGTAAGGTTGTATGAGATTAGACTAAGGGCTTGTACTGCAGGTTAAATATTAACCAACTAGAGGTTGTAAAAAAGATCGGATGAGGTTTGGCAGTTGAACCCAGCAAAATGCAGGCTACTCTTATTATATTTTCATATAGACTAGCTGTTACACTGTAACTTGGGGAAGGTGGCGTGGGCCCTGTATTTTACTGTATGATAATGAAGGCTTTATTTCCATACAGGCCTCCGGTGTCCAAGTCACAGATGAAGTTATCGCAGTCTTCAATAACATGAAGGTGCGCAAGGCCCAGCCGAACGAGGAGGACAAGAAGAAGAGGAAGAAGGCCGTCCTGTTCTGCATAAGCCCCGACAAACAGAACATCATTCTGGAGGAGGGCAAGGAGATCCTGTGCGGCGACATCGGCAACACGATCACAGACCCCTACCTGGAATTTGTAAAGATGCTGCCCTCTGACGACTGCCGCTATGCCCTCTACGATGCCACTTATGAAACCAAGGAGACGAAGAAGGAAGACCTGGTCTTCATTTTCTGGTAAGGCTGCGGTAAACCGGCACACAAGGGCTTTCCATTTGGTTCATTCATGGGTTTGTCTTAACGGTTGTCACATGTGGTCAACTTCCATAGGGCCCCAGATGATGCCTCCATGAAGAGCAAGATGATCTACGCCAGCTCAAAAGAGGCCATCAAGAAGAAATTCACAGGTGATTTCATGTTTTTACCTTTTGTTGTTGTTTTTGCATTGGTAGACGGTTTCACTTAGCCTCTTTCTGCCAGTCGATCTTTCTATCGTTTTCAGTCCCGGTCGGTCCTTTTGCTTAAGCAGCTGATGGGCAGCCACACCTTGATGGCCTTCAGCCAATCAGATTAACCTGACTCACAAGTGACGACAGCATTTTATTATTTTATTTTTGTCCAGGCGTCGGCATGTGACTGCAGTTGCTCTTTATTGGAAACAAATGAAAAAGGCGCAGGCACTCTTAAAGGGGCTCGCACACTGGGCATGCCGTCCGCCGACATGCAACAATGTGCACATATTTATATATATTATTTGGAACCTTTATATCCAATGAGAGCTCTGTCTGACTGCACCGTGTTATAACTTCCAGCCCTGCTCAAAACATTGGCATGGCACTCATATTAAATGCAGAACAAGACCTAACATATAATCAGGGATGCAACTGGTTTCATGATGAACCGCGGTAAAATTCTGTTATGTTATGTTTATTGTTCATTGTAAAGCGTCTTTGAGTACCCTTTAAAAGCGCTATATAAGTCATATGTATTATTAATTCTTCAGTCATCTTCATGAGCACCACCCCTTACCATCACCCTTTACTTTAGAGCCAGTGCAAGTCAAGTTAACATTTAGCTCAATGCATGATATGGGGAAAGATGTGGGGAATAAGTTCTGTATGCATGTGATGCAGTGAACTAGTGCGCTCAGTAAAGGTTAACCGTTGGAACACTATCGCCGTCATGGCGTGTACCATCCAACAACGTGCGTGCAATGAGTTTAACTTCATCGAACACCTGCAAATTCAGTCAGTGGCTGTTCAGTGATCTCTAATTAATTTGCCTCTACTGCAGCTTTAGAGAAAACACATTAACATTACATTATTTTCTGCCCTTAAATTTAAGTTGTCATAGAAAAATAGCAAAAACAATTGCCATTGTTGAGTGAAAACACCAATATATTGCCATTGGGGAAAAAATGCACAAGTAGGCATATTCAGCACATTTGAAAAATACCACGATAATACTGTTTAACGTGATCATTTTCGTAATGATAATAGTGATGACGTTTTCATACAGACACATCTCTAATCTAATGTTATGCGCGTTGTCCTTTCCGCTATGCAATGCTGCCCGACATGCTGCTCCTCCGGTGAGACCCGCGTCATCCAATGATCGAATCCATTTTAAAATGAGCCTTTTCTTTGCCTCCCTTTGTCCTCCATTTTCAGGCATCAAGCATGAGGTGCAGGCGAACTGTCTGGAAGAGGTGAGGGATCGGCGCAACACTGGCTGAGAAGCTTGGCGGTTCATCAATAGTCACCCTAGAGGGCCGCGCCCGCTATAAATCCTGGCTTCAACCGAGGCCTACCACACATCTGATGGGTTTAGCTGTTCATTCCAGTATAGTTGGCCGCAGGGGCAAAAGCAGATTCAGGGATAATTTGAGTGAGTGGGGTGGGTGGGGAGGGTCGGGCTTCTGGGGAGGCGGTGTGTGGGAGGGGGAGGGGGGGTTGAAGTGACAGTTAAAAAAACAAAAAAAATGAAGGAAAAAAATAACTAAATAAATCCAACAACGGCAGGCTGTCATTCCAGTTCTCACAACATAATGAAGATGAACAAAAATACGTGAAGGTAATAAATAATTAAAGTGAAGGATGACTTAAAAATATACACGATTTTAAATGTTTGAAGGCACGGTTTTGTTCTAACTGGGGTCTATTTGAGAAGGGGACGAACAACTGTTATTATTCCAACTGTTAATCCCTGAAAAATAACTGTTCAATCTTTTTTTTGCCAAACTTCTAGTTAAGTTTTACATGTTGTAGTTGAGACTAGGTGTAGATCAAACCAATTTACCTTTTTAATTGCACAAGTATCAAACTCTTCTGGGGAACAGCTGAATTCTATATATATATTGTTTTTGTTTTTTCTTTTCAAACATGCAAATTCCCCAAAAAACTTGAGTGATTCCATTTTTATTTGCAATTCCCGGTTTAAAAAAAGAAGGCATTTTGTGTAGTAAACAAAACCCATTCCATTTACTTGTTCAACCGAGTGTATTGCAGTCTCGGTGGTGTTCTGACGGTCGGATGGGCAGTGACGGATATGAAGGGCATGTGTTCAGACTGAATAGTGAAGGATGTTTTGTATCGTCTCCTTATCTCTAATTAAAAAAAAAGCACTAAACTACTGACTTTGTCTTGTATTTTTTACCTTTCTACTTCCATGGTTACGTAGAAAAACTGGAGTACTTGTGATATTAAATGGTTGTGTGCTTGCTGTTCATTGGAGACTTCTGTGTGGAACGCTTATTTTTCTACTTGTAAAACCGTTGGTGACCACACTGTGTCCCCCTAACACAATTCCAGAAACCTGGATTGAAGCACTTTGAATCCAAATGGGAACAATGATTAAAACGCTTTATTAAAATATATAAGTTTTTACAAATGTTTACAAACATTCACACTTACTCCTTTTTGACTATTCATTATTTTAACAAACATTGGCCACATCCAGGCCAATGTTCAGTCCTTTGTGCCTCCATGCGTACAAAATATTGACCACCCCAAGTTTTTTTTTGGGCGCAAAAGTGAAATCTGAGTAATGTGTAAATACAGCAACACAATTCTTCAACCATACATGGAAAAAGAAGACGTGCACACAAGAAAAGTCTGTGTTCTGCATTTTCCTTGTGAAAAGTGGTGCTTTTTTAATAAGGTGGAAATTCTGACCGTTTATTAATCTGACAGCAGGGAAAATGGCTGTTTTAGCCTTCATTAGCAGACATGTTAAATAACACAAGCAGGGTGTCACTGTTATCTTTGAATCACGTTGTGCTTTATTTAGCATCTCAACACCAACTGAGTCCATAAGTCCAACCCGGCTCCAGAAGTACCTCCGCCCTGTCTCAGTCGTGACTACAGTCCAGCTGGTTCCCGTGCACCCAGTAGCAGATCTGAGCAAACTTGAGTGGCGTGAATCTCACGGCCACATTGTAATCCCGGTTCTCCCCGTCAATCTCCAGCCACTGGTGTCCCGAGAAGATCCCGATCACCTTCCTCTCCCACCTCTCCAGGGTGCTGTCCCATACCCGTCCGTACACCCCCGAGCCGCTCGCTCCTGGCCGGGCGTCGCAGTGCTGGTAGATGAGGTCGTTGGACTCGTCCTCCACGGGGCAGAACCTGTAGACCAGCTCTCCGGGCCGGTCGCTGTCAAAGCCGGAGAAGTGGATGCGTTTCCCTGCCAGGTCGTCGGACGAGGGAGCCACGGCCAGGCGCATGAAGGGCTGCCGGTGGGGCCACCGTAGCTCCAGCAGGGCGTAGTCGAAGTCCATGCTGACCTCCTGGGGACCCTGGATCCAGCCCTTGGGCACCCGGGTGCGCTTCACCCTCACCCAGCGCACCAAGGGTTTCTTGGGGTCCAAGTTCTTCGGAGCCGGCCTGGTGGCGTTTATGTACGGCGGGGTCAAGAAGCCGACCCTGAGCTTACGCGCCCCCTTGACGTAATCCCTCCCGTCGTGCACGCAGTGGGCGGCCGTGAGCACGTGGCGCTGGGACACCAGCACGCCGGTGCAGCCGGTGGAGATGCGCACCGCTGTAGAGAATGGGTAGTCCAACAGGAAGTTCTCCCCGCGGATGTTGAAGCGTCCGTCCGCGCCGTAGATCTGCCGCCTCACGCGCCTGCTCCGCCCGGACCCCACGGCCCGCTTCAGCCTCCGCCTCTTGGGCGGCGTGCGGGGGAAGAGGCGGACGTTGCCCCGCACCTCCACGCCGTCGTCCTCCACGTCCACGGCAGTGAACGTGCGGGAGCCGTCCGAGTAGAGCGTCTCGAACGCCAGCTTCTGGCTGAGCTCCTCTTGCTGCGCCTCCTGCCCCGCCCGGTGGAAGCAGCTGGCGTTGCAGTGGGTGCTGAAGTCCAACTGTGTGTTGGCGCTGAAGCGAGAGCGGGCGAGCGGCGTGGGCGAGTGAGGCACCAGCGCGGGGACGTGGGCCGGGTGGGGGTGCGGGGGGGGCGGGCCCGCCTGCGAGAGGGGCAGGCAGAGCTGCAGCGTCAGCAGCGAGGTGAAGAGGCCAGCCAGGGGGCAGTTGTTGGGTTGTGATGTCACCATGATGACGGAAAACACTGGAAACACAGGAAGGAACGCGGACAGACAGACAATCACTTGAAAGGTCAAGGACTGAAGTACCAAACAACGTTGAATTGAGCCACTGTTTTCCCTTGAACTGATTCACATCGATTGTGTTCACATTCTTGGTTGATTGCTAATAATGTTTGCGAGGGACACCGGCAGCACACATTTTACGTGGTGATGCATCACATTGTCAGTTTACAGCTTACAGTGGCCAGTTGACGTTCATCTCATTGAATTGGGAAACAAAGGCCCCCTTGTGGTCTGGGGTCAGGATTGTCTTGTGAATAGGAATTCACCGAAAAGGATTCTGAACGATTCCTGTTTACAATAATACACATTTAAGCCATATTATACAATGAAAGATAGGTTGATTACAAATCAAAGACAAATCACAGTTGGAACAGTTGCAGTGTAAGACAAAGCAATGTTTTTTTCACACGATAGATGGCTTAGTGTGGTGTTTGGGTTGAACACACAGATAAGGTCTATGGTGATATTTGATCCCGCGTCTAGAAGAATATGCCTCCTGAGGGCTTCACCCACACAGCAGGTGTGTTTAGGAGGGAGAAGGGGGACAAGTTAGGGCATGGCAGCAGTATAGAGATCAGTATTTATACAAAGACAAGGTGGGGCGCCAGTCATTCAAGAGTTTTAACAATAAGCAGAAGTGCATTCATCAAACCGGGCTGAATCATAACGAAATGAAAGGCTTTTTAACGACTGGTTTTGTGGGAGCCAAGCTTCTTCCACGGTCACATAATCATCCAATTCAAGAGGCGTGGATGTTGGAGGTCACATCTCCGATCATGCCTGATAAATCTCAGCACTTGGAGCGTCAGCAAAACAACAAAATCAAAGCTGCGGTTGAGGAGGGGAAGCGACGGGAAAGTCGCTGGAGCACAGAGCGCACAGTGTCGCACATGCCTGGGAAGTACGTGACCCTGATATCACCGATGACTGCTTCAATGACATACAGTACACTGTCAAGGCATTCTGGATATGTTGCTGGAGTGTGTGTGTGTGTGTGTGTGTGTGTGTGTGTGTTTCTGTGCTCATGCTGCCAGTGAAACAAACCAGTGTTAGTTAGTTTCCATAGTTTCAAGCAAAGTTGAGAGAGTCAGAAAGTCTGTGGCTGTGTCCATATGGCCACGGTGGTACGTTTACGCACACACATCGACTTTGACGTCAGAGAGCACCGTAGGTCTATCTGGTGATGTGTTTGTGTTGGATGGATCGATGGATGGACCGATGGATTATGGATCGATGGATCTCAAAGACAACATGCGCTGTTGACGCTCCCCGGACGCTCAGCGGCGCACTTTAAAGCCGCGCAACTCTACTTTATGCAAGGCAACAGAATACATTTAGCCGCAACACACACACACACACCACACACACGTCACCGACACACACACACACCGACAAGCAGCCTCATGATGATAAGAGGCTCCCGTGTTTTATACATTACCTCGACACGGCCGATGCAAGGCAGCGGGTTCACATCCCAGTCGCGCTTTCTTTCCACACAAATGCACTTTGTATGAGGATGTCCCAGGTTTCCAGCATGTCTACCGTGTGCCACCCGTCGTGCCACATGTACGTGTCCAAGTCACACCTCACACCTTCTAGTCCAGTGCACAAAAAAGTCAGACGTTATGAGGCGTTATTAATGTGCCTGTCTGTCTGTCTGTCTGTCTGTCTGTCTGTCTGTCCAGCGTTGGGTCCACACACCCCCCACCCCCCCACCCCCTGAAACCTGTTGAGCTGTTGAGTTGAGAGGCGCAACTGAAATAAAGTGTGTCTGGAAAAGACTTACCTCCCCTCCCAGTGCTGGTGCTCCGCCTTCACCGACTACTGGAGCTGTGACACTCTGACCAGCCTGTCTTAATATCTGCAATAAATGGCAAACTTGAATCAATTGACCCTTGAATGGCGTTGACAGAAAAAAAAAAAAAAAAAACCCTGATAAACTAGACTAGATTGTGCATTTTCTGCAGAAAATAGTCCTACGTGTGGGATGGCATGTAGCAGGCCTACAGCTCAGACTGCTGAGGGCTATTTGCAATCCGATGCGTTATTGGCATAGCCTTATTTCTAGTGCATTTCTAGCACTTAGCTCGGCATTCATTTAAAAGTGATCAGTCTTTGAGTGATCAATGCCAAACTGGCTAAGCTCCTCGATGTCCCTGTCAAGCTCCTGGTCCCTCTGAAATTGCCCTGTGATTGATTGAATATTGTGTAGACTCTGCAAATAACTCTCTAATCCAATCATCTAAAAAATATTGGATACATGTAGCATTGATAGTAGGGCAGCTCCATTGAGCATAGTACATACCAAAATTAGTTTGAGGGTTAGAGTTTGGTTTTAGGGTTAGAGTCTTGCTAATCTGTTCTGGAGACCCGGGTTCAAGTGAACATAATGATGTTCTTTTGGACATCATTATCGAATGGAACACTTGCGATGGCGCCTCATTCCTTTGTGGAACACATCTTGCGATGCACCACACACACATTCATGTGTTTCATCATAGGGCTGGGCATCATAATCATGCATTAATCAAGGGCTGGCTTTTGCGCCCTGGAGTCACTGAAGTCACTGTCCCTGGTGACCTGACTACTCCGGCGTCCATTGCCATTTCTCCTCACTCTTCACCTCACCCGCCCCCCCCGATTGTATTTTTTCATGGGTTGATTTGTAGCTTTCTGTGGGTTCTCCCTCTCAGAAGAGTTGGGCTGCTAACCCAAACTGCCCTGGTTGCCATCTCGCTGGGCAGTCCTCTCTCTCTCCAGCTGTGACCACTCTGTTCTTGGTAGTCAGCCAGACCGTTCCTGGTAGTCACCGGTTGATCCAGAAAAAAAGCTTTGTAGAATCCATCTCGGTTACCAGGTGTTTTGGGTCTTGCGACAGACACACTCGCCCAGGCGACCCAGCAGGGATTGATTAGGTCCTGGCTTGTGTCTCTCCTCTCCTGATCCACAGCCACTCTGAGGCAACTTCAGCTGCCTCTGTGACCATCTTTGTGGCACTTCGCTTACTTCCCCCTATGATGCCCAGAATATTCTAGGCCCTACAGAGGGACTGACCAGCAAACCCTTTACTCCTTAGTTCAATGGGCTCACACCTGGCTCGTCACCCCTTGGCACTGGGGTGCTTTACCCCCTCGGCATATTTCAGCATATACTATCACTTGTTCCGTTCATCAATGCAGTCTTCCCACAGGACCAAGAGAATGACCTGAGTTGAGGCTTCGGAGAGCAGCACCACGTCCGGCCTTAATGTTGTGAAAGCAGCATTTCCTGGGAACTTGATTTGCTTCCCCAGGTCAACCTTCTGCGCCCAGTCTTGTGCTGTTGTGACCAGGAGGAATCTGCTGTTCCGATGAAAGCGATGGTTTTCTTAGCTGGGCAGATGCTTGCAGTGGTTGATTCCGCTGTTTTGGCGATGACCTTGCTGACTTGGTCATCATGACGCCACAGTAGTGCCCCTCCCTCAGGGCCGCAGCAGCTGACGATATGCTCCAGGGTGCCTGTCCTCTGGCACAGTGGGGCCTGCTGGTGACTCAACCACCCCAGATGTGCAAGTTGGACGGGCTTGGTAGAATGTCATGCACAGCCTGGATCAAGCCCTTGATGGTGTGGGGCACCGCTCTCCAAAGCTCGGCCCGTGACACCTTTTGCTCCACCACTTGCTCCCACCTTGTCCGTCTGGCGTAGTCATACAGCGGAGCTCTCAAAATAACCTATTCCCAGAGAAACTGAGAAACAAATTACACAGGATCTGACAAATACCCAGAAGACAATGAGTCACGTTCGTTGACTCCGATGCAATGCAAACGGTAGTCTACTACTTCAGCCAGTAGGGTGGACCTTAGTAACGAGCAACAGAGACACTTTCAAGTCCCTGTTGTAGTCAGCCAGCAAACTTGAGCTAATGCTTTCTAGAGATTGTGGGATTTCCCAATTGTTATTAATATCACACATATAAGCACAAAAACGCGTTGCTAGGTCAATCATTGAGACATAACATCGGAAAAAAGAGAAAAAGATGGAGAGACAGAGAAAAGAAAATAAACTAGAAAAGAGAATGAAAAAATTGGGGAGAACAAGAGAATGGACTTAAGAGATAGAGAGGAAGATGAAGAGAATATGAAAATCTAAAAACAAAGAACAAAAGAGAAAACAAGGAAATAAAAAGGAGAGAATGAGAAAAACAAGGACAAATTAATTTTCCGCTTTTCTGGTTCTGTCCAACTTTTCTATTTTTTCTCAATTTCCTTGCTTCCTTCCTTTGTTCACGTCCAGATACTTTGATATTCTCATTCTCTCCATTTGACCTCCGACGAGGTTAAATCTGGTTTCCTGGTAGCGTTTCTGTTGGTTATCAATGCTGGAGTAATATTGGAATCTACTTCTCATTTGTAGGGTCTTTACAGTGTCTTAAATGAAAAACAACAATCATTATTATGCTTATGTTTGAATTTATAATAAATAAAAAAATGGTTTAAGTTGAAGCAGAAATAGACTCTTCTCTTGGAACATCTACTTAATACCTATAATAATAAAAGAAGTAAATGAAAAAACAATGATGTGTTTTTGTTGATTGTTTTCTATCCTTAACTTGAGTTGACACAAACAGTAATAATATAATAATATAATAACATAGTATAGGAGTAGTATAGTCGTATGCCTGACAATAAAACACTTTGACTTTTGACTTGACTTTGAGTATAACGGGTAACCATGTACCTCATCTGACACCGAAATGAACTCAGAAGCCAAAAGCGAGACGCCAACATGAAAAGTCTTGTCTGCCTGCGGACGGCCCACAGCATGCAGAGATGAAGCTAGACAGACGGGACAGAAGTTCACCCAAGAGACGTTGGCCACCAGGCAAAGAAATAATTTCCCCCCTTGTTGGAGCATGTTGGCAGCAGCGCTTCCCTTCCACACCTCCGCTGGCCCGCGGTGGCATCACTCCCTGCTACGCTGGCCTTGATCTCCAAGAGGTCTTGCATCTGTTAGCGAGGGTCCTTCTGAAAAACCTGTGGAATTCGGGAAGCCTCACACACCGCCTCTCTCAAGGAGTACAGTTTCAAAGAGGCGGGGTCAGGGGGGGGGGTGGGGTCAGAGGGGGGGGGGGGGGGGCGGGGGTCATGCACAGAGTCCTTAGTCACAGGAACGGTGTTTTCTGGAATCCTGTGGAATCTCCCGTGGAGGACCCAAGTCAAGCCTTCCGACACAATGTGATGTGTGTTGTGGCGACCGTGAATGTCACACCAAAGAACACACTGAAGCTGAGCTGAAACCTACCTCTCTCTCTCCCAGGGAACACTCTGGCTACGTGCGTGTCGTGTGTGTGTGTGCATGAGAGTGTGTGCATGTGTATGCATGAGTGTGTGTGCGTGTGCGTGTTTGTGTGTGTGTGTGTGTGTGTTTGAGAGAGAGAGAGAGAGAGAGAGAGAGAGAGAGAGAGAGAGAGAGAGAAGAGGAAAATAAAATGTGATTGGTTTGGCGAAACCTTGATTTCTCTTACTTCTCTCATTCTGTTGTCTTTCTTTCCCCAACATTCCCATGTCACATATGCTCATATCCTGTGGATAATTCATTGTTCTGACTTCAGAACTTGAGTGCGTGTGTGTGTGTGTGTGTGTGTGTGTGTGTGTGTGTATGTGTGTAACACTCTCCAGAGACACTGATGTAGTGCTTTAATAACCTAAGTGTGTTTATCTCTGGTGGGTTGATTGTTGTTCCATCATTTTGAGGGTGTCGTCATTCATGTTCAAACTCCTTAAAGGCAACAAGTTAAACCATGTGACGAAGAAATGACAAATGCAGACCACAGACAGGGAGTGAGTACATGGGCACCAATGAACAGCATCGACAATATGGGTCCTTGGACTCAGACTCAACATGGTTTCTAATAGGATTCACATAGGATTCGCGTAGAATTCACATGGAATCTACATAGAATTCACATTAGAATCAGAAATCAGGTGTAAGTGCATGGAATTCACACAGAATTCAACATAGAATTCACATGGAATTCACGTTGAGCAACCGAACCAGAGGCCTTCCAGATGAGGAGAGTCCTTGTCCTGAGTCCTTACTTTCCATGGAAATCCTGAGCTTCCAGCTCCTTCCCAGCCCCGTAAGTCAGCAGCTTGTAATAAGCATCCCATATTGTATTAGCGTCCCTCAGAGCGGAGTTATTCCCATTGGCCAAGCTGGAATGACAAACATTGGAACGGCATTGGAAAGAGAGACACAATGAGGAGCTCTGTAGGGTTGACTCCCGGGTGTAGATGTGTAGCAACACGTGGTGGATATTCTTATTGTAACACACTACTGCGGTGGGGCTGTGACTTGTACAAGCATTCAGCTGACATGTGGCAAAGGGGCCTGTGACAGTTGTGCAAGCAAACAGGGAGGATTATTATTAACAGGATCACAGCGATTTCTCTTTGTTTTTAATCCGATAATTGGTTTCAGATCCCGACCTGGGGAGAAGGGGCCTTGCGATATTAAAATGATCGTCTTTCAGGACCAGCCCGGGTCTTGATCCGTTGGTGCCAGAAGCTTCTGCCTCTTGGTCACCTCACCGGCCTTCGTATCAAGAGGCCTTTTAAAGAGGTCACTTCTTGGAAGAGTTCTGCTTCGTGCTTGGAAGAATGTCCTTTTTTCTGGTCCCTGGGCTGAGCTTCAGTATTTTATGTCCTTTTATTCGTTTCGATGTATTCAATCCGTTCTCATTAAAGTCCACCCATCCATCTGTTCTTTCTCCCTCGTTCTTGTCACCCTCCCCCTATCGCCAATTCTCTCTTTCTCAGTGTCTTACGCCCTCATTCTCTCTAACTGTCTCCCTCTATCTCTTCCTCCTTCTCTTGTCACTTTCTCTCTTTTATTTATATCCTTCTCCTCTCTGTTTCTCTCTGTTTCTCTCTTTCCCTCTCCTTCTCTACCTCTCCTTCCCTCTCCCTCATTTCCTTTTCAGTCCTGTTGCCACCCGCAGCTGTGCCATAAACAATGTGGACACATTACACTTCCCCACTTTGATGAAACATTGTGCTATTGGGTAACCAGGTTTGGCTCCAGTGCTGTGAGTAGCCAGACAGTGGTTCCCCGGGTAACTGGTTCCAGTGCTGGGGGTAGACGGGCTGTGGTCTCCTGGTCACTGGTTCCAGTGCTGTGAGTAGACAGGCTGTGGTTCCCTGGTCACTGGTTCCAGTGCTGGGGGTATACGGCTGTGGTCTCCTGGTCACTGGTTCCAGTGCTGTGAGTAGACAGGCTGTGGTTCCCTGGTCACTGGTTCCAGTGCTGGGGGTAGACAGGCTGTGGTTCCCTGGTCATTGGTTCCAGTGCCTGGGGGTAGGCCGGCAGTGGTTCCCCTGGTCACTGGTTCCAGTGCGGGGGGTAGACAAGCTTTGTGCCCTTGGTCCCTTGGTCCCTGGTTCCCCTCCAGGCCCGGGGTGGGTGCTCTCACAGCCCTGCTTCCCCTCCATATGAGGTCATCTCAATTTGGCAGCAAGCACCCGTAGGAGGGAAGAGGAGAAAAAGAAACAACATGAAAACCCACACAAAAATACCCTGCAATAAGAAACGCACGCCGTCTGACTAGTGATAAACTGTTAAAGGAAAGGGACCGGAGGCGAGCACTTCTCCTCCTCGCATTCTTTGCCAGTCCAGGCAGAGTTAAGGGGTTAGGGAGGGATTCCTGGCAGGAACACAGGCTGGCCTTAACGGAGTCCCGTCACTCCAGTATCAAGCCTGCCGTAACGGCCTCAGAGGCTCCTTCTTGGCCCCCGGCTGTGGAAACAAGAAGGTAATCTGCTGGACAAATGAAAGGGTGCGGACAGCGGCAACAGAAACACCGGCCTCTGCGGTGGAATGAAATGCAGTTGTCCGTGCCGAGTCACTTAAGAGATTTTACAGCCACCCAAGGATGTTGTCAAGGCCATAAATGATGTGCACTCGTTGTGATAGTCATAGTGATTTAATAAATCGTCGCATATATTCAAAGTCATGAAAATAAAGCGAGGTATTACAAAAAAGTTAAGTGAAGTGAAGATCTGCTTCTGTGATAACACATATTTCCTGGGAGGGACGTTTGTTTATCCGTCAGGATTTCATGTGCCATAACAGGAGTATTTAAAGGATGTCCAAGTTTTTATGTCAACATTACAACATTGTGTTTTTATTCCGTTAAGAACTGCAGAAAGAAATACAAAAAAGAGAGAATATAAGCACTTTCAGGATTAGGTCTTAAGACAACAGATGTAAAAAGAGTTATTTCTTCTTTTCAGATTTACTGCACCGCATTTGATGCTTGAGTGAGGGCGTTCGAAGGAATGAGGGAAAAGTGTTATATTTTTGGAGGCACTGCAAACATGTGAGCCTCGAGCATCGCGGGCCAATCCACCACTCAGGCTTTATCCCCCTCCATACCAGAGTGGTTTGGATATTGCGAAAAATCTCAGCGCACGCCTCGAAAGCCCGGGTCCAACTGGAGGAGACAGGAGGACAGGAAGCGTCTAAGTCACCGCGTGGAGAGACAGAAATCCGCAGTAAAAGCCTCAGTAAACAGGGCCAAATATTTACAGCAGGCGTTAGGGGAGGACATTCCAGGAGATGCACTTCTGAGAGGTTATTTCCTCTGTGTTGTCAGGCGGATGCCCACAGGTGAGCTTAATTCAGCCTGATGTGAGTGAAGAGGGTCCACTTGTGTGAACCCCATGCTCCTAATAAGGACGTGTGAGGGCTGTCAGTGTGAGCCAGCAGGACGGTCCATGTTGACAGACTGGGTAAGAATGAGTAATGTAAGAAATCTTTAAACTCTTAGGGAAATATTTCAGACACAGTTCACCTGTCCGTGCTACATGCACACTAATACACACACGCACACATGCACATGCGCACACATGCATGCACACACACACACACACACACTGCACACACGCACACACACACGCACACATGCACACATGCATGCACATATACACACATGCACACATGCACATACATGCACACACGCAAAGACACACACACACACACACACACACACACACACACACACACACACACACACACACATACACACTAATAGAAGCAACCAGGCCAAGGTGGCACCTGAGTCCTGGTCGGAATGTTCTAGAATGTCATCACCAGAGTTCCATGTCCCTTGCCCCTTCCACTGGAACAATGCTGTTGCTAGGCAACCTCATTGCCTTGATAACGGTCAGCCGGTGGTTTGGTGACCAAACCAAACAGCATTCAGATCGTTAAACCAGGCCTCCACTGGAATGTGTTTGTGCGTGTGTAGGTGTGTGTGCAAGTGTGGTTTGCGAATGTGTGTGTGTGTGGGTGGGTGGATTAGTAGGTACACAGGATTAGTAACTTAAGTTTTATAAATAAAAGGGATTTTCCAAAAGTTGTACAATAGCTGACATTCCTGCTTATTGTACAATAGGTTGCAGGAGGCAAGCCAAGGCTGGCACGCATTCACGCAACACACACGCACACACACACACACATGCACGCACACACACACACACACAGATCTATAGGACTCTGTGTTGCCAGATCTGCTATTGCAGACCTTCGCTGCCAGATTGCTGCGTTATCTTTGCTGCAATCTGCAGCTGTTCCACCGCAGCTCTGAGGCAATTATCTGACGTTGTTCACCACCAAAAAACAAACAGCAGTTGCAGTTGATCTTGCATTTCTTCATGGCGTTCTACGTCCCTGGCCTCTGAACAAAGGCACACGCAACCTTCCATTCCCAGCCAATCCCATTCTGTTGAGCCTTTTTGATGCACCCCTGTATCAGACCTCTCATGCATTAACAACAATAACAAATAAAAGGGATCCTAACAATGGCTGAGTTGTTATCTAGGATTTCAGCTTTGCACAACAATACTTTTACAACGCTGTCCTTCCATCAGAGATGGCTTTCTTGGCCTTTGGGATTTTTACGACGCGGGTTCTGTCGGACGCATTATGAGCGGTTCAGAGTGGGTCGGTGTGGGGTTGGTGGGAGTTTTTCAAAGTCATAAAGACAACAACAAGGAAGAAAAAACGGCAACGTGGCTCCTCAGGCTGCATTCTTTCCTTGATCAGGAATTCACTGAGGTTTGGCTGCACACTCACTGTCTCTACTAGGCCTCTTCCTCCTCCTCCTCCACCTCCTCCTCCTCCTCGGCTCGCTCTGCTCCTCTTCCTGACTGCAGGCGATGGAAGATCAGACTGTGACAGATCACTTTCCTGTGTTCTGGAACCTGGACTAAGTAATTGTAACTAAGGATCGTATCTAAGACTCTTGCAGAGCACTCTTCGTGTGTTCTAGAACTGGACCGAAACCGCCACGACTACAGAACGCGGTCTAGTCCTTCCCGAGCACCACGCCAAGAGAGAGCATAGACACACAAAGAGAGAGAGGACTAAAGACAAAGACAACACCTCATTGTTCTTCTGCCCGGACCATAAACAGTTCCTTTCGGAGTGGAAAAGGTGTTGATAAGCTGTGGCGCTTATTTCAATGGGAATAATACTGCACATGCAGATCAGCAACAGGCCCAGGCTCTCTGCTTTGCCCCCTGGTGTGGTTCTTTGTTTTCTCCCCATTCTCCGGTCCTTAGAAAAGATAAACAATTCTTCTTTTCCCTCGTCTGACCAGCACTTTAATCCATGTCTAATTGCGAACTATAAATTCAATGGACAAAGCGATGGTTCTGAGATTTAAAGTCAGCACACATGGCCCCAGTGACAAAACAGTCAAACACACAACTGAACTGTTTAATTGGAAATCCATCTGAAGGCTATGGCTCCTACCCATAACCCAGCCGACTACGCTCCCCGGTGTTCTGAGCGCCTAGGTCAGACGCTCGGCCGAATGTAAAAAAAAAGAAACCTTTCTAATGATACGCCATAGATTCCCCAAACGCCTCGCAGAGAGCCAAGGAAAACTGGGAGAAGACATGTGCCTAACTCCAGGAGGCCATCGGGAGGAAGCTTAGGAAAACAGAACGGGGGAATTGAGCTCATAACACGCAGGGAGGAGGAGGAGGAGGAGGAGAGGAACATGGCGGCATACGTTTCAGCACACGTCAGCACCGACATACCCCTGGCGTACGCGCCGACCGTCGGGAAGCCACGAGGGAAAACACGGCGTACTGGAGTAAACATGGCTGTTTAACGCACCGCCACATGTGCTGCTGTTGTTTGGGTGCACACACATGTGCGCATTAATCAACGCTTTATGAGGACGTGTGGAGGAACACCCAAAACGTGTTTTCCCTGGCATGTTTGTGTGAGGACATGTTGTTTCGGACATGTTGTTTTTGTTTAGGAAGAGAGAGAGAGAGAAAAAGACATGAAGAGGAGAAGACATTCAGCTTTTATTAGGACCACGGCCGACTGCGTTCTCTCTTGTTCCGAGTACCATTCCGTCAACATGCGGAAACATTTAGGGGGAATAACTGCAACAAACAATGTCTGGTCACTGCAACATAACGACAACAACAACGACGACAACAACAACAACGACGACAACAACAGAGATCGTTCATCCGGTCCATTTGGAAAACGTTGTGTTCAAGCCGACGTGTGCGATCGATTTAGCTACCGTTCTGAGTGTGCTGAAGGTGCGCCAAGTTAATGCAGGCGGCTGCAGCCTCTAATAACGGCAGACAAACCCAGTAGGAACGGTGGAAAACATCATGTGCGATGGTTTCCACCAGTGAGTGGAATCAGGCCGGCGCTCGGCGCAGACAGGCTGGCCTGCAGCTGTGTGTCCTTGTCTTCAACCGCTCTCCAAGCTCCTTGGCAGGTCTGCGTGATCTTTATTGTAATTCAACGGAGCAGCACGCTCCAGCTCATAGTTGGATGGGATCACACTTGGATGTAGAGTGTCATTGAAATTGGGTTTATGAGCACTTTTGGTATTTTTCTTGATCCATCTGCCCATTCATCCATCTGTCTGTCCAGTCCAGCCCAGTCTTCTTGGGCAGCATACTGACTGTCCAACGCCAAATAAGGCGTAACCTTCGCTTCACCTTTGCTTTGCTGTGTTACAAGTCTTGTTGAGAGTCCCGATGCAACATTCTTAATGACCTCAGCCGGTGATCTTAGCTACCTGGCACAGAGCTGAGCATTCCTGTACTCCTCCATTGCCAGTGAATGGACTTTGCATCCCATTGCCCTCATTGTGCTTGACCTGTGGAGAAACTGCCAAATTACAACCGTCTGTCTTCATGCAAGCTTTACCTTGAGGACCCTGAAACAAACCAGTGTTGTAGTCATTCGTCCAGCACACATGAACCCCCGGAGAACTCTCTTCAGGCCCTGATCGCATGGACGGAAAAAAACGCCCTCATCATAAGTTTGCTACTTAAAAATAAAGAAAAAAGAAATCACTTTATTTTGTATACAGTCACGTTGCTTACATTCTTGTTGTCATTGCTGAAGAAATGAGGGCAGATTAGATAAGACCGTGCCTTGGCATGGTGTCGAATAACTGTCAGCTCCACACAGTGAAGTCGTGTCATCCGCCCAAAACACTGAGCATTCCCGTTCACCCACAGCAAACGCCACGGAGCCGCATGAAAACCACAACAGATCTTCTCTGAGCAAAGAACTGTCAACATTACTCTTCTTCTCTTGTTGTCGACACCTACCACCAACTCGTCTCGGTGCGCATTAAAAGGGACTGAGAGAGCATTTGAAAAGAGTGAGCCTGACGGAAATCGGATGGGTGTATTGTGATATTTGTGGCAGCTATGGTTGTAAAAACAATGATAAGGATTGGGGGTTTTTTTTGCATTGAGGCCTTCAGAGAGTTCTCCCACACCGACCCTGAATCATATCTGTGTCTAAATGTGTCTTAAAAGAGGAATCTGTACACGGAAGCGACGTGTTTTTACCACGGAAACATCAACAGCATGAACCTGCTGGTGATGAATCAGAGACCTGACAGCTCTAAAATAATGGACTCCAACTGACCTTCGGTACCGGAGCTACTGCTACTGCTGCTGCTGCTGCTGCTGTTCCCTCATGGTGGTGGTGGAGGTGGACGTGGAGGTGGTTCTCCACTAGAATCTGGACACTGGCACAACAGAGCACACAGGCACTCCTACCGGTGGGCTCCTCCTCCTAGATACCAGTGTTGAAGAGCAGAGTTTCCTAAAACATCACCCAAACAACTAACCCTAAAACCAAACCCTAATATGAAACCCTAACCCGAATATGAGAACCTAATATGAAACCCTAACCCTAATATGAGAACCTAATATGAAACCCTAACCCTAATATGAGAACCTAATATGAAACCCTAACCCTAATATGAAACGCTAATGCTAAAATCAAACCCTAATATGAAACCCAACTCATTACAAGTGCGATATTTAACATTTCTCTGTTATTATTGTTTATCAAGATGGGATTCCCCTGGACAGCTTGCATATATAGTTCTGCGTATATATACTGTATAAATATACTATAAACAACGTTTATTCTTGATTGTGGCCCTCCTGTGACCCACTTATGTGTCACGATCCACGGATTAGAAAACCACTGGTTTTAGAGGCTCCTTGCGCAACCAGCATACAAACGATTCATCAGCACTCACAACATGCCAGCGTTTCTCTGCAACAAACTTTCGCGGTTTACTGCAGTGATCGTCTGTTTGCTGGTTGTGGCGCACATCACAGAGGGGGGTCGTGGGGCGGAAGGGGGAGGCGGTAAACATCGACGGCAGCCCACGAAGAGCGGCGAGGATCACACGGCACAGTCAATTATTTGGAAGTAAACAAGACAGGAGACATGCGGCTCGAGTGACACGAGGACACTGGCAGCCGCGTGGTCGGAGGGCCTGAACTCCATTTCGTCTGCGCTCTCTCCGGTCTCTCTGGAGGAGGCTTGGCTCTCTCTCCATGTGTCGCCTAGTCACCATGTGACAGACAGATGGGGCTAAAGCTGAGCACAAGGCGAGCCAGACTCGGGATGCTTGGGGCACACACACACACACACACACACACACACACACACACACAAAGGGAAGACATACCAGAGCACAATGAGGTGCCTCTTTAAAAGCAGGAGGCTTCGAGAGGTTATAAGCTTCTAGATATATAACATATTTAACCAAAGAAATGTGACTTTGTGTTTGCTGTTAACATTTATTTTTTTTCCTTTTCTTTCACTGGTTTCTTTGTGAGGCCGGCACAGAAGAGAAGTGGGACTAATCCAACCCTTGGCTCTTTCTAACAAACCTTTATTCATCCCCTGTGAGTGACACTTGGACTTCTCTTTCTGTCTTTTCCCTTTTTTGGGGGAATTTTTACTTCTTCCTGTGACACCAGGAAATGCTAAAGAGCCTTCAGTAATGCAACTCCAGTCTTTGGACTCAAGCAGCATAATAGTCAGGAACGTTCCTACCGGAGCTCCCGGGCCCCCCCGCCACCACCTGATACTCTCCCATTGAACCGCACCGGGTGTCAGATTCAACTAGGTCAACACGTGGTTTTTGAGGCGACGTGCGCCAGCGTTCCCCAGTGCATTGCGTGGGCTAGCACGGAGCAGCCTGCTCCAGAGGGATGACTACTGGTATCCCTGCAATTTAACACATTTAAATGTGTTAGTTAGCTAGCTAACTGTGCACGTTTGCCGCTTTCCACACAGCGCTGCGATGCGTGCGGGAGCTGCTCTGTGTATCTTAATCCGCGGGGGATTCCCCACCGAGAGATCCCATTAGAGAGGACAGAAGCTGTAATGTAGTCAGGAAGAGGCAGGGTAGGCCTCACCGGACCCCACCTCCTCCAGCACCACCTCCCACCTCACAGCACTGACCTCCACCTGATCTCAGCCCTGGAATTACAGACACAAGGCCCAGAAAGGAGCAATGAACTGTGAGACGCACTCATCTCTGAATGAACACACACACACACATGCACACATGCATGCGCACACACACACACACACACGCACATGCACACACACACACACGCACATGCACACACACACACACACACAGAGAAACATCCAGAAGAACAGCTATGCATTTGAATGGAACAGTTCAGTTTGCTGTATATTTGCTGTCATATACTGTAACAGAAACACTTTTAATCAAGACCAACTCCTCAATGTAGGCCTATTTTTATTATTTCCTCTCCAATATAAAATGTAATGTCATGTAAAACATATATCGGCCCCATCAACGTTACAGAGGCGTCACAAGAGGGGGGATCAGCAGCCCAATCTGACCTTAAGACCTCAAACAGACATGGGAGAGAAAAGTCTTAAAACCACCAAAGGCTTTCAGGGCTATAGAAGAGGTGACGGTGTTAGTCATTGGAACACAGAGCGATAAAACCCCTGAAGAATGTGAGTTCCAATCCGTGTGCCTCGGCCGATGATGTAATGGCACAGCATTATGTGTCGGGGACAGAGAGAGAGAGTAATGAATGCGCATTCTGAGAGGCAAGAAGGTAAAAGCGTCTCACACATCATCGGAGGAGGAACAGAACAGAACAAGGGAATGCCGTGGGAGAGAGAGACAGCGTCTGCGTCGGCTGTGGACGGACTGTACAGAACTTTAGGTCAGCGTCTTGTGTCACTGAGCAATGACAGTGCACAGTGTGAACACAAGCATGCACTACGGCGAGCGAGATCGGAATACCGGGAAAGACAACCTCGGCGTCAGGCTGTCCAAAGCCACAACCAACAATGCGACTATGAGAATGATATTCGCTTGATGATGTTTGGAAATTCCAGCCGTTATGAACACAGAAAGGAATATCGCAGTGATTACATAAATATGTTAAACAGGAACAAGAGAGGAAAGTAACATTCCAGTCTGTGACCAAAAGCACAGATGTCACAACGTGTGATGGATGATACGGTCCATTAATCATTATGAAAGCATAAAGTAAATAAGCTCTGTGCACAACGAGCTACTTTAATTCAGGCCCACTGGAGGCCCTACAGAGACTTGAAAGCAGTTTGGGAGCTGACAGAGCACCATTATTACAATGATTAGAGCCTTATCCTAGTCAATCAACCTGGAACATTTTATGTCATCTCACACACACACAAACACAAACACGAAGACCATTCATCAAATCTAATGGACATTGTTCTCTTTAGAAAGACTTATTGTTCAACCTCAAAAGAAGCACTTCTTCTGTCTAAACACAGTTTGACGCTTCGCAAAAGCCTCAAATCGCCTCATTCAATAACCAAAAGTGCTATTGTTCCAGACAATTGCTGTTCCAAAACAGGATTTTACCAGATCCGCATTATGAATGTTTTGAAATCTAAATCTGCTGTTTCCATTAGGCGTCCTCTTGCACTGTTGTAATGTAACGAAGTACAAATACTTCGTTACTGTACTTAAGTAGAATTTTCACGTATCTGTACTTTACTTATAAAGTATATACTACTCCACTACATTTCCTAAATAAAATGTATACTTTTACTCCGATACATTTCTCCTAAGCATCTTCGTTACTCGTTACTACAAAATAAAATCATTAGAAATGTGTTAAGACTGCAGGTTTGACGAATCACGCGCGAAACCAACCAGACGCGCAAAGCGCACGCGTACTGCTGCGGGCGCACGCGCTTTACTTCCGCTCCCATGGTAACGCATGGCGCGGTTCACACTGCGTCCCTGTGCGCATAGAAATACATTGTATATGCACAATATCTGCATCATATTCAGTTAAATCAAGTCATACATTTTGCATACAACCAAAACAACATTATTATAATAATAATAATAATAATAATTATTATTATTATTATTATTATTATTATTATTAACATTCTATATAGTTTAGATATTTGTTTTAATCACACTAAAGTGTGATCATAGCATCAATATCAATCAATTCCCGCGTCTGGTAACATGGGAGTGGAAGTAAGCGCAGCAGTGCGCAGCAGTACGCGTGCGCTTTGCGAGTCTGGTGGGTTCAGTCCGCGCGCACGAAAGCGTCCGTCCACGTCTGGTGTTTCGTGCGTAAGAAGTCCCGCATGTCCCGGATGTCAGTAGAATCAACGACTGATGCCACTTTTTTTTTTTACTTTTACTTTTACTTTTACTTCCAATACTTAAGTACATTTAATATCAGAAAATTACTTTTGATACTTAAGTACAGTAAATATCAGATACTTTAAGACTTTTACTCAAGTACATTTCTAAAAGGTGACTAACTTCTACCAAAGTCATTTTCTGGTAAGATACTTGTACTTTTACTCAAGTATCGCTTTCAAGTACTTTATACAAGACTGTCCTCTTGTTATAAATTGCCATCAGTGCTAGTAATGGTCGTGCTACTTGTGGGCTCTTATAAGCTCATTTGAATCTCAAACACAGACACACATGGTTGGTGTTCTTTTGGAGTTTGTAGTGTTTCTCCATCCCAGCATCTGTTGTGATTGACTGTTTCGGGGAACAAAATACATTTTTGTGTCTGCCGACATCTGTTCCTTCTTGAACAATAAGGAACGTTGTCATGTCAACAAAGTGTGTTGAAATGAAACCTGAGACGACTCTCCGTGTCCAACATGAGACGTGAGATTGACACGCAGTGCGGTGTCTGCAGTGGTGTGTCATGCCCACCGCCGCTGACACTGGCAAGGCACTGGGCCCACTGGTGGAATGAAAATGAGTTGTAGCCGAATCGCCCCACCCTGACGTGCTACTGTTGCCGCCTGCCAGTGGTTAAAATAAAGAAAATACTTACCCACACCCTCACGCACACACACACACACACACACATGCATGCCTTATGCGCGCGCGCACACACACACACACACACACACACACACACACACAGGGACACACATGTCTAGTTCAAGGGTTCTTCAGGGCTTTCAGCCAGAAAGCCATTTCTTCCAGAAATCCTCAACCTAACCAAGTAGTTGGTTGGGTTCAACTAACCAACTACTTGATCAACTAAGTCTAAAAAATAACACAGGACGTGCCTTACAGAAGTGTCCTGTGTTTGACTCGTTCATTAACCACAACTTCCTCCCAACATGAACCTGCCATTCTTCATGATACTACGTCACCTGACTTCCTCAAAGGCTTTGGGCCAGAAAGACTTTCTGTTAGAGAGAGGCTTGATGCACATCCTTGCACCATCCCCTCATCTGGAAGAAATAAGCCATGTGGACGTCTGTCATTTTTCCAATTAGCAGCGCTGAGGATGAGCGGGGATGAGGGGATAATTCACGGGTTTGCTCCGGGCCTGCTGTGTTAAATGAAGCCCCGTGTGAGTGTGTATGTTTTCACACTGGCCCACTGAACCCTTTCATCTCGTTCCACAGCCGCAGCGACGGCGAGGGTGGAAAACACTGGCAATAACAGGAATGTTGAACGTACCGAATACAAAGTTAACACCCAACGCAACACCCAGCAATGAACATAAAGTTAAACTTGAACCGTGTGCTCACAGTAAGTAAGTAGGCCTAATAGGTCCCACCCTTACCACGAAACACTCCACTCAAAGCATTTTCCCTTTCCTGTCCTTCGTGTAAAACGGTGTAATTTAAAATGACATGGAGAAAGTCAGTGGTATCACTAAGCCTGCCCGGGACTACCGTATGTGCCAGGCTTGTGTATTATGTGTGTTTTACTTTGTGCTTGCACAGCTGGCTTTCATATGAGCGGGATTGACGGGTCAAAATGGTTAGGAAGAGTTTAAGGCCAAAAGTGGTTGTCTGAATACAAACCAGATTATGAAACATTCACGGGTCACAATACCGAAATGACCCCCATTGAGCAATTCTTTCCCCAATAAACTGAGCCAAGTGTATTACCATGCTGGGCTACTCATGTTACCGTTGATGTAAATGACACATAGTTTACATAGAGGGAAACGACATTGGCAATGCTTAAACAAATTGACCTATAAGGAAAAGTGAATTTGAGGCTTTACTTCCAGAAAAACAGGGGATATACAGTATGAATGAGCTAAGCTACACCCCTAGGCCCTACGCACCTACGCCAGGCTAGTCCAAAAATGTGATTAATTTATCTGGTAAGCTTACTCCTAGAGACCCTCTTTTAACCTGATGGGCTATAATACAAGCTCATCGCAGTCTACTGTATTCACCGTTTCATAGGTCTACTGTCAGTGACAAAGACCCATCCACCCGTGGGAGTCAGTCATTCTCCACCCATGGGAGTCAGTCAACCTCCACCCATGGAAGACAGTCATCCTCCATCCATGGGAGTCCAATGGGTGGACCAGGCCTTGAGACCACATAGCACCACAGCGATCCCTCGAGGAACCGGCTGCACGTGTTCCTTTCATCGTGCGGACGGCGAGGAGTGTCATCTGGCCACTGAGGTCGATGGTTCCACCAGATGTTTCCCCCGGCGGCACTTGTTCAAAAGGTCGCCGGTCCATTCCCTCAATGAATTCAGTGTTGCTCTTTTTTTGGGATCACATCTCATTCCACAACGATACTTAAACAAATGCTGTCATGCGTGTTGCGATTATGATCCCATGCTTGTTCCTCTTCAACGAAAACCTTTGTATTCATCCTCTTATGAGGCTGACTTTAGGCTCCATGGCTAGCATCCACCGTCAACATACCTCTTACGGGGGCCAAATCTGATTAGCTTATTTTTGTCGTAGTGGAAAAAAAGGAAGACTGGCAGTCTGGCTACATTAAACACAGATTTCGCATTTTCAAGTTTAAACAGGCCTCATCAGACAAGACAACAATGGGCTGTGATCTCACTTTTTGTCACGCGACTATTTATTGACGCTGGGGGGGGAGCCGGCCCCAGTGTGACCACCTACTTACACCACTGGTCACACAGCTTGTGGTTTGGATTGTATAGGCTGCTGTAGGCCTACCGAGGAATGCGCGGTTGCCTGCGTGTTTTCCTAAGGTAGGCCCACGCTGCCAGTGTCAACTGGAAACCTGGAATTTGTGCAACTGCACGTTGCTAGGAGACACCAGGTCTACTCAGAATGTGGGCTAAACCCAATGCTACAGAGTAAAAATAACCTAGCTTTTTATATATTTCAAGTGAAAGTATACGCTTCCTCACTTTCAATGATGTCGAGACAGAACATTGTGGGCAGATGGCTTTGGTTTATAAATTGAAATAGATTGTTAGATTGAGCTACTTACTTTAACACACAGATCTATTCGTGTCACATTATTTACATGATTTTAGATCACCTGGAGATTCATTCTCTCTTATTCTAGTGGTAGTGGCTGTAAACCCTATGGGGTGTAGCGTATAGTAGCACACTGCCACCTACAGGTTACTGAACAAAATAGCCTTTCACCTTTCAAAAACCATATTTAACATGTCATCATTTCAAATAGAATACAAGGGAGGAGGAAATAGCCTTATTTAAAGATTTATTCATTTATAATACAGGGTTTTAGGCAGACCACATTGCATTAAGTTGTTTTATTTATTTATTTTTTTACATGTATTTATATTGAGCTAAAATTTCATAGCAGTAACATTGGTTGACATTTTACACAAACCAAAACCTATCCTTCCGTTATACATGCACCCACACACCCACATGTACACACACGTACACACATACACACGCTCACACACACATACACACACATACACACGCTCACACACATGTACACACAAGCAGGCGCACACGCTCACACACACACACAAAAATATATATCACCTATTGACCAGATAAAAATTGATATTTTTAAAATTTCAATATTAATGACATTACTGGATTCCACGATAAAAGGCAAACAATATATATATATATAGAGACAGTATTCAAATTCCTCGTTTCCTATGAGTGGGGACGTGTCCAGCAGGGGGCGTCACACTAGCATCACGTCATCGTCACCATTTTCACTGCGCTAAACCGGCCCCGTCAATCAGGCTCCTTTCCGAGACTCCCATTGGATAAGGGAGCGTCGGGGGCGGAGCCAAGCTGAATGCAGAGGACCACACACTGCGCTGAAACACTGGACTTGGGACTCAACGTGACGTCACCCTTTGGATTCTGAAAGGGACGTTTTGAAGCAGAGGGCCTACTATTGACGTCACCTCGGGTTTGGCGACCCAAATTAAACCAGGGAACCAGGGTGGACTTGAGCAAATAGAGGAAAGCATTGTGCGGGATGAGGTGGCGTGTGTCCAACCTCTCTGGTCAGAGGAATGTTAGTCATATTCTAGGAAAAGAGGTATCAAAAAAGGTTAACGGATTTAAACCAGTCGCCTAATTTTGTACCTCTTATTTTTAAACGCTTAACCATTTTGCAAAGTGTATCTTTCGGGGCTCTAACCAAAATATGGACCCATTGACTTCCATTTAACCGTGACATTTTTGCAACTGCAATGAGCAACCATTAAAAGGAATGCTGCATTGTCTTCATTATAAAGTTGAGGTGGCTGCCACTTGGCACAGAGTAGCATCGTCTGGTCTATACAGTCAAGCACCTAATGGCACAAATAAACACCAAATAGGGCCAATTCAACAAGCCTAGGCCCTGTGGCAGATGCCGAAAAGGCTTCCTACCCCTGCAAGGGTATCCTGGCGGCCATCTTGATGGGCATTCCAATACTCTTAAGGCCTGTGTATGCTTCTTGCGACGGAAGCCAGCTTGTGACGCTTCTGTTTGGTTCTTTTTGTTCGTTGGGCGGAGCAGATTGGAAAAGTCACTCACCGAATCCGGTGTATCCGGAAATCCCGCCCCCCTCCTCAGCGATAGGGTAGACTAGTAGGGTATAAAGGGGGGCAGGGGGCTTGAAGGCCGGCGCCAGATCTCGACAGGACTTTTACTCCGCCTCCCTAGGTTGACAGACAGCCTCCTGTACTCTAGACCCGCCACAATATCGGCCAGTTCTGTGGAACTATACAAGGTAGAAGGCAAATTCGGGCGTCCGATTATTTTTCTGATCCCCAAACACTTCTGAAGAAGCATACAGAGGCCTTCAATGGCAGACAGCTCCTCCTCCCTCAAGTGGCCGAGAAAACTGTGGACTTCCAACATGCATAAATCGCAGGCAAAAAAAAACCCTGAAGGGAAGGAAATCGGAATTGCAAGCCCTTTTCCGGCTCCTCCCCAGGAACAGCAGCTCGGAATCCGTTCCAGTTGTCCTGAACACGTCTGGGGTCTCTTCTCCTGGAGTTAATTCATTTTCCACAAAGAACAGGTCTTTTCAAAGGGCCTCATAAAGCTTTAGCTTGTTTTCCCTTGGTCAACTTCTGCGAGGAGCCAGTTTAAGGTGATGAAACGGTTTGAGACACGCCACTGGTGACGTGGAGAAAAGTTGAAACTATTTCATGGGAGGGGGGTTAGACGCCAGCCGAGTCTATAGATAAGAATGGCACATATTCTAAATAAGGATAAGGATTAAAGATGATGCACAGGGGAAATCAGATGGCCACTATACAAAAAGAAAAATCCCACACTTTCAGAGGAACTCAGTTAAGTGCAATGAGAGTTTTAACACCATGCTTGTAAGACCCAAAGAAGAAAAGTAAGAATCTCCATCCAACTAGTAGCAAGGGATTAGTCCATTCATCCTGAACACAACTCCTACATCCGTCGATTGGGCGGAGAAGCTGCAGAGTCTGTTTGAGTCAATGTGACTGGGTTACACGGCCACCGCAGAACATGTCCGCTCCAGGTCCACTCTGGGACAGTCCCCATGTTAGAATACTTCAAGCTAGAACCACGAAAAGGGCGGGAAACCTTAAACTCATCCGTTTTTCTATCCCCCATAAAATCTTATTCTTTTAAATATATATATATATAAAGTTTTTTTTTCTTTAAATGGTTTTGTTGTGTAAATCCCATTCTATTTCTCGAAGAAAAAACTTATAATGATGAGTTATACATCTAAGGTGAAGTTGTATACTATCTGTCAGCTACCAACCCCTTCCCCACAGTCTAATGGCCGTCTGCACGTTTGCATTTGCATTTTCTGCATCATACTTCTTCAAGAACGAAAAGAGTTTGGCAACAGTAAATGTCTCAGTTGGAATTTGGTGGTTTTGGGCATATTGGCACCAAGGGGGAAGAAAAAAAGAAAGAAAAATGAAGGTATCAGATGAGGAGCCACTGACATTCCTCCACCAGACTTCCTGTGACGATCCCGAATCCACCATGGCTGACAGGACGACGGGCAGGGGACAAGTGTGGTGAGGGTGTGGGTGGGGGGATGGGGGGGTAGAGGGCAGAGACCAGGTAGGGGCAGGGAACCCACTCTGTTTACAGGAGGAGACAGCAGTTGCTCTCTGTGGTTTTCTCTCGGTTCCTCTGACCTGCGAGGAAAGGACAGCGCAAAAGCAAACGTGAGAAAACGATGAACAAATATCACACCCAACCGCAAGATGCAATCAGTGTTGGATCTGTGACGGAGGCCCCCAGGACACTAGGAGGTGAAGTCTCGGAGGTGACCAGTGGGGAATCAGAACAAAAGGAAAAAGGTTTACTCACCGTGGGAGTTGGGTTCCGGAAGGGTTTCCCTGGCAACCAAGTGCATGACGATTGTTCGGCCTGGCGGATGCTTCAGAGCTTTTGAAACCAAAGAGAAAAAAAATATATCATATTTATACCATATGCTGTGGTCCTCCAGGATAGGAATGCAGCTGTATTAATATTACACACACACCGAACAAAGTCCTGCTTTGAACCCAAACAATATGCTCCATATTATTATACGTGTATTATTAATATCGAGCTTGAGGGTGAGATTATATATAGTCTTTGTGGGTGGGCGGGCGCCGTACCTCCCAGAGTCACGTTGCCATGGAGAAACCTTCCCTGGAAGATGAGGCGCAGGATGCTGGGGCTGCTCACCCGTTCCTCCTCCCAGCCTGCCAACCACAGAGTTTAAGGCTCTGGTCACACCAACCAATGCTACAGCCCTTGTTTTAAGTGGTTTTTATTTAAGGTATGGTGAGGTAATGTCAGGTGAACTACAGTGAAGTCAGGTGAGGTAAAGTGAGGCAAGGAGATATCGGCCAGGTGAGATTATGTGAGGTTAAGTCAGGTAGTGAGAGATGCGGTGATGTGAGCTAAGGTGAGGTGATCTAAGGCGAGGGGATCTAAGGTGAGGCTAGCTAAGGTGAGTCAAGCTAAGGTAAGACGAGTTAAGGCGAGACGAGCTGAGGCGAGGCGAGCTAAGGCGAGGCGAGCTAGGGTGAGGCGAGCTAAGGTGAGGCAAGCTAAGGTGAGCTAAGGCGATATGAGCTAAGGTGAGGTGAGCTAAGGTGAGCTAAGGTGAGCTAAGGCGTATGAGCTATGGTGAGGTGAGCTCAGGTGAGACGAGCTAAGGTGAGCCGAGCTAAGGTGAGGTGAGCTCAGGTGAGACGAGCTAAGGTGAGCCGAGCTAAGGTGAGGCCAGCTAAGGTGAGGCCAGCTAATGTGAGGCCAGCTAATGTGAGGCCAGCTAAGGTGAGGCCAGCTAAGGTGAGGCCAGCTAAGGTGATATGAGCTAAGGCGAGATGAGATAAGATAAGGGAAACGTTTTGTTAGGATAACTAAAACATACTTGAGAAACATGACTGATAACTAAAATAAAATAGTGTAATTCAATTGCATAGGCCTATTCAAAATATAATTTAGAGTTTTCACAACTATAATTTTGCTCACTATTAGTGACAATGTTTTCAATAAGTTGTACTGTCTGAGGCCACTGAAAAGTAAAATGATGCCCTGACTATGAAAAGGACAGTGTTTACAGAAGGAACTGCGCTAATAATAAAGCTAGGAACTGGCTTAAATATCCTTGTGGCCAAGACAGAATAGAGCCTAATCCTAACAAGTACCAGTGGTTTAAAGACACGGTTAATTTACAAAGCAGCTTGAGACTATTGCTTTAAATATCTACTCCTAATCCCAACTAATGCCTTGGCCATGGTCCTATTGGAACTTGAGCATCACTATATATAACCAACATGACTCTATAATGGAGATATAGGCATTGGCATCGTTTTCCCCTAACCTTAAAAATCAGTGCAAACCGCTTACCAGCAGGCCAGTTGTCAAACACATGCTTGGCGATGTCTGTAGCCGAGTCGTTGGGCGAGAAGGTGAAGTCTTCCGTCTTGCCGCTCACCAGGATGAGGCGGAGGTTCACCTGGGACAGAGCGGAGCATGAGAACGAGAGTCACAACCGCCCACCACAAAACCCAACACAGCAGAAAGAAAGTACACACAATGTTCCATTCTCAACTCTGCTGCGATAGCAGGGGAGCAGTCCTCCCGGTTTCCCCCGCTAACCTCGATGGGAGTGAGGTGACATTCGCGGGGCTGCGGCGAGACAGGCATTCCGAGCCTAATTAGATTCACCCAGAGCCCCTTCTCAACCCTCTTGACTGGGGCTGCTTCCTCCAGCGAGGGTCTACTCTGAAGTGAGCCCCTCGTGCTAGCAACAGCCACAGATAGGGGTGGGGCTCAGGAAGGAAGGAAGAGAGGGGAGGGGGCAGGGGGGCCTTCAATTCCTGGGGGCCAGGGGGGCTCCTCTCTGGGCCGTGTGCCTAATGCGCTCACCCCAGGTGTCCCAGACAGCCCCCGGACCATGTTATTAAATTTACATGGCCAATGCATAGCCCAAGGGGGGTAGGCCCGGGTATGAGACGAGTATGCGTGTGTGTGTGCGTGTATAAAAGGCAGGAGCTTACATCCACTTATTTGTTAAGCAGCTATGACAAATAAATCTCTTTCAAACACAAAATACCAACACGCAGTTCCACCACTAACAGGTTAGGACCAGTAAACCTGGCAAGTGCTGCTTTACTCTGCTTATGGCCTTGTAAATGTGGAGATATATACACGTATACACAGGAGCGATTCAGCAACTGGGATTTTGACTTCTGGGTAAATGCCTCCAACAACAGAACATGTAAAGATGTGCAAGTGCAACATTGAAAAGTGTGTCAACAACCACAGACACACGCCTCTATGCAAACCAACTTCTACAGAAAAGGAAAGGCAAGATTTTCAAGAGAAGAAAAAAAAAAAAATGATACGAGAAGTGAAATGAGGTAGCGAAAGCAAAGCAGATGTATCGGAAGTAGGCCTACGTGTTCTGCACCAAGATGCCATGTTGATAAAAAAAAGTGACAAAAGTGTTATTCATTCATCAGCCTCCATAAACCAAATGAGCGTGGATTGTATATCTAGAGGACTATAATCGGGGGTTGGTTATACCCCCGTAACTTTGGTTCCCAATCCACCGAGCTAGAACAAAGCGGACCCACGCGGTGTGATGTCAGAATCAGGGCAACCACCCCCCTCCCCACACACACACACACACACACACACACACTCTCTGATCTGTTTAACAACACAAGCCGCCTGCCGCCAGGCTCCCCTTCCCCCCTCTGCGCCCCCATCCTGAACCACATAACCTATGGGGTTACACCCCCCCTTCCCTGTGTACCTCCATCAACAATCATCCCTCCCATCCAGGACAAAACAACATCAAATCTGCCCCGCTGTCCATGGCAACATCACACATGATGAATATCCTGTCCAATCCAGTGAAAGACAACAAGCAGTTGGAATCCCTGGAAAATTTTTGATCTTTTCATGACAAGTTTTCATCACAACAACAACGGCTAGATATCGTACATGATAATAGAAGTACACAAATAAATACAGGCCCTCCTAACTCGCCATTAATGTACAACTGCATAAACAACCAAATGCACAATGCTTCGAAGGCTTAAACAATGAAAGTGCATACTTGCACAGCCACCATTGTTTGTATATGAAGATAACAAATACTTGAAACGCTTATGAATAACACATCCGTCGCCTGCTCAAAAGCAGAATATCCTGTCTTACTCTCCTGGGTGCTGATCACCTCATCCAGCCCTCTCTCCATTCAGAGGGTAGGTGAGAGTCGAGAGGGGAGAAGGTAAGTGGGTGCAAATCAATTGTGCCGGAACCTTGAAAGGAAAGTAGGGCAACGCTTCATTTGGGATTAGACAGATGGTGTTCGCAGAAACAGCGGCCCCCTGTTCCAGTTAGGACTAAGTATTGGCTAATCCACGTCCGCCCCACCCCACCCATATTCTCAACGCCGCAACATTAATTCTGCCATGAAAATATATATAGAAAATCGTTGGCACGGGGCCTTGAATGAACAGCTACGGTGAACAATCAGAACCGAGAACTCAGGTCTCTTTCAAATTGCCAGGGAAGGGCTTTGTGGTCGACACTCACCATATCGAGATCCACTTGGGAGGTCATGGTTCAGGAGGTGCGCAGGGCTTCAGATGGTGACACACACACAACGAGTGACAGAGTGCTGCTGGTGGAGCTGGTGGAGACGGGGCCGGAGCCCTGGCACAGACAGCTTCCCGCCCGCCGCCTGGTACCATACAGTGCACAGTGCGCCTGCTGTTATTTCATCCGCTGGGTGACAACATGCTCACAATTGACAGTGGTCTCAACAACAAACAACAGGCAGACAGTGACCGTCCACAAACGACACAACATGACATAACATGACATAACATGACATAACAGCCGATCACACGTGGATGCTGGACGCACGACAGATAACAGATAACAGATAGATGGCCGAAATAAAATAAAAAATAACACAGGACGTTGGCACAGAAAACTGCAATCTTCACGTACTGCAAAGTGCACAAATTCACTGCAATGTCGTGTGTGTATAGTGTGTGTGTGTGTGTGTGTGCGGGTAATCACATGAGCACATCATGTATTTCAGTTGACGACGACAACAAACAATAAATAAAACCCCAGCAAAACGTGTTTAAAGCCAACCTATAGAGTGTGTGTAGCAGCAGGACGCGGGGTGGTCTTGCGGAGGTTTAAAGAGCTCACTCTAACGTTAGCTACAACAGCTAGCGCAGAGGCTAACCAAACGTTAGCTCGTTAGCTCGTTAGCTCCGCTTCGATCCGATTAGAAAATGACGACGCCGATTTTTTTGGTTTGGTCAACGTTACCGGTGTCCGAAAGAGAAATTCAGTCAGACGAGCGACGCGACCGAGGGATGAGGAGGAGTCCTTCGTGTCGCGGAATTATCGAGTGTAATTTTTGGTGGAGGCTAGCGGTGGGTAACGGTGAGGCTAACGGGACGGAGCAGCCCGCCGGATGTCAGCTGGTTGTAAACACAGCGCGTTACTCCCACGGGGGCTGCTGGGAGATGTAGTTCACGGCGTCGTGCGTCAGCGGCTCCAGTGGCAATGGATGAACTACCCTCAATGCCCCGCCCATTATTATGGATATAATTGGATGTTCATTGTTGCTTAATTATGTCAGTTATAGCATGAATTGAAGAGTCTGACATAACTTTCAAAAGTTACAAATAAAACTGAGAAGAGGAAATATTGAGGCCAATGCATATTTATTATAACAGTACTGTACAGTATAGTACTACAACACATTTTTAGAATTGCCTTTGTTTAAAATGGGGATAGCATATAGTTTTTTGTTGAGACCTTGATCTTGTTGATTGTTGATCTTGTTGGAGGCTATTTACATTTCAACTGTGTGTGTGTGTGCGTGTGCGTATGTGTGTGTGTGTGTCCTATGGCTGTTTTCTGTGTTCCTCTGTTTGGCTCTCATCCTGCCTCTGCGGTTCGTCAGACGAGAGTGCCGTTGAGGTCCCAACTTTCCCAAACTTTGCTGAACTGTTTCTGATGCCATAGGTGAAGTAGATGACAAAGCCTACAGATGAATGGAGACAAGAGGAGGAGGAAAATTATTACAATTGCAACCATTTTCAAATTGGTTTCTTTACGTTTTTAACTCCTTAAAGCATGTGTTGTGCTTCGGACAATGAAACACACATTCATAGATTAGATTAGATTAGATTCAAATACACATCAAAGTCAAAGTCAAAGTGTTTTATTGTCACATGTACATCACAACACAGGGGCATTCTGAACAGTGAAACTCGTGACATGGCAGGCGACAGGAAGAGAAGAAGAGAGAAGAGAAAAATATATATATATATTGAGAACGGCACAATATACATAATAAACGTAACACAATATACATAATAATGAGAAATAAATGTATGTAATGAGAAAAAAAAAGAAGAAAACAGCATTTCCACAGCACAACACGGACATCCAACATAGATAGTCCTACGAACCCACTGCAATCCACACTGCAAGTTGAATCCAACTAGTCAGGCTCAGCTGCATCATGAGGCCCACATTGAACACGATGCTAATCAGTGGCAGAGCAGGCACGAGCGGTACCTTGCAGAGACACACACAAAGTTAGATTTCAATTATTTAAAGCCACATATATGTTGATATTGCTACCAAATAAAAGGTAAACAAAATTCCCAAATGTCTTCAAAATTTGACATAAAGTCTGGGAATGTAAACAGTTGGGTTGGTTTGGGTTTTGTCCAACAGAAACACAAAAGGCTGGTAGTTTAAAATAGGTTATTGACCATAAAAATTACACAAAATGAAAATAATAAGGAGATTTAGGCCTACCTTGAATGAGTATACCTCTCTGGTCTGAGGCTGCCGCCAAATAATGACCAGACACAGGAATGATAGCAGCGTCAAAATTGCACAATTAGCAACCACTGAATCCTGGCCCATCACCAACTCATCCCAGCATATAGCCAGCACCGAGCACAGCAAGAGTATCAGTACTACTGCACAGAGGACATAAGAAAATACGGACACTCTGGAAAGTTCTATCATGGAAAGTATGCAGTTAGAATAAAGTTAGAAAGAGTGTTTGCAGATTAAGCAAAATCCAGCAGCTGTAATTTTGACACAAACATAAGTTTGACCACCCGTTACAGAGTAGGTCAACAAAAGGATATGGGGCTAGGAAACCTTACACAGGACCGCAGTGGTGCTGTAAACGATGCTCCCCGATAGATTGGTGGGGACGTCCGTCCGGGGCCAAAGCAGTAGCATGGGTGTAAACTCCTCTACTGGCTCTTCGGTGAGCTCCTTCTCCGTGTGGTGAATCTTTTGATCACTGCCCGTCTCAGCCAATGTCTTCGTTTTGAGGCTATCATCCAGAAGACCAGGCTGGTACCTGAAATTGAAATAGCACCTCTACTTTACTTTTACTAATATTGTTGGAACCTTTTGGCTTTCAATAAGAAACACTACAAACATCATGCCTTATGGTAGCTGTATATGTGATAGCTGTATGGATTACAACAGAAGACTAACTGTAATAACCTGAGAACAAGCACACAGAGAGCCACCAGTGTATAGGCCAGCAGAGTCCCGAGTGACATCAGGTCTACCAGGACATCCAGGTCAAAGAGTAGCGCCATGGGAGCTGCAATGGTGGAAACAGTTTGCTCACAGTTCAATGGCGTCTGGAGCACTGCATGACTTGTAGTGTGACGTCACAAAATTGAGCAGAAAACGATCGGGTGTGTCACAGTTTATAAGACTTGAACCCCTCTCACCTGCCACCACACCGGATATTACTGTGGCCTGCAAAGGCGTCTTGGTTCTCTCACACATCCGCGAGAGAAAGCGGAAAATCAGGCCGTCGGATGCCATAGCATGGATCACACGGGGCAAGGGGAACATGCATCCAAGCAAACTAACGACCAGAAAAAACCCCAAAACAAAACATTAACATACGTTACTTTGGTGTCAGTAAATGATCTCTGAACACTGGTCGTCAAGGAAATCTGCATCCTAATATAAATAAGTGTCTCATAAAGCCTGCAGATTTGGTCTTGTTTATACCGTTGTGTACAATGGGTGTCTGAGAAGGGGATGGGTGGGGTTAAGCATGACAGTCGGTTGACTAGGTCACTGTCTTTGGGAAACATTAGACAACAGTGAAGAATAAAAGGATTGCCCTGGTGGAATTCCACAAGCTACAGAGCCATAAGCTAGGCTCCATTGGTAAACTGTGACAGTAGTACATTGGTAATGACATCAGGTGAACTGTGATTAGTATGGACACTGAGCGAAGCAAGGAGCGTGCACACCAGCTGTCACCAGTGTCTTCTTTGTACCTGGTGGACAGAGCACATAGCGAGCCCACGGCCACCACGTAGCGGCCGTGTGGCTGGTTCACAAAGTCAAAGGCCTTGGGCAGGGGAGTGTGCGTGTCCAGCAGGTAGTAGGGCATCATCAGCGTGAGGGCGGTGGACACCCCGAAGTAGGTCACGAAGCAGCAGAGCAGCGACGTCACGATGCCAATGGGGATGGACTGCATGGGGTTCAGTGCCTCTTCAGCTGTGGGGAAAACAAAACATACTGTATATATGTATAGCTTCAACCTGATCAATCACCGGATTCCACAGAAATATTTCAAAGGACATTGAACATTCACACCTGTAGCTGCAATGCAGTCAAAGCCAACGAAGGCATAGAAGCATGTTGCCGCTCCGGACAGGATTCCACGGACGCCAAACGGCACGAAACCACCGACGCCAAATTCCCGCTTGATAAGTCTAGATTTAGTATGGATGCAACATCTATATTTAAAGTCTGATTACACTCGTGCTCAGGATCGTGTTTCATTGTGGAGTGACTGTTGCGTTGACTCACTCTGGGTCAGTAACGTTGGTGGTATTGATGAAGTGGTCCACGGTGAGACTCCAGTTCGCTCGGTCTCCCTTCGCCATGCCCGAGACAATCACGAACCCGAGCACCATCACGTTGATCAACGTGAATATCTTGCCCATCAGTGCCGACTCGCTCACGCCAAACGACAGCAGTGCTGCGTGGGCGTTAGCACTCAGTCAAAGCCAACAACAGACCTTCTGGCAGCACAACAGTTGCTCTTGCGAGATATGCATCACAGAAACAAATGCCATGCTATGACTAACTGTAGAACGATTTAGGCATTTTTTTGCAGACACCGTTATCCAAAGTGACTTGAGTGAATTCTGATACAGCTAGGGGGTTAGGCATCGAGCTCAATGACGCATACATGTAGACTGAGGACAAAGGGCGGAATCAAAGGAGTTGGACAGTCTTACCAGTGAGCAGAATGATTAACACCACAGCCAGCATGTCAGGGTATTCAGAGAGAATAGTCCCGGGAAGGTTGATGGGGATGGTGCTTTTGAGCCACTGTGAGATCGCCGTGCCAACCAGGTTATCGAAGGTCAGGCTCCAGGCTCGGGCAACGCTGGCCGTGGCTAGGGAGAGGACCACAGAAACAAGATTTTTAAAAATGATACTGAGATACTTCCTATTGGATAATCCTCCCATGCTCTGTTCATTAGACATCGATGATTTCAAAATGAGGCTTGATCAACTATCAATTTAAGACTAAACGAAACATCGTCATAGTGGAATGTGGAATTAGAAATGGCATGGAATTCCCAGACAGGACATTAGGCAAAGAGATATGATTTGATTAAATGGTTGCTGTTGGTCACTGTAGATCAGGCCCCAATATTGGTTTCAAGGTCACTCAGACATTGTGACACAATTTAAAAAATGACATTTTTTGAAGAGCATCTCTAAACAACACTTCTCTCAACCACAATTCCTCGAACGCTTCCTCACTCTACCTGCATTGCTTGTGTGACTCACCGATGACGTAGGACAGAATGAGGACCCAGCCAACGACGAAAGCCCAGATCTCCCCCACGGTCACGTAGCAATAAACATAGGCTGAGCCGGCCCTGGGCACACGGGCACCCAGCTCGGCGTAACACAAGCCAGCCAAGATGGAGGCGACGGCCGCGATGAGAAAGCACAGCACGATGGCCGGGCCTGCCTTCTCTTTGGCCACCTCCCCGCAGAGCACGTAGACCCCCGCGCCCAGCGTGGCGCCCACCCCGAGAGAGATGAGGTCCAGGGTGGTCAGGCACCGGGCAAACTGGGAGCCCACCTGCCTGTTGTCCAGGGGGATCCGACGTAGCAGCATCTTACCCAAGCACACCAGCCTGCTGTCTGTCATGACTGGAGGAGAGGAGAGGAGAGGAGAGGGAAGGGGGGGGGGGGGGGATTCTACACCTTTGAAATAAAAGGAACATTGTGAAGTGACAAAGGTATGTGTGTGTGTGTGTGTGTGTGTGTGTGTGTAAAATGTGAATGGTAATTACATATCCATAAATTTGCTTTTCTCAGGAATGGTCCGAAACTATCCGAAACATCCCTCTATGTGATCCCTCATTCCTCTGATCAGATGGTATTCGTCAATTTAAAAAAAACATGACAATCAATAGAAAGAAACAATAGAAAGTCTGTCATCCTGTAAGCGTTACCGTGTGATTGACATGAAAGCTACAGCCTCATTCAGAAAACACATCAGCCGACACCATGGGGCTACACAGATGCACTCGTGCCAAGGAATGCGAGGGCATGATTTGGTTCTCCAGGCTTTGAAGCCAAGAAGAGCTGTCTCCATGGTTACCTGACTCCAGCTTCTCTAAATTACCCCATCTGATGCATCATGATTAAATGGTCGCTATAGCCATTTGTCAGTGGCTGTCGCTGAAAGCCAGCATTAGACGGACAGGGAACGATCAGTTCATGCTTGATCAGATCCTTCAAGTCCTTCTAAACAGACACATTTTAGAACAAAATATTTTAGTATATAATCCATATCCCTATAAACTATTTTCTTTCCCTATTCATATTACCTGGTCAGTTCTTAAGACAGATGTCACTCACACATGTAAAAATATACACAAGGGATGACCATTCACAGGTAGATTGGGAATATCAAAGCAAATATCAAAGCAGTAAAATCCCCCCCCACACACACACACACACACACATTGCACACACACACACGCATGTGGCGCAGAATAGCATACCTTGACTGCTTGAGCAATATGAGACATAGTGGTCTCTGCTGAGAGTGTGGCGGATGGCTGTCAACAGCTATGTGACCACCAACACACCCCCAGAAAGGCAGGCGGGTGATGTTGAGACGTCACAGCATATTATATGACCCCCCACCCCCTCACCCGCCCCCCCCCCCCCACACCCATCCCCAACATTACAAGTGTCTTGTTGACAGAGATCATTTGAAAGGAAAGGCCACTGGTGCTCTTTTTGTATTTCTGGTGAGCTAATCAAACCTGGAAGGATTATCCATAATTGGTTGACATCAGTAGTAATACAAATGAGTGGTGTAAAAATATCAACAAAACATAACATATGACATAAACAACAAAGTGTTTAATCAGTCATTTTAATGTAGTAGCTGAATTAGTAAGCCACCACAAATGTATTTGTAAATACAAGAAATAGACACCGGCACATCGTGGAATCTGAGGTGAAATGTGCTTTAATGTTAAGTTATAAAATATATCAATAAACAGGTGAAATGAGGACTGTGTAACTTGTGCTTGAATACGCAGGCTTTAAAGGCATTAAGGTCTTTCACCTTGTTAAACCAATTAAAAGTGTTGTCTGAGCAGGATTTAAAGGAAAGTGGCAACAGCACACGTAACCCAGTTTTGTCCACTCTTATGCATTTCCACCATACTGTCTGTTTGGACATTTAGGATGTAGGACTGATATACAGTATATAATATAGCTAAAAGTCCTATTCTGCATGTGAGATTACGTCAAGTCAAGGACATCCAACTCAGGTAATAAAAGTTATGGTACATTTACTATTCTAACTACAGTATGTGTGTCAGATTTCTAATTCATCATGTTGGTCCATCACTGAAGTCATAAAGTCTTTATAATTCTATATAATTATATACACATATATTTTTGGTTACATTTTTATCATAGATTACTAAATATCTGATTATGATTATGATTATTATTATGATTATTATTATTATTTTACCTTGGGTTATTAGTTATGGGCAACAGCTAAATAACACTTTAAAAACCCCTCCAGTTACATAACGCCTCGCAGCGCTGGCGACGTGTTTACGCTCACACCGGAGTCACATGACTTGACTACATTTCCCGGCAGGCGGCCGACGCGCATGCGCAGAGCGCATCGTCTGACAGTGGTAAACAGACGTCAGACTGGGGAGTCTTCGCGTCGTCGAGTCACAACAAAACAAAACAAAACAAAACACGAGTAAACACAACGAAACCACCGCGGAAACATGTCGGACGGACGCGCGCTTCGGACGTCGCCAAGTGGAGGGAGTCGGTGAGAAGAAACGTGAAAGTTCTTTATTTCTTTCTTTTTCTCTCCCCCCCCCCCCGGCTCGTTTGAACGACTTCTTTTTTTCTTCCATGGATTCTAAAGTGTGGAGCGGCTAGGTGGCTATCGGGCTGCTTGTCAAAGGGCGGCGGGTTTAGCGACACACACACACACACACACACACACACACGCGAGTTTCCCACCCGGGGCGAGGCGTCCACATTTCGGGGGGTGAAAACTTGACCACCCCCCCCCCCCACCCCACGGTACGGTTGGTTGGTTGGTTGGTTGGCTGGTGGAGGACCGCAGGCTCGGCGGCGGGAGGACCGGGTGGTCGGGAGCATCGTGCGCCGCGGCGGAGCGTCGAGCAACATGGCAGCTGCTGCTGGTGACACGCGGTTTCCTGCCGTTTGTTGAACTCGGTGTCTTTTTTAGTTTACACGTCGTTTAAAAAAACCCCGAACATCTGATTGAGTTGTGACTCTTGTGTGTTCCTGGACGCGGTGTTTTGTTAGTGGTTCTGGTTTCTGGTTCGTGTTTGTCATGTAATTTAAAGGAGTTTTCGTGGCTTGTCGAGTGGAGACAGTTTGTTTACAAGTGGAGCCTCTTTTGTAACAGTGACCCACTGAGACTCCGCGTTAATCCCTCCCGTCGTTGCGCTCATTTTCTACACTAAAAAGTATTTCTGGATACGTTTGAATACCCAACGTACGACACATAGTCATCATTATTCATATGATCATCATAATAACAATAATAATATCCGCACGTGGTACGGGATAGTTCACTTAGTTTTTACACTCACGAACATTTGCATTTTGTGTTATTTAAATGATTAATTATCATATGCATGAAGACAAACACCACAAATGAAATGTGTGTGTGTTGATCATGTTAATCAGGTGTGACTGATTTTAAAAAAAAAACATTGAGATTATTATCTAGCGTTTTGTTGCATCATAAATTATCGGTAGAAGCGAGTAGTTTTCGTGTGCTTGTAGTTATTTTACAACTCTGTCTCTTTGTTCTTGTGATCAGACAAAGGAATTGTCATCTCAGCTCTATAAAACCCGAAGGTTTATGATAGTTACTATTAAAGGAGATTATTTGGGTTCCCTAATCTCCAATCTGAGGATTAAGCGGCGCTATTGGTGTGTCCAGATTATTGCGTCTCTTTTCAGGGCCGACTGTTTACCCCTAGAAGACCACTTGGAACATTATCGTTCCAATACTCGTTGACTTTGCAACCCTTGCATCCAGTCCCACTTGAGTTCAGTTATATTTATCCTAAACCAGTCCATCCAAACCGCCTCTATAGTTGACACAAGTAGTAGAGCCCAGTCTAGTTGACCATGGAGGACTCCCCGGTGCCCCCCATTGACCCCGATTTCGAGCCTAAGAGCAGACCGAGGTCGTGCACATGGCCGCTCCCCAGACCCGACATCTCCGCGGTCAAGCCGGAGGGCACCGACGGCTCCGAGTCCGCCGCCGGCACGCCGCCCGCCGAGGATGACAAACACGACGCGCAGCAAATCACGTCGGAGCCCGAGAAGGTGGCGGCCGCCGAGGGAGGCGTCGCGGCGGGAGTGGGCGGGGCGACGCCGCGAAAGGGCTCGTCCAGGCGCAACGCGTGGGGCAACCAGTCGTACGCAGATCTCATCAGTCAGGCGATCGAGAACTCGCCCGACAAGCGGCTCACCTTGGCACAGATATACGACTGGATGGTGAAAACTGTGCCCTACTTCAAAGACAAAGGAGACAGCAACAGCTCTGCGGGATGGAAGGTACACATAATACAATATATTGTTTTGTTCAGTAGTCCAGTCTGTGGTGGGAGAAATATTGAGCAGTTCCTGTCCCGCAAGACATGCCGAGGTTGTGTGAGTCCCAGACGACAATTTACATAATTTACATCACAGCAGAAATACATCGATGAGGAGAATTGGGTAAAGTTGATGCTTTTCGTTTTTGATCGGGTAACAGGAATATATACTTAAATTCTGCGGTCAAAAAGGAAATCTGCCAGTATCACTCTTGTAATATTGTCTGTTCATGTCTTCTTTCTCTCCATCGCTCCCTTTGTCCAGAACTCTATCCGCCACAACCTGTCACTCCACAACAAATTCCTGAAGGTGCACAACGAGTCCACGGGGAAGTCCTCGTGGTGGATGCTGAACCCGGAGGGCGGCAAGACGGGCAAGGCCCCCCGCCGCCGTGCCACCTCCATGGACAACAGCAGCAAGCTGCTGAAGAGCCGAATGAGAGCCAAGCAGACCAAGAAGCAGGCGGGCGCGGCGGCCCTGGGGGGTCCGCCCGGCGCCCTGCAGGGGGAGGGTCCCGCCGGGTCCGGGGGCGCCGATAGCCCCAACTCCTCCCAGCAGTTTGGCAAGTGGGGGGTGAGCAGCGGCAGCCCCTCGTCTCGCGGCAGCCTGGACGACCCCGACATGTGGACCAGCTTCCGGCCACGCACCAGCTCCAACGCCAGCACCCTGAGTGGGCGCCTGTCGCCCATCGCGCCGGGCCAGGAGGAGGAGGACGACCTGCCCGAGGAGAGGCTCCTGGAGGCGTACTCGGGCGGGAGCCTGCCCCCCACCCTCACCGAGACCCTGATGGAGGAACTGGACCTCATCGACGGCTTGACACTGATGACGGGCCACGGGGGCGGGGCCAGCCCCAGCACGGCGCCCACCACCTCGACCCCCACCCCGCTGCCTTCCGCCTCCACCCTGCTGCCCCGCGGCTCCGGCTTCCACTCCTTCTGCCAGCTACCGCAGAGCCCCGCCCACACCGCTGCCACGAAGGCCGCCCCCTCCCCCTGCGGGCCCAGCAACAGCAAGCCCACAAACTTTGGCAACTCCCTCTTCAACCCCATGCCCAGCCCCGGGTCCAGCCTCTACGGGACCCATGTGCCCTCTAGCCTGGAGGCCCTGCTCACCTCGGACTCACCTCCCCCCACCGATGTCCTGATGACTCAGGTGGACCCTCTCATGCCCGGGCCGGGAGGGGTGGGGCTGATGGGTCTGGCCGGCCCCCTGGTCAGCGGCAGGTCCAAGTCCAACCAGCTCCTTCGGGGCAAGGGCCTGGAGCCCAACACCGTGGCCCCTATGGGCCTGCAGGGCCAGCTGCAGCCTCAGCAGCACCTTATCCACCAGCAGCAACAACAATCACAGCGTCAACAGCAGCAGCAGCAACAACAACAACAACACCAGCAACAACAACAACAACATCAACAACAGCATCAACAACAGCAGCAGCAACAACAACAACAACAACAACAACAACAACAACAACAACAACATCAACAGCAGCAGCAGCAGCAGCATCTCTCTCAGATGGGGCTGGGGATGATCCTCTCGGGCATGGGCCAGGACATCCCTCAGCTGTCCAACCTGAAGGTGCAGCACAGCCCGGCGCCCGTGGGGGGCCCCCACCACGGAGGGACCATGTCCGTGGTGACCAATCCCGGGGTCCTGGGTCTGCAGGGGGTGGGGCAGTTCGGCACGCCCTCCTGCTTCCTACCCAGCCAGGACCGGCTGCCCACCGACCTGGACATTGACATGTTCACGGAGAACCTGGACTGCGATGTGGACTACATCATCAACAGCGACCTCATGGACGGGGACGGCATCGACTTCAACTTTGACCCCATCATGCAGGGGGGCCAGGGCTACGGGGGCCCTGCCAGCACGCAGAGCTCCTCCCACACCTGGGTGCCCAGCTAATCACCCGTGCCACTTCAGCCAGGTACGGTTCTCACTCTGGTCCCCTTACCCCCTCGGTATCACGGTGTTTGAATCCACCCTTCTCTAAACTGCAACTGAAATCCTCTCTCTCCTCTCTCTCCTCAGGAAACGATGCCCAATCACACATGACCTCAGAACTTCAAAACTCAACAAACACACGTAGTGCATTCCCCTCCCTGTATGCAGCTGCAGATCCGTTTTCAAAAGTCGCTGTTTATTTTTGGACGTAAAGACACAAAAAACCAGACCTCAACCACATCATGTGCCAAGATGCACCACGGGGGACACAAGGGGTAGGGGAGGGGTAGGGCTGGGTGGGGGGGGGGTTTAAACTTCTATGCACAACTTTTTCTTACAACCTGCAGACAGTACTTCTTCTTCTTCGACGACGTGACTCCAAGTATGCGCAGCTTGAGGAAAGTGGGCGAAACCGTGGCTCCATGAGACGGATGCCGCGTCGCGCCGTAGAGAGAAAGAAACGGCCAGTTGACCACACAGAGGAACATTGTCAAGAACAATTGATCTCACGTGAAATGCCGGGGCCATGGAAAATTGTACAGAAGGAAAGGACGATGGATAAGGGTTGGGAACATACACGGAGCGGTGGGAGCTTTGAACATTTCTTCAAACGCCGTCCTCAATAGACCCATTCAAGAAGAGGAAGAGGAGGAGGGCTTGTACGAGGTCTCGCAGCCGAGGACTTTGACGTGCTTTTTGGAAAAGAAGAAGAAAAGTGGTTCTCGCGAGCCGGCTCCATTCTGACCAGGCGTTGGTGGTCACCGAGCGGTACGAGTCTTGCTTTTGTTTTATTTTTCTCATTTAAGTGAGAGAGAGAGAGAGAGAGAGAATAATGAATTTATTCTATTTTGCTTGAAAATGTGGTGATTTTTAACAAGTGGGTATGATGATGTATTTGCAGTTTTGGCTTTCCTGATTTTCAATCCTGTGTGTAGAAAGTGACACACAAAACCACATACACACATCAGAGGGAGATGTCTTGGATCCCTGACATGCAGTTTCGCTAACAAAATGAAGAAGTGTGATTTATTTTGATTTGATTTTTTTTACACTCATACCTAGGGCATTCAAGCGTAAATCTAAATGTTGGCAGCATAATGGTACAAAAAGTGTTGTCATGAGAAAGTTAGCCGCCGCTGTTAAATGGGCTATGATTTGTTTTGAGTTGTTTTCCCAGAGTCTGTGCATTTCTTTGAAGCACTTTCCTGTCGTGTGACTCATGTACACAGGGACCCAAGTTGACTGTCCCACATCAGGTTCAACCATCTAAGAACATGTGTGAAGACAAGAAAAAGCGCTGTTAGGCATGTTTCGTAGCCATTGTACATGTCACACTATGCAGATGAATCCGGAGAACTAATTAAGATATCGAAGGAAAAAGTACGATAACTTCTTGAAGGTTTTTCATATTTAAAATTTGTCCTGGTATATCATCCGTGTCCCTTTAATTCAGGGATGATGGGTTTTTATTGTGAGATTATAATCTCACTTATTACTTTTTGTTAAACAGTACTAATAGTCCTTCTCGAGAAATCAATACTATGTGAAAAGCATCGGGGGGGGAAAAAGAATATATTTGACTATAGTTTTTAATATACAGCTTAGATGGACGTACTTAATGACATAATATGAATATATTACTAATCAGAAGAAAAGGTTTTTATATTCGGAAAGCTATTTCAGATCATTTGTAACAAAAGTCATTTTCTACACTTATTTTTGTAAATGTTGAAATGCATGTAGATTTTAACCAAAGGAACACTAACATGTGCATGGCAGTTCAGGAGTGGGACAGAATTAACCCCAGCTAAGGCGCACTTCACTCAATATGCTTTTTTTTTTTTCTTCTAAAAAAAGACTTGATATTTACAGTTAAAATGAATACATGCGTAGGCCTACTTAGCAATCGTTAGTACTCAATTGTATGCCACATAGTTCTCCAATGGCGCGTTGCCACTTCTGTTCTGAAGTCAAGTAAAACAAGTGAAATACAGCGAGAATATAATATCTTGTGATCCTCTTTGTTATGGCAGACCTGTCATCTCACAGGAGACACGATGCAACGATTCACTCTCAGGAACGCGACCCTGTGCACTGTACTGCTCAGAGATAATCACAGCATTATTAAAGTATTTATTTTACTTTGTGGAACCTTGAGCTGTTCCGACCGACTGGAAAAGCAACCGTTCTTATTCTGTTTCACTTTGTGTGGGATATTTGTGGATTCAATTGACACAAAAACACAAAAAGAGTAAATCTGATACATTTGTGATTTATAAAGTAGTATTTTGATATACAAAGAGCTCACTAAGCAATCTACACAGAGACTAGCCTGTCCCTTAATGTTTGACTGCCAACATTGAACACTATAGCATATCGTTAGCTAGCAAGATTAACTTTTTGATTAAATCTTTGGTTTCCCCCTAAATCTTTGTGCATTGTGTTAGCCTTAACGTTTCCTTTGTATTTAACTTGTGCATAACTGGTGAAGGTCATTTCATGTCAACTCTTCTGTCGCTTTGTCCTTTTCTCTCTATATTATGACCTTTTTTTCCCCCAGCTTTGTCAATATGTTAGCGTCTATATTTTTCACAAACCAAACGCTTTGACTGTTTTTGAACTGGTGCTATCAAATCAGGGCCTGTACTCAGTAATCAGTGTACAAAACGATGAACCTTATTGCCCTAGAAGTTAGCATAAAACCAATATTGCTTTTTCCGTTCAGCCCCATTTTTTGTAATGATATTTTTGGGTAATTTGACTGGTTCAAATACAGCAACTAATGCTCTTTAGAACCACTGGTTTTCTGTTATGAGATACTGTAGGAAAAGGCAGCCATTTAAAACCGATATCACAGCAGTATTTATTAGGCTGTAGGGCGTAAACCCCACTGCTGACTCCATATAACCCCACTATGCTGTGTTTTCCTTCGTAATTCCCTCTGTAATCAAGTTTATTTTCCGTTTCATGTAACTTTGTTATATCGTAGCCCTTAGTATGTTGTATTAACTGAAATCGCCTCATTTGATGCAGTATTTTAGCATTTGGATCATGTTCTTGATCTTTTGTTTTTCCAATAGGGTTGGGGATTTTGGGCCTGGGTTGCGCATAAGAAAACGTTTCTTTACGATGAATAATTAGATTTTCTACTGTTCCCCCACCCCCCCCCAATATACATTTTCACTCTGTAAATTCACCCAGAAATTATAAGCAAACAGTTCTGAGCAAGCGGAAATAAATGTAATCCTTTTTTTTTTTTTTTTAACCCATTTGGGCGAATGCATTGTTGCTTTGTACTTTAATTTACTTACCAGTCGACACCATTATGGTTGATAGCATAAATGATGGATATTGTATCAGGTTTGATAGACTGGCTGGAAGCCGGTTAAAGAGCAGCTACGCCTGTCTGCCGCTAGAGGGCACTGTCGTTAAGAGAATGCAGGTAGTGTTACATTTCGTATTGGTCGCTGTCAAGTCAAATACCAAATTAGCCATTTAACTTATCATGAAAGCGGCTACACATACGTTTAGATACGGTACCTTCACACATGACTGTCGAGAATTAACTTGCTATATATTTTTCCATTAATTATTTTTCCTCAAGGTATGAAGAGGTAACTTGGAACAAAACAACGCATACACTTGTTTCATATAACATCTTTATAGAAAACATGTCTTCAAGTTTAAAATAAAAAAAAACAAAAACCTTTTTTTTTTGTCTTTTCACTTGTTCATCTTTGCTTTAAGGTTCATTTACTGAACAACTGTAACATCCATCTGTGTCATAGGCTCGTGTCACTGGGGTAGGGGGGGGGGATTGTAGGCGTCAGTCACAAACGGGAGTCTGCAGCCGTTTGGGGAAAAAAAAAAAAAAAAAAAGGCATCCTCCTCGGTTCTTGGAAGCGGTTCCCATCTCGATGTTGGAGCCACCGGTCGCACCAGGTGGTGGCTCCAGTCCCTTGTAAGCCACCAGCGATGGCGGTCGTGTGACGAAAAAGCCAGCGTTCGGCCCCTGAAGCGGTCAGAATCCTCCCGTTGATCACCACTTCAGATGAGCCTGAAGGCACCCGTGTTGCAGCGCGTTGGCATTTGACGATATGCTAGGCCAGGACTCAGCACAACAAGCAGGATTTAGCAGCAAACCCGGAGACGAGAACAATCATATTCCAACATGTATGTCACCCCAACATTCGTAAAAAAAAGAAAAGGAGAAGAAATACTACAAAACAAACAAGAATACTTTTAAGTTTTAGTTAGCACATAGTCTGCTTGGGAGCGGGGGTACCTTTATATTGTCTTGGAAACTTCACAAAACTGTTCAACTGAACAGTTCACCAAATACAAAGTCTGCAACAGTTGTCAGCTTAAAAGTTGTCAATCGGTAGTAGCCAGGGAAGATGCAGATACTTTATTTTCTCAGAGAAGTATATGCATTAATAACCAGATTTGCGGCATGTTGTTTAATTTTTTTAAAACACTATGGAGATGGATACACTCCTTTGACCGCTCCCAAAGTGTGACTATTAAAAACACACGCTACAACGGCTCAGCTTATTTGTCTTTATGCCACAGAGGGCATCTTCTCCGTTTTAAAATAGTACTGTGAAATTGTGCAGTAGCCAAGCTGTTTAACTGGGCTTAGTTTGTGGTGTGTGTGTGTGTGTGTGTTCTGTGGCTGGTTTAAGCAGCCTCACGTGACCCGAGTTGGAGTCTGGGGTTGGGAGAGGCTGCACGCCTGTGATGCATTGACTAATCAGTACTCACAGGGTGAAGCAACCATCCCCACACACACTTCATTAGAGTGCTAGCATGCTAGCCGTTACCACCTGCTCCGTCCAGTCTATTCATTCTACGAACTTCTACAATAAACCAGATTATTCTACAACATCTACCTTTTGTTAGTGGGGCCTTACAAAAGCCACATTAGTGCCTTGTAGTAGAAGCCAATGCTACAGTGGTTTAATAAATTGGCTGTAAAATGTTCTGAAGAGAAGAGCTGGACAACCGGACGTTGTGGTGGTCAATTGTGAATCTTGAAGGACCAATCAGAATATAATGTGATGCATCTAACAATGAATGGCCATTTAAAACCGCAAACCAGTGGGTAGTTTCTACCATCGCGTTACCATGTCATCATCATAAATATATAAAGTTACAAAAAGTGCTTATTAAAAGAAACTATAGTGATGCGATATCATTCACCAGTGTCACTTTTGGCGTTCGTTCCTTGCCAGTTATTGTGTTGCCGAAAAAGAGCGCATTGGCGTACCCTCCGTGTACCGTCCGCAACCCTGACACGGATTGTCAACAAAGCCACCGCCGTCTCTGGACATTCATCAATTCACACAAAGTTGTGAACATTTTTTGCTTAGTTGTTTTTTTTTCTTCTTTTTTTTGCATGTTTTTTTTTTCGTTTTTGTAGAGAAAAAGAATTATGGTTCATAAAAAAAAGGCTAAGAATAACCAAAGATAAGAGGATATTGGCCATTGCTATAAACATAAACTAAAGCACACTTCGCTTTCCCGCTTTCACAAAGTTCGAACACGAAACAATGAGTAAAAATGAAAACTACCATTTTGTTATAATTGCACATAACCTTTTTTTTTTTTTCATTTTTTTTTTTTGAGAACCGAGACGTTTGAAACGAGGTCGTTCGAAGCAGACCGGAGCAAACTGTGTCCTTTTACGGGACGTCCCGTACCCATTGGTAGGAGGAGAAGGAGGAGGGGTGGGTGGGCTTAACGAACAAAAACGCTTTTACTTTGGCAAAAAGGTGACACCGTGAAGTTCTCCTGCGACGTAAAAAGACAAAACGGCAGTCAAACTGCAGGGCACCGACGGCAAGCCCACGTCCACCAGGCACAGCGGCGCGATACTTCACATACTTCAATTTGCTTTGCTTTTCTTTTCCTTTCCTACCACCCCCCCCCCCCTCACTGATGTTCTCCTCCACACCTCCATGACCGCCGGCTCCTTCCCTCCTTCCTCCAGGGCTCTCGTCTCGGTGTCTCGGCGTGGCCCGTCAGGGCCCCCCGCGTGCCGGAGCGCTCCTAGGCGATCATGTACTGAGTGATGGCCCTGAGCGCGTACAGGAGCTCCGCCTGTAGCCTGGCCTCCATGATGAGCAGGTTCACATGTATCTGGGGACCGGGCACAGGACCGTACGGTTATTATGACGCCCATTGGAGTTCACATCACTGTATATGAGGACCAGAGATCAACCAGATTATTATATTCTCATTATTATTATTATTAAGCACCACCATCACCACCGCCATTGTTATATTAGTATCATTGCCGTATAATTCATTTTACAGTAAGAAAGAACAACTATCAAATCTCTGTGTGTGTGTGTCCTTACTCGTTCAGAGGGCTTGAGCGGCGCCCAGGGCAGCGGACAACACAGGGGCCTTTAGGTCGTCAGGGAAGCAGCGCCACGGCCTTGCATCGTAGAAGCTTCATGTCTCCCTCCAGCAGCTGGTTCACCCTCTGCCGTAGTCCATAGTCAATCGTACCTGTAACCACACACACACACACACACACACACACACACACACACACACACACAACACACACACACACCACAACACACACACACCAACACACACACGGTTCCCATTTGAAGTTTTGGATCCCCCAAATGGCTTGGGGGGCCCCACGGGCCACAGCCACAGTCTAACCGTGCACAGGATGCCCCATAATGCCATGCATCTGAATTCCCCACACAAGTTGTGTTGTATCTCTTAACTAAACAGCATCATTAGCGGTGTGGTGTGGTAATGGAGCGTAGCGGGGGGGCGGTCTGGTCCCTCACCGTATGCCCAGGACACAGTGGATGTAGTTCCAGATGGCTCTCTTCAGGTCGGGGCTATGCGAGGAGGGGAGCGACGCCACACTGCGGAACCGGTCGTCCAGCAGGTGGCCAATGTCCGAGTACAACCTGTTGACCAGCGAGAAGCCGTGGTCCTCCCACGAGTAGTCCTGCAGGGGGGCGGAGGACCAGCACAGTGTTACTACAGCCGGGTGAGACCTGCGAGGGGGGCGGCAGTAGCTCAGGAGGTAAGAGGTGGGTCTGGCCTGGTTCGATCCTCGGGCTCCGCCTAGCCAAGTGTCGTGGTGTCCCTGAGCAAGACACCTAACCCTAACTGCTCCTGACGTGTTGGTTGTTACCTTGCATGGTTGGCACCGCCGTCGGTGTATGAATGGGTGAATGTGAGGCAATACTGTAAAGTGCTTTGGATAAAAGTGCTGTATAAATGCAATCTATTTACCATTACCAACACACAGTTCCCCAGGAGGTTATACTATACAACATGCATCTATATACTGTATATATACACACACACACTCTATATATATTGATACATGTGTATATTCCATCAGCTAGAGTCCAGTGTTGTGTTAACCATGAGAATGCTTCTCTTCATGTCCTGGCTGAAGCAACCACAGCAGCACTGCATGCTGGGAGGACTCAGTCATGAGGAACATTTATTCGGTAAGGATTTCCACCGGCTTAAAGGCTGCTTCAGAGGCTTTCGAAAACAAATTAAATAAACGAGATCCAAAATATAGACCATAAAGCCCCCCCCCCCTAACCCCTAAAAAAAAAAAAAAAAAAAGCTTCAAGCAGAATAGTTCTGAGAAGAGGAGGAGGAGGAGGCTGGGTATGGACGGGTGGATATATGACACCCGTCTCACACACACACACACACACACAATTCTCGCTAGCGGAGAAAACAAGTTTACTGACAACAGCAGCTGCTGGGCAGGCCCAAGCAGGCGGCCAGCCAGCCAGCAGCCCACGTCCCCATCCCCTGTCCCCCCTGTCCCCACCTGGACCCTGAACACTTGGAAGTGGTCCTCCTCTCGACGGGCGAAATCCTGGTAGCAGAAGTCGGGGTCGCTGATGAAGCGAGCGGGCTCCGCCAAGCACACGGCCGCCTCCTCCTCCTCCTCCAGCTCTGGACACACGGACGGACCGCAGGAGAGGAGAGAGGAGAGAGGGGAGAGAGAGAGGGGAGAGGAGAAAGGGTAAACACAGGCACGCTGGGGAGAGGATCACTCTCTACACTGACCTACATTGAGGCTCCTGGGGGTGGGGTGGGGGGTGGTGTTGGGGGTGTCGGGGGTCCATGCTGAGTGGAATGCACTTGGGTGTCCGTCTGTCTATGCGTTTGTATGTATATCTGGATCTACATGCATCGCGGTACACATTTGATGGGTGCAAAATAGTATGACAGAGATATATACAGTATACATATATATGCATGTCCATTTCTGAATGTGTGCATTGATACTGGTTTGTGAGGGAAAGTGTGACTGTGACAGACAGATAGACTGTGTGCATATGTGTGCATATGTGTGTGCGTGTGCGTGTGTGTGTGTGTGTGTGTGTGCGCGCGCACGCACGCACATACCCGTTTGCTGGAGTGTGTGCACGTGCAGGAGACGCTCCTCGCGTTTCTCCCTCTCCTCCTGAGACTTCTGAATCCTCTCCCTTAAAAAAAACATCTCAGTGCTGGAGTCCAGGGACTGGGGTTCAGGTCAGAAAGCGGCCGAGAGACAGAGACAGAGATGGAGACAGAGAGAGAGGACAGACCGGAATAGACTTTCAGTGAAATGCATAATAAAGCCCTTGGTCTGCAGCAGCCTTTCCATGGTGAACTGCCTTCCTGATCACTTGTGTGTTTACTCCATGACTACAAAAGGCTAACTGTGTTTAACAGAACAGAGTTTACAAAGTAACAGATGAATGTCACGGGTCACATGGTCCGGGCCTGAATGCTTTCACAACACCGGCGGTTGAACCCAAAATCCATGGTGGCACTCGATTGGTCAGCTTACCCGTCGGCGCGTGATGTCGACAGGCACGTTGGCATTGCCGTTGGCGGCGTCGCAGGAGCAGTAGGCGGGCGGGGTGCCGGTTCCGGGGGACTTGGGCAGCGAGGCGAGGTCACACACGGTGCCGGAGGCGGAGCCGAACACGAAGCTGCAGAGAGCGTGGCAGTGGGCCAGCAGAACCACGGCCTGGACCAGCTCCGCCAGAGACCAGCACTGTCCCCCCGTCTTCAACAGGGTCTGCCGAGGGGAGGGGAGGGCGGGGGTGACCAGAGTTAACACAGACCTGGATGTCAAGCCAATGCTTCACCACATAGTCTAGTACCTACAGACTTTGGCCTATCGGACATATCGGTTTCTAGACAAGGCCCCATACGTTGGCAGCAGGCTATCCATAGAGACTACTAGCTCTGAACAACGCGTGTCCGGTGGTGCCTTGCTGATTCCTGACAGCGGGGTTCCAGGTGGTGGTGGAGAGAGAGAGAAACATCCCGGAGGAGGCCGGTACCTGGATGTGTGAGCAGGCGGTGAGCCAGGGCTGGTGGGCCAGCACCTTGTTGATGTGGTCCAGGAGTCGCAGGCGGGCCGGCGCCGCCTCCAGGCCCTGCAGCCAGACGGGGTCGCCGCCCACCCGCAGGAAGTCGGCGGAGTGCAGGGACACCAGGTAGCTGCAGTGGTGTCGCGAGGCCGCCTGCGGCACCCGCACCACCACACACACACGAGAGAGAGAGAGAGAGAGAGAGAAACAGAGAGCAGAGAGTCAGCTGATGGTTATATAGAGACGCATGGACAGATATTGTACTGTCACCACTGTTACAGTCCAAAGGCTTCGGAGTCGGCCCATGTTCCAAGCAATGAACCAAAGCAAGGAAAACCCACTGAACCCAGCGGGACACAAAAAAAAACCTTGAGAAGAGAAAGGTTAGTAAATGGCAGAGTCTCCACATGAATCATGTAGATGCAGTGAACAGCATCCAGCGAGAACATTGATTGTACGGGAGATGTTCATGTCTGCTGAACCTGAATACATCAGCAACTGACTGTCCCTGTCATGTTTGATTGATCGTTTTTAATCCTCTTTACGATTTATGTTCTTCCAGTGGATTCCAGTTTCCTTCTAGGAAGTTACAATGACATTAAATTAAAGTGCATTTTCTGTGACATATTTTTTAGACCATGTTGTTGTCTTAGCCATGTGAAGAGGATTATGTTGATGACATTGACGCTGGTGACAAGGCCTAATATTGTCAATTATTCATGACTAGAAGTCTGAATGGAGTGAGTCCAGGGGTTTCTAAATAGGGCTGCGCATTCCTAGATCTGGTTTCTGCTTTGGGATGGTCGTCACGTTGTCCGTATGTCACTTATGTATGTGGTGGCGTCCAGTTGCCATTCTGGGGATTCATAAAGTGCATCTTATGTGGTGTACACCTTCTCATTACCATCGGATAGAATGGACTTAATGCTGCACCAAAGCTCACAAGCTCATCCTAATTGGATAGTTTTCATATGATTTATTTGTGTGTGTGCGCGCATGCGTTGGCTCCACCCACCATGATGGCGATGTAGTGGCGGCAGGGCAGCGGCAGCGGGCCGTCCATGTGCAGGATGTAGTGCTGCGAGCGCAGGAAGCTCTCCAGGTACTGCGGGTGCGAGGCCATCTGGTGGGACACGGCATCCACGCTCCCCCTGCTGGCCAGAGCCTGCATGAACAGCAGCGAAGCCCGTTCCTTCTCCGTGTTCACCATCACCTGGGGGTACAGGAGGGAGGGGGAGAGAGAGAGGACGCTCAGTCGACAACATGGAAGATGGTGGATGATTATGATTATGTTATACTTGAACCTCGTAGACGCGCCAATTGTCCAGCCTTGAAAATTTGCAATATACGTATATCTTTTGGAAATGGCACAAAAGATGTCGCCTGGCAAAGAGCTCACTCAAGCTGTGTGAGGACACACACACACACACACACACACACACACACACACACACACACACACACACACACACACACACACACACACACACACACACACACACACACACACACACACACACACACACACACACACACACACCCTACCTTTCTGGCCTTATATTCAAATATTGGAGAATATTGTGGCGTCAGCAGGTGAAACCAACCACAAAAATCCTACAGTGAATCAAGGATTTCGTCCACCGCATTGGCACCCATGAAGTATGGGAGCCATTTGATGCCACGCATCTAAAGTTCAGACCGAATCCAATACGCTACGCTACACCCCATCTCTCTGAGCCGTCTACACTGACTCCCGAACACGGTGTGCATCAGACCAGAGTTGTCTCCTGGGCCTTCACGCATCCGCTGACAGGACGTGTTTGATACAGGGGAGATGGGGTTGGGAGGGAGGGAGTGGTGTTGGAAGGAATGCATCACATGATCCATCCCCCCCCCCCCCACCACAAGGGAGGCACAGGCCTCAGCAGGAGGTCTTGCATGGCACCCGGACCCCTGACTCACACTGAGTGCAGCAGGGACTGACTAGCATGGGAAGTATTTATCGGGGTGGCTGCCGTACAAAACTCCTCCCCCTTTTATGTCGTTTCAACTAAAATCAACGTTGTTTTACACAACCTCACAAGTAGCCGAGTTAAATCCCCATGTGATTCTGTTGACTTGCATTCATCCTTACCAATACGTTACTGTGTTCGCCATCGATCTCAGTGACTCGCTAGGGCCTCCTTGTGGCGGGGAGGACCGGTAGGCGGTACTACAGAACCCTGTGCAGAATTACTTTGTTGGTCTGTGATCACGACAGCCAACTATGGACGTTGACAGCACGCGTATGTCGCATTATCATTGAAACGCTGTTATGCTATATCAACATGCCTCTATGTAGTAGTGGGTGGTGACCCAAGAAAATATACATTAACATTTCTATGTTTTTGTTGCAAAACCACAAAATTGGTGGAAATTTTATTTGGTTTTGTGCCGCATTCTGTGAAGCGGGTTTGGGTACTAGGCCCCATTTTCAGCAGGGGCTTGCCATAGGCTATATCTTCATGGTATAAAATGTTGCGCGTCGCAAAAAAAGCACTCTAAAAATAAAAGTAATTGTTAGTGATTTATTGCCTGCACTGAAAACGCATCTGAAAAAAAAACAACCCCCGGAGCCCAATACCCGTAGGAAAACAGGCAATCACGCAGGGGATTTACATGCAAGAAGGGAACTGTGAAAGGAGGGGAAACGGATCAGAAAGACGGCCTTGAGACCCGGAGGCCCCCGAAGAGGGAGCAGAGAGCCAGACCAGAGAGCAGAGACACACACAAACAAGGGGAGAGGCAACAGGGGCCTCTGGGAGCCCGGGGCCAAGGGAAACAGAGACCCATGCAGAGAGGGAAGCCAGTCTAGCGTCATAGACACAGCCATTCTCTCTTTTCTCTCTCTCGTCTCGCACACAGGGGCCCCCTACAGGGGAAGCTGGGGAGTGGCGGCATCAGCAGCCAACAGCAGCCGACGAGGGCCAGGAACCAGGAACCAGGTTCCCCTGTGAGCGCAAGCCGAGTCCAGGCCTGGGCCTCCCGGACGCCAAGCTGCCGACCGCCGCCTGGAGCGCCTCTGAGCTGCTGGCAGAGCTGCTCTCTCTGGTGGTCGTGAATGTGGCTATCTGGGCTTATTAAGCTGCCTCTCATTTCAAAAAGGGCTAACAGGAAGCGGCATGGCACTGTCTGTAGCGTGCCTGCTTTGCATGACAAGCCACGGAGGCATGTGGCTTCATACACGCCCTCTGCTGAGCAGCACCTCGACATCCAGCGTCATGTTTACTCGGCCCGGCTAAGCTGCCATGTGGTATTTCACTTGTGGCCACCGGTGGAGCCAGACCCTCGCGCTGGTGCAGGGGCAAGGTCCCCCTCCACAACAAGGTGAAAGCCACACACCAATCCGCCAAAATAATAATACAAAAATGTAAAACCTCCCAAAAAAAACCAAACATGGCATTACACCACTGGTTGCTCAAAATGTTATTCCATTCCCAGTACATTAAAAGCAGCTAAGGGGGCGTCTTGTGCGGGTGAGAAAGGGGGGCTTTGTATTTGAGTGACCCACTTTCCCCAGCGTGGCAACTGCTCTGGTACGGGCCTACAGCACACAGGTTTACTGCCAATCAAAAGGTAGCCTAGCCTCACCAAGGGTAGCCCAACCTAGCAATCATATCATCCAATTTTATCATTAGACTCATCAGTGAACGGAAATATAATTTTGTAATTTGTAGAAAAGCCAAATAAGAGATTTTTATATAAAATCCATGTCAGTTAATTTGGAACCAATCAGGCTTATTGGGAGGCCCCCTGCGTAGATCAGTTCAAAACCCACGCAGTGCTACTGCCAGACACACACCATAGGGAAGAGGATATTTTTGTCAGGGTGGGTGGAACTCTATAACTCATTTCATGCATGTCATTGTTGGTTATTGACAAACTCAAACCAGTCTCCCCTGCTAGGGAACTCGTATGTACTAGGCCTACTCTTTAACACAACCGTTTTTGTCATATGAACCAGAACATCAACACAGCAGCCATGTTACTCTGCAACATAGAAAACACATTCAACCCCAACACTATTTCACCAATCAAACGCTTTAGTGAAATAGTGTTTACCAGTAACACCCACGTAACAAGAGCGATATTTAAACCGATACCATGACTATCAAATCTCAAAGCAAAATGCATTAATACCTACAGTTGGTTGTCAGTTACAGTTGGTGAGGAAAACGTCTCCTGTAGTGTGCCGGTCGACTTCACAACCCAGAGGTTTGTCTAGACAGGCGCACTGAGGTTGAAACCCAGAATCGAAACAGGAACTACAGTAGGATGTTGCAGCCCTGCACCAGGAAATAACATCTTACAGTCTCTCAAATCTGCTGACCGCTCATCCCTCACGCATTTGTGTCACACCGGGGCCGGCCATGCAAAAATCGATATCTCTGATCAACGTATTTGCCTAATTCTTGTGTGCCACCTAGGTACCTGCAAAAATACGTGGGGAAAATACTTTAAACGATCATCAATAATGGACAACCCTAATGGGAAAAAAAGGATTGATTTTGCGAGTGCACCCTAAAATATAACATTTGTCGAAAACAAACATCAAATCATACAACCAAAAAAAAAACTACAGCGTTTCAGAAAAGACTCCTGCGACATAAGCTGACCCATGTATCCGACCCCCACCCCCCGTCCCTCGGACCCAAATAGTTGGTATGCCCCACATGAGATTGCAAAGGTGTTGCCAGAGTGCGGCTGAGTAAACAGACTCCTATCAACACAGGAGACAAGTGGCTCGAAAAACGCCTTCGGGCCCCCGAGGCCACAAGGTCCCGGCAGCGCGGAGCCAATGTACACCGGGTCATTTGTTGCTAAAACAGCACATCGTCAATACCCCTGATGACACAACCTTGCGCAGGTGTCTTTTTTAGGACAATTCCGCTTTGTATCGCCCGTACAAATAGGCCCTTTATCCTAGAGCCGTGATGGGTCAGAAGCAGACCAATGGGGAGATGTACTACGTGGGTTTGGCGTTGCAGCGTGCACGTAGTCAAAGCGGAGAAGGAAAAAGTCGAATTGCGGGCTAGTTGGGCCATGAACATTTTTTTGAAAAGCACAAGCTCTGGCTGAAGACTTGGTTTCCGAGGTGGGAGCCTCATTTGACATTCAAAACGAGGCGAAATGCCTGCCCTGCACTGGGCGACACGGTCATTTGTGTATTGATCTAGGAAAATAAAACAAATGAAACCTAAACAAAAAGAGGCATTACTGAACGGGGGGGGCGAAGACAAGCCGACACATGGGCTTTGGTAATGTGCACACGCACGGCCACGCACGCTGATAAGATGATTGCACACACTACAGCACTGCGAGCAAAAATAGAGAACAAAGAAATGGAAAAATGATGCCAGTAGTCTTTCAAGGGTGAATGTGTCAGCTGTGTGGGGAGGGGGGGGGGGAGAGGAGGAAGTAGGGGGCTGAAAGGGGGTGTGTCAGGGGCTGCAGGCAGGCGTCGGTGGTGGTGGTGATTGTGGCGGCAGTGGTGGTGGTGGTGGTGGGGGCTGTGGTGGGCTGCAGATAGAAGGGAAGGATATTCAATCTGCATTCCGACTGAGCCTGTAGTGGGCTCTGTCCTTATCATGTGCCCGGGAGCCAGCGACTCTCGTCGTGAGGCCGTCTTCAGCCCGGCCCGGCCTGTTCGGTTCTGTTCTTTCTTTCTGGGCCCCGCAACGCAAACTCCACAGAGAGCGCAACGCATAACAACCCGCTGCAGAATCCACCCCTCCACCACCACACCCCCCGTTCTCCTCCTTCACAAAAAAGAAAAAGGGGGAGGGCCAATGGCTTCTGGGTAGGACAGCAGATACAACCAAGACAAACACATTATGTCGCTATGGCTAACGTGATCAAGAAACAAGAGGCAAGCCCACATGAATGCATGAATCCCACCCCAGAGCGAGGTGGGCAGGTAGAACAAGGGCCATCTTGTACGGGGTACATACATTGCAGACGCTGGCTTTGTTGCTCGCCCAGAGGAATGCTAACTTCAAATTTGTGTTTGTGAGGGAGGTGGGGGGGGGGTGCCGATGATGAACCATACATATTAATGGCCACACATAATACACAGGATATTGTGAAGACATAGAATGCTGTAAAGCGTCTGCTTCAGTCAGTGATACTCCTTTTGCACCTGGAGAAATGCGCCGTTTTCACATGAAAACCTGCGGTCATATGCAGGCCAGCGTTGTGCCGAACACATCCTACATAGTCCATGCTCATCGGCTACAGGCGTAGCATCAAGGCACGACAGACGGTCTTTAGATGCATGGCTTTTCACATTCTTTCCCTTGTTGATCCATTTCTAGATTCTAAGCTGCAGCAAACATGCCTTTGACTGTACTTGGAACTGCGCCCCCTGTCGGTTGCAAAAAGAAGCGCACGGTCGAGGAGAAAAACAAGTTTGATTGGCAGTCCAGTGCACCCAACATAACAGCACAATAGAATCTCTTTAGATAGAAAGAAAATAGCGAAGGGGTGCAGCGAACGGCTACCTCTCAATTAGTGACGTTAGCTCTGGCTCGTAAGCGGTGCTGGAGGACCACAATCTAGCCTGGAAAAGCCCGCATTCGTCCGTAGTTATGATACACAAAATACTTTTCTTTGCCTGTTCAAATCTTAGGATGATGTCATTACTTCTTGTGTTTTTCAAGCATTCACACTGAGACTGGGAATGGATAGATTCACACCACAGTCGTATTCCACCAACAACACACACACACACACACACACACACATACGTGATCAACAGACACGCTGGGAAAAACGCACAACATATTTCGATGATCATTGAACTGTGGGCAACTGTGCTCTTTCACAGACGTGATCGCTGGTGACATGTCGCAGTCCACAAAACAGTGTCATAAATAATCTGTGAATTTCAGATAACACGATAACACAATCTGCCAGATAAAACGTGGAAGCGTACAGACATACATGTACAAAAAAATACACACGTTACTTGCATGTATTAGGAGTCGAATGACACAAAGTTACTTTTTGCGCGATCGCACACATTAAAAAACACGGAGCATGGAAAAAAGCTTGCATATAACAATAATAATAATAATAATCAGTATAATAATCACACAGAGAGGACAGATGAGGTGGAAAAGTTTCTGGAAGCTATGCACGTTCACTTGCACTTGGGTAGCCAGCATTATTATTACGTTATATTACACTCAATAAAAAAAGGTGATAGTCACGTTGACACAATAAGACACGTCGTTAGACAGAGAAAACAGCAGCAGCACACCGCAGAAAAAGGCTGAGAGACTTCGGCATCTTAGCGCAGAGAAAACATTCGCCAAAGTAAATGAATGAACGGCCAGCGTTTTAGCAGCTAACCTTAGCAGCCACCATTTAAATCCGCTCATTGTACCTGTTTTTGAACTCGCTGGCACTGGCTTCTAAGGGGGTACTCCATTTTATTCGCACAGATGATCATTTTCCAAAACGTATTCTAGTTCATGGATGCGGCTCTCTTCTTGTCTGTTCTGTTCTGTTCTGTTCTGTTCTGTTTTCTTGGGGGACTTGGGGGGGACTCGGACTCTAACAATAGACGGTCTGCCTCCTCCGCTCTCCGCTCTCTCCGCTCTGTCTGTCTGCGCGTTTTTAACTGAGAGCACAAAACCTTCCCCCGCCGTGCTGACAGCTCCAGTAACAGTGTGGCCAATCACAGCGCAGGAGCTACCAGGAGGGGGGCGGAGCTACCCGGGGAGGGGGCGGAGCTACCATGGAGGCGCGACACGGGGCGGGCGGAGCTACCATGGGAGGGGGGCGGGGGGGGGGGCGGAGCTACACGACAGAGGGTCATCCACATGCTAATGAACATCTGCAAACAACAGAGCCCAGAGTGTGAAGGATAAAGCCTTATTATGAAAGTGATTAGTTGTTAACAGTCGCTTTAGTTCCCCTTTCTTAAAGGTCATAGACACCTTTTCTCATGAACCGGCTGGATTTCAGAGTAACTTTTCTTACAGCTGCTGCCAAACTGATTCTAATAATATGCTATTATACATGGTGTACTGTATATGATAGGGCGTAGTAGTGTGGTATAGTGTAGTGTAGTGTAGTAGCGCATACTGTATATGGTATTACTAACATAGCATATACTGTCGTTTCACTGCACATCCTGTATGTATGTGTGTGTGATAACGTTCTTGAATCTTGAATCTAGCATCTTAACAGACTGATTTGATCTAAATGCAACAGGGAGATAGTTGATCAAATGAAACTACGAAAAAGGCTGTTGGAGCCCATTGTACTGTCGTCAGAATGAAACTGGAATAGTTGAATGCACTCGAAAATCAATCAAATGTGCCCAAGGAACAGCAGAGCTAATTCTGGTGAAAAACAAAAACAGACCAAACAGACCACTGAAGATTAAAACCTGCCACCAGTAATTAATTGCAGCCTGTCTCTCCGTCGTGTGATGTCGACCACTGATCTCTCAGTTGGGATGGAGTTCTTGCATGACTAAACCTCTGCTCTAACCTCGGTGTAACAGGCCAATCCAGCATACTTCTTGCTGCTGGATTGTGCCCATGGGCATGACTCTCCGAAACATGGCAATTTGTGATGAATAAAGTTACCTCGGAATGTTGTTCAGCGTCAGATGACCTCAGACAAAACGGCCCATGTTTAACGTTCCCTAAATGTACGAAGGGATGGCTGTTTATCTCAACCTGTCATGGTGTCTTGTGGTGTACGCTGACGCAACCTGTCATGCTATCTTGTGGACAAGGTGAGCATGTGACTGGTATACGGTAAGTTATTAAGTCATGATTAGATTAGGCCTAAAAACATTAGCATGCTTCATTAAAACTTGGATGGAACGACTCATACTGCACAAACTACAGAAAAACCCTTCTAAGATGTGATTTTAGAGCCATGTGCTTCTCTGTGTAGGTTATATGTTCAGAAAAACTGTATAGCACACTGTATTACATTTCAGGACTTCTATGAAAAAGCATTGTGAGAGAGAAAGAGAAAGTAATAATCTCCACACTGTGCATGTGTAATGTGCCAATGATTGCCAGGTAATGCTTGATAGAAACATTGTGGTGTCTGTGAAATAACCCAAGTAGCTCCGCTCTCAGTCCCAAAACAAGCCTTCATTAGATTTGCACACAAACATCACTTGATCCGGACAAGTTTAACATGTTTCCACTTCAACCACTAAGGGAATTAGCTTACCTAATGTAATTCTACTGTTGGGTGTTTACCATCGATAACCGAGAAACCAAATCCAATCATGTGGATCTAAAAGATGTTCACGTTTGGACTGTCTGTATTAACATGAAGAAATTGCCTAATATAGGATTTCCCCAAGAGAGGAAGTAACAGTAGAAGTATAATTTCATTTCTTCATTTCAAGTCTCATATCTGGATTTATAGCATTATTAGAGACAGGTTTTTTTTCACAACACACGCTCCGGATCGCTCTTTGAAATCACAAAAATGGTAATTATCTTCTATGATAGTCTGGTACATATGTTTTGTGATTTCAATATGTCCTATATGTGTTTAATATTTACTGTCTATATTTGGTGTCTTTATTTACTGTTTAACAGACCAGCTAGATTTTTTTGCCACCAAATGAGTCAATATGCCTAAATTAGTCAATTGTACAGGTAAAACACAAGCCTTCATGAAGACTACATCCAAGAGATAGACAAAGGCTGCTTTTCCCACACCACATTAAATAAATATAAAATAATGTCAGGTTTTGTCAATTATTTATTCATTTGTTCAAACATGTTCAATCGGGGAGGGGGCATTCAATATTTATACTTGACTAAATTGGATACAACCACTTTAGTGAGTACATGGACAGATGAAGTTAGGTAATACCAGGTACCAGTCTACCTTGCCATCACACGGGCAATAAACAGGATCCATGCTTCCTCATTTACGTTTTCTTCATATTCGCAGAGTTTGTGGAGAGTTTGTGTTCTTGTGGCTCCTCTCAGCTGCATATGAGAGGATGAGCATCACCATGACTATTTACATGTACAACTCAACATTTTACAATACAGCAGGGTTATATAAACCAACAGATAAAAAACAGACAGTATATCAGCCTTATAAACAAAGGTATTCACACAAACATAGTATTGACGGGTAATCTACCAAAAAACAAACAGACGTGTGCTCAAAAACGTGGCCATCAACAAACAAACACAGCAAGCAGCACTGACAATGTAGCCGGGTTGTATACCAACAAATCTTTCTGTACCAACAAACAAATGGCGGTGCACTCAAGCACATAGCAGGATGTTTGAACAACCAACACACAGTCTGTTGCGCTCAGCACAAAGACATGGCCACCACAGCAACAAAGACGCAAACTCACAGGCCCTCTGCTGAGGCTGCTCTCGCTGGCATGCTCTCTATGGCCTGGTAGCTCGAGACTCCAATTTAAAACACACACACACATCATGACACACCCATTGGCTGAGATTTGGAACAAATGGTGAGTTGTCTTATAAATAGTTACAGGACGAGGAGTGCTTGGTCTGGATTGTCCACCAATAGGGCCCCATCCTCCAGGCTTTCTAATGGGAAAGACTATTTAAAAAGGAGGTTCTCCTCTTAAACATCAATGTCGGGTCCTTCTATGGCTGTAGCTACAGTTCTCTATATATACACCGAGATGTCAAATTGGATTTCATTGGTAGCATGACAAATCTCTCTGGCAATACAGGAAGTGAAGATGCAAGCCTGGCAGGGAAGTACACTGCAATGCATACACATGCGGTTGGCAAAGAAAGTAGTTTCAGTCCCACCTTGATCATCACACAAATCAGGAGTCATGAACACACACACACACACACACACACACACTAGTTTATCAGTGCACTATCAGTACATCTAAATCAGGCATAGATCTAGAGTGCACATTTAGACACTTGTAATGGATAATCACGTTCAAACCTAGTGGGCCCCTTTAACATTATAAATGTCTTAAAGTGAATATTTTCATTTCAAGTATATAGTATTTTAGACAAACATGTTTATGGTTGAATGTTTGTGTCTCTAGCTTCACAATTGCAGGAGTAGAATCCCAAAGTTTGTAGAGAAGAATTAAAGGAAAGAAAAAACAATAAGTAACAACAAAAACAACAAGTATTGTGCTCTTGCTTTGTACAGGTTAGCTTAGCAGATAACTAAAATTAAAGACCCAAGAAACTGGAGTCAAGTTGAGGGGTTTTATTTAGATATTTTCTTTTTCATTTAAAAATATTAAACTACAATCTCCCAATATGCATGAATATATCTCAAATGTAGCATATCGGCATCAAATAAGAACAATTGAGTTTGCAATGATCATGAGGCTTGCAGAAATAATGATCAAAACTAATATTAACATTGATGTTAATGGAGAAATGCTATTAGCATCAACAGTCAGGTTATAAGATTAGACACTCACAGACATCGACCTTCAAAGGCTAACAAAGGTGAGAAGTAACTGCAGCTTGTCCTCTCAGGAGAGTCAAAACAAAAAAGAAAAACTATATCACGGAGTCAAATACAAGAACACGAATGCAATAAAATGTTAGACCACTAGATGTCGCCAATGCAACATAACAATGTGGGGGCAGAATATAAAGCCTGCAGCACTCACCTAAATATTTGGGAATCCACTCGTAATCATAATACATAATATTTAATAGTCTAAACTAATATCCCCCATGCACCCTCTGGTACCCTCCATCCTCATATTTGCAGCAGCAAACGCTACCGGGCAGTTGGTGTCGACAACAATTGCTGGTAAATGCTGATCCCAGCAATACAATAACATCCAGATATAATCAACAAGTCCATTGAGCCAAAATTACATCATAGTCTTTAGAGAGCCAAGAGGCTTACCTCCGTGTTCAATACAGACGAACATCACACTGATTGTCTCGATTCAGACTCAGGTAACCCCGTGTCTGAATCATTCAAGCCTTTTATAAATGTGAAAAAATAACAATAAAACTGCTTCAAAACAGCTAGAGTGAAACTAATGTAAACATTTCATCAGGACTATCTACTAATTATTTGAAGACATCACGTAATAACAAATGAAACAAACAAATGTTATTACGTACAATTATATACAATTATACATCTGTATATTACACATCAATTTGCATACATGATACAATGAATACTACCCCATTTCCCCATTACTTTACAAAGGCAATAAAAGAAAAATCTACAAATCTATTGGGCGTTCTCAGCAATAATGCATGAGCAAGTGCTATTAATATACATAGTAACAGATTGATTTACTCAGCGGACAGGACTCACTGTACGCCAAGGGCCTTGTCCAGAAAATGGGCAAAATGTGTTGTCTGTGCAGGTGAGAAAGGCACCAGGACCGAGAGGTCCATGGTTGTCAGGGTGTCTGTGAGGGTGCTGAAAGAGAGAAAACATAGTCACTGCTTTGTCACTGTATACACATGCATGGTCCAACATTAACACCTGCCACCAGGGTTTACATATTAAAACAATTGCTTAGCCGGTAGATTCGTGGAAAAAACGTAAATCAAAAAGTCAATTTTGGACCGTGACTGTGTTTTTAATAATGTACTATGGACACTGAGTCATGGACAACTGACCTGCAGGTGCAGTACAGCAGATGGGACTCTTTATGCAGCTGTCGCGCGAGCTCCAGCTGATGGTTGTCCATCAGCTTGTCATTGACCACGACCAGAAGAGGCTTCGCGGCACCCAGGGCCTCTAGACAGCTCCCAGCCCCTGGGGAGGAGGAAGTAGATCGTTCATACCACTTCAACTCAAGAATGACAAAATAAACACAACCCTACTTGCTCGTTCATATTTAGTTAATCAGTGACGCGAGGGGGCTGCCAAATTATACCGTGCCCCCCCCCCCTTGAGGTTGTTTTACACACCCGCATGACTGATGACAAGGTCAGCCCGCCCGATGTCTTCAGAAATTGAGTTTTTGAAGCGGAAGACCTCGAGTGTGAGATCTGGACAACTCTCTGGAGCAGGGAGAACAGATCCCTTCCCCACCTGCAGGACCAGACGCTCGTATCCACAAGCCTTCAGTGCCTGTGGGAGATTCATAATGGCACATCAGTGTCACCACTTTATTTATTGAGGAAGGCTAAGTGTTTGTTTGTCTTTCTATTATTCCGCTGCAATCAAAAGATGGATGTCCCAAAATTACTTGCAGCTTAACACGGGGAAAACTGAGATGATTATCTTCGGCCCGAAGCATAAACAATCACAACTTGATGACGTCACACTCTGCCTTGAGGGATCCACTATTGCCCAAAGCTCCTGCGTCAAGAATCTTGGTGTTCTGCTTGATCCTACGCTTTCTTTCGATCAGCATGTCAAAAGTATCACCAGAACTGCTTTCTTTCATCTTAGAAACATTGCCAAGATCAGACCAATGCTATCCGCTGCGGACGCAGAGACACTCATCCATGCATTTATATCATCCAGACTGGATTACTGTAATGCACTGTTCTCTGGCCTACCGAGCTCTACTACAAAAAGCCTCCAGCTCGTACAGAACGCTGCTGCTAGACTTTTAACGAGAACTAGGAAGTTTGACCACATTACTCCTATTCTCACTTCCCTCCACTGGCTCCCAATAAATGCCAGATCAGATTTTAAGGTGCTACTTCTTACCTACAAGACCCTGCATGGGTCCGGCCTGTAAAGCCCTTTGAGACTGTCTTGTGATTAAGGGCTATACAAATAAAATTGAATTGAATTGAATTGAATTGAATTATTCCAACTGACCTCCAATTAAGGGACACAGGAAACACTGAAAACACACACCAGACACACAAATTGTAAAGTATCCATTGAGGCAATGAATTGGACATGCCTACTTAAGACACTCAACCTGCTGGAGTGATGATTCATTTCTATTTGGTAATTTAGTGGATTATATCAGCCTTTTTTTGCATCCAAAACGACTAACAGTAAATCACATGCATGGTGTCATTGTGCTGCAGGAAGGGGTTATCCATAGATTAAAGTCATGGATTGTGTATTTGTCACTTGATTACATAATAATAATAATAATACATTTTATTTGTAGTGCACTTTACATTTAAAAAAAACCCTCAAAGTGCTACAGATTGAAAAGCAAGAAAGTGCTAAAAACTAAGTATAAAAATCTAGCAGAAGGCTCTGGAGAAAAGGTAGGTTTTCAGGCCTCGTTTAAAAGCATCCACAGTCTGTGGTGCCCTCAGGTAGTCGGGGAGAGCATTCCACAGGCTGGGAGCGGCCGAGCAGAATGCCCGATCCCCCCCATGGTGCGGAGCTTGGTCCTGGGGGGTTTGAGGAGGTTGGTGGTTGCAGAGCGGAGGGTACGTGAGGAGGTCTGAGGGGTAAGGAGTTCCTTGAGGTAGCGGGGGGCATTTCCGTGTATGCACTGGTGGGTGAGGAGGGAGACATGAAGTGTGTGTGGGATTAGTGATGACATCCTGACTCCTTCTGGGTAACAACACAGCAGCTCAGTGCTCACCTGAACAGCGTCAGTCGTCGTCATCTTCAGAATGAGCTCGTCGAAACTTGTAGTGCCCACAGTCACGAATACGGTCTTCATTGTTGTCAACGTAGAGATGTAAACAACAACAACATTAACGTGGTAGTGACAACGACAGCATAATTGGTCGTAACAACTGGATCACTTCCTCATTGTAGTGACCGTGAGGTCGGAATGAAGAACGGACACCGCCACCTAGCGGCGTGGAGCTGGTGACGCCATTGAAGCTGTGCAGAGAAGTAAACTATTCAACTATGTGCTTAAAATGTACTTTTGCGTGAAAACTAAATAGTGTAAAGTAAATGTTGAGTAATCAACATGCCTATTAAGAGATGTTGGTTAAGATCATAGGTGTTTTTTTTGCCTGTTAAAAGTAGAAGACAAAATCTACATTTACATTTAGGGCAAGGTGGACAAACATGTAAGTTAGTGGTAGGGTTAGGAGAGGGAAGGTGGGGGGGTTGTGTAGAGTCCAGGTGAACTCTAGACAGGTGGGTCTGGAGTCTCTTGTGGAAGCTGGTGAGTGACTGCCATCCTGACATCAGCCACTGCGGTGCCAGAACAGAGAAGAGTTGGGACTTGGCATAGTGATGTTTGCCTGTTCTTAGTGAAGGTGGTACCGGTCGTCGAGCCGAATATAGCTATTGGGGATGAAGTAGCAAGAGTAAAAGTATAGTCCCTTTAAGCCCCTTAAAACTGAAATACATGTACAAAGGTTTGAAAAGTGCACTGAACAGCAGTTCTGCGAAAATACAATTACTGAACTGATTAAAGTTAATGTATGGTACACTGTTCGAGACCAAATCAATCTATAGAAAATGCAATATTGGCCCTGGCTCTACTTGTAATAGTTACATAGTCCAAGAATATAACGTTTTAATGATATTGTAATTCAAGAAAGCCTGCATTCATAACTTCATAACATGAATCCTGATAGCCAGGTAGACCTATAAAGAAACACACAGAAGCGGAGTGAAACAGAAAGTTTTTAAGGCTCTGTTAAGTTCTCAGTTTAAAAAACAATAGACTATATCTCGAAAAGTCACAAAAGCAGAAAAAAACTAGTAGGCCTCTAATTTGAAATGTTAAAAATTGGCTAGCGATGACATTAGTTTGTAATAAATAGATCAAGAAAAAAGAAAAGAAAACGCAAATAAGAAAAGAATACACGTCATGATCGATTACAGGGGCTGGAATTCCAACCAAACCACAAAGGAGTCACCAAGAACCGAACCATCATCTCTAGAGGAAGTGAATCCACTTTAGTCCAAAAGAGGTGCTTTGTTTTCGCAAGCTAACTTTGGTTATCATAACTAGAGCAACCCCTGACCCTGCCACCACCCCTCTCTCTCAAAATTAACCAGCCCACAATAATCATTAATGGCTAACAGCACCAGATCTTGTTGTCCATTAGGATGACAGGGCTCCCATTCATCATGGTTTGATGTTATTCAAGCCCCCGGCGGTCATTTTTGTAACTTTTAATCGTTTTGTTTTTAAGGAAACAACTGGTCATTGTTACCATACATACTTCCATAATGTGCTTGGCTATCAGATGGCTGACAGATACAAGTGGTAGATACTAAACTGCCGAAGCGATCGACCCCTGCAACTGGCTAAAGAAAAGGGCAGCAGTTAAAACCAAGATGGAAGAATAAAACCACATTCAAAGTAGAGAACAATGTTAGCTTCCACAACACCGCAACTTCTGTGCTACAAGCAGGATTTTATGACTTGAAAAATAGACAGCAAAGTGAGTCATAATAACGTCTATGTATATTACAGCACATCATTTGTTTGTGGATTAGTCTTAAGGTTGGGGACGTACGCATGCTTAAAAGTAAAGTTTGTTTCGTTATAGTAAAATACTGATTTATGAGATTCAAAACTTTTATACAAGTTAAAATATCAACAATATAATGATTAAGCAGCTTTGAAAAAGAGCTGCGGTAAAACAACAACCCCTGCTTTTTTTCTTTCTTTTTAAACCACAGGAACACACCCAACTCAAAAGACATCAGAGATTAAAAGTCTCAATATGGCCGCCGCCTCCACCCTGTCGCCCTGCAGCTTGACGATGACGTCTGTGGCTGTAGCTGTGAGCTGTGTGTCGGGCGGCGGTGGTGGTGGTGGTGGTGGAGGGGATCGGGGTCGCAGCAAAGGCCATGGAGTTTCAACGCAGACCGTGTTTTCTGGAGTCACAATAGTAAAAATAGAGAAGGCCCCCGGGGAGGAGGAGGAGGAGGAGCACGTCTCCTTTGAGGAGGTTCACGGCAGCAAGTCACAAACCGGTCGTTCAGTAGGAACACTGCCAGCGGCAGGAAGCCAGCAACAGGGCTGAACACTCAACGTGGCCCCAGGACCGTGGGTCATCCTAACAGGAAATGGCTGCTCCAATCTCAGCTAATGACGCATCTATAAGAAATAAAAAAAGGAAGAAGAAAAGAAAGAGGAAAAGGTGTTAAATAAGATAAGGCTCAAATTACAAGTGACTGCTAATGTTCATTGTCATCTTGCATTAACAGTTATGAAACTGGTAAGAAGTTAGAACTGTCTTTTTTCTTTTTTGCTGCTCCACTGGCCGGATCTCAGGTAGCCTTGGTTTTATTTGGCTGTTCCTGGGCTACGGTGGTCTTCATCCCCAGTTCCCACCACTCGCACCCCTGTGTGCGTGTGTGTGTGTGTGTGTGTGGCAGACCCTTCTTCATGCCACATTCCTCTGAGGATCGTATGATAACAGTCTGAACCAACAGCTCTGCCGGGGGACGACGCCCACTCATCCTTCTCACTTCCAACGGCCGAGAACCGATTTTCACAAGCTGAAACTCCACCACACGACCCGGTACCATGTGCGTCACAGAGGATTCAAATAAATGTGACATTTTATAATGTGACATAACAGACACAGCATCGCTGAAATTGTACAGCATCCACCCCGCCCCCCCCATGTAGGTCCATTGAATGGGTCTGGTCTGGTTCAATGTAGTCCTGTTGAGGTTGAGCATGGCATTACCACTGCCAGGGTTAAGAGTTTGAATCCCACAGGGGACCACCCACTCAATGAATGCATGCCCTTGGTGTTGTTGGCAGTGTTGTTGTATTACACACGTTTGGATGAAGTGGACGAGGGACGAGAGCTGGGTACATACCCGTTCTCCTCACTGTATAACGCAGGCGGTGCAGCACTGCTCCTGTTTCTCTGGCAATGTAGAATAGTTCATCTGTCGCACGATCTCGGCGAACAGCTCGTCCACCATGGTCTTGCTCTTGGCCGAGGTCTCGATGAAGGGACAGCCCCACTCCTGGGCCAGGGCCCGGCCGTCGGCGCCGGCCACCTCACGCTCGGACTCCAGGTCCACCTTGTTGCCCACCAGGATCAGTGGCACCTTCTCGAAGCGTTTCACACGAACTATTTGGTCTCTCATCGGTCTGATATCCTGCAAGGCAGAGGAAGAGGAGGAGGAGGAGGAGAAGGGGGACGTGCAATGGGTTCACATGACAGGTGAGATGAACAGGTGGTCCTCAACCAAAAGTTGGGCCCAGTGCAGAAAACAGCTTTTGTTCTGGAAGATGGCACTTGGCAAATAAACACCATTAACTTGTGCAAGCTGGAGAGTAGCCTGCGATGGGTGGCCTTCCAACACAACAGAGTACGTCGTTCCAGGCCCCCAAGTTGACCCGCAAGTTGAGACGTGATCCACACATTAAAACACAAACAACACACACACACACACAACCAGGTACCTGAAACGACTGCTGGTTCACCAGGCTGTACACCAGGATGAAGCCCTGGCCGTTCTTGATGTACAGGTCCCGCATGGAGGCGAACTGCTCCGTGCCCGCCGTGTCCAGGATCTCCAGCACGGAGGGCGACGAGTCCACCTCGATCTCCTTGCGGTAGAAGTCCTCGATGGTCGGGTCGTACTTCTCGATGAACGTGCCGGTGACGAACTGCACGGTCAACGCGGACTTGCCCACGCCGCCGCTGCCCAACACCACCACCTTGTATTCCTTCATTTGTCCACCCCACCACGACGACGACGACGGCGGCGGCTTCTCGGCTTCGACCCGCGGGCTACTGGACCAGCTAACGAGCGAGGGGCGACAACATGTATCCACACTACGGTACCGGAGCCGAATATACAAGCGATCGGCGACACGACCGACGCGATCCAAGCGGCACCAGGGACGAGGGGCGAGGGAACGAGGACGAGGACCGGGCCTCGTGTGTGAACCGAAGCCCCGGGGCCCGCGTCCTGCTACACCGCCCCGGCTAGCGTCGCGTTGGTCGGCGGGCAAAGTTGTTGGTCGTCGCCGCAGCCGCCGCTCCCGTTAGCCACTAGTGCTAGCTACTGCGGGCTCCACACTGCTGCTGCTGTTGCTGGTGCTGGTGCTGCTGTTGCTGTTGCTGCTGGTGCTGCTGCTCCATACTGGTCCTGAACCAGGAGCCCCCCCTCCCCGTCACACTCAACAACACACCAGCAGCCGTACGAAGTCGACCAAGCACAGCGTTAAATCTTCCCGATGTGTCCCGAATTTCACACATAAACTGAGCCGCGAGTGTCGCAAAAACGCAGCGCTGTGGGGCCCCTGGTGGTGGTGGTGGTGGTGCTGCTGCTGGCCCCATAAACCCGATTTCTGGGATATATCCGCTTCATGATTGCGCCACAAATTCAACAAATTCATGCGATTAATGATTATTTACAGAGAGAAACATGACTAACTTTATACACACACACACACTGACACACACACACACACACACACACTGTATTATTGTATACTACCAACGAGGTGATTGATTACAAACTATATATTTGACACTAAACATTTGACACAAACATCACCGGATCCAAATAAACCATAATCATGTTATGTGATGTTTATGATTCGAGGCGCATTTGATAAGACGTGCAAATAAAATGAATGGTTTTACTGGTTACTCCCCAGATTAACACAATTCAAACAATTCCCACTGATGGTCACCGTGGATGGCTTTATTAAAGGGTAAAACAAAAATAGAAACAAAAAGTCATCAAATGGGCAAATTAACCTAACTTTTTTATAATCCTACACCACAAAATGGTGCGAAATACCGTTTTAATGTGAATGCCCCTATATTGCAAGACTTACGGTAAAAGAGCGCCAATCCATGAAGTTCATGAAGGTCAAATGTTCACACCTTTATTTTACAGTCTATGGTTCACACCCACACCAGGGGTCAGGGGTCTCTGGTCATCAACGCTTTATATATTGGTTTTTGCAAAACTATAGCCTTACTGTCTAAAGTAAGGTAGCCTACACCTTTCCCCAAATGAAATGATTTGAAACTAAATAGGTTATACTGTGTATCCTTCTTTACATCTCTCTCTCTCCCTCTCTCTGTTCAAACTGCATAAGCCGCTATTGAGATGTGTGATGTTTTGTAATACACCACCACAGCAGCACTTTTGTGCTATAAATGTCACTTTCTTTTATTATGTGGGGAAGTTCCTGGCGGGTGGTCATTACTGTTTAATGATATATTCTGATTCAGATGGCAACATATTACACGTTGCTGTAGCCTTACTATGAGATTGACAATACGGAGAGATGATCTTGAAATGTAGGTGATTCTTTTTTATTTAAAATCAACACAGCGAAACAACTTCAAATAAGATTCAAACTCGAGTAGACAGAACAGTGCTTATAATGCGTTAAATAGAGAGGCTGACAAAAAAGGAAAAACATGTACATTTTGGCTCCTGCACATTTGAAATGACATGGGTGTTGTGCCATTGTTCCCCCCCCTTGATAGGAAGTGTGGCCCTGGCCGCGGGGGCAGACAGTGTGGAGCTATGTTACTGCACTTCGTTTTCATACAAGTACTGTAAGAATAACAAACATGTGGATTGTTAGGCTAATGGACTTCGTGGTACATCATAACATTGTCAAATGACAGGAGGAAAACGATATGATCGCCTTGGTTTTTCAGTAGATCTTCTCGATTCAGTGCCATGAATAATATGAAGTTTGACAACACGTACAGAGGAATAAAAGTATTTATTTTTATCGATGTTACTTTGCAAAAGCTTTGTTGATTGAACTACAATACTAATACAATGAATTAAACAATCCACATGTTTGCTATTTTTACAGTACTTCAATGAAATCGAAGCGTAGTAATACAGCTCCATGTTCGCCGAATGCATGCGCGCTCCCGCGACCAGGGCCACACATCCTATCAGGGGTACGAACTTTGGCACCGGTGCCCCTGCACAGAAGCACAATAAGCTAAAATATAGCGAGAAGCTACAACATGGTAGAGCAAAGAAGCTGAGCTGTGGTGGTCAGAGAGAAATAGAAGTGTTTCGTATGGCTTAGTCCTCAACAGGCCCTGGTTGGGTTTCCTCTAGTTGCTATTATGTCACTCACTTCCACGGTTCACCAACTCTATCCAAAGTAGTCCAGACAGCAACCCACTGTACATGCAGTTTCTGGAAATGAACGTTTGCTTATAAATGTAAGAGTTATACGAAGAAGAAAAAAACATGCTTCATGATGAAGGCACAGGTAAACTCAACTGTGTTCAAGTGAAACTAAAATGGAATAAAAGCACAATGCATTAGTGACGCTAAATGAAAATCTACTGCCAGTGGAACCCACTTGGTATATGGTGGTCAGCAGGTATTTTCCCATACACTGAAGCAGTAGGATTTAGCAGGATACAGAGCAAAAGAGACACACAAGCAGGTTTTCCTGGATTTGAAATACACACGGCACAGAAGTATAGCAAATAGCCATTTACACAATTTAAGAAAGAACAAAAAAACAAACCCTATTTTTTCCCCACATTCTGAAGGCTTCGACACACCACAAGGGAATGAGTCTCAAGTCCCACCCAACATTCGGACAGATGCCATGGCAACAAAATCATCGGCTTCAGAAGCAATACATAAAGCGATCAATGACCAGGTTTGATGGATACAGCTTAAAGGGTATTTTGTATTAAAAGCTCTGTCGGAACAGGTTTTTCACTGTCCAATTTGTGATAACAATTCAGTGAAGGATTAGGACATTACAGACGACTGAGTAATCGATTACTCAGTATCATCATGTCATCCTGATATCTGGCTGTCAGTTTGAAGTTACGCAATTTTCTGTTATTTGAATTCTAATTCAGTATTTGGTGAAAGATTTAGCACTGCTTCATTGTGCATTTATTTGGAAGCTTTTATAAATTACAAACAGAATCTAGAAATACATTTTTTCAACAAATTTTGAGATCAGATACTTGCTGCACCCACACAATGGTTATCTAAATAGTTAAGAGACTGCTTGATCAAAGTAAATTATTCTTTTACAGCTTTACAATGCTTGTCATACTTAGCAAGCAGTAGGGCTTTAGCAAATAGTACAGGACAAATCATTCAAAACCGTCTTTCTCATAATTCACTAAAATTATAACAGCATACTTGCGTTTTTTTAACAATACAGTGATTTAGTTTTTATCAGTTTTCTCTATATTTATTCAAAATAAAATTTTGAATATTTTTGACATAGTTATGTACATAAGTGCAAACAAGGTGAATATTACACATTCGTACACCCCAGCAAGGATCGACATCTGCCAGCACAGCTGGGCTAGCCAGAGAGGAAAGAGACTTCTGATGGACAACAACACTTCTAGTCTAGAAAAACCTTCTAGTCCTCGAGACCGGGCGGTCCAAGTAATGCATGGGAGAGGGGTGGTGGTGGTTTCCATCATTACACATCTCAAGCCAAAAGCCTCTTTACCTCCCGACAGATACATGTTCACTTTAGCAAACATCTAGTTCTTAATAATTGACACCAAAAAGAAAAGACATAAAAACTAAACAAAAAAAACAATAAAAACAAAGCCAATTAAGACACACAAAACAAAAACAAACAGTCACATGTGATCTCCCCAAAGGAACTTTGGATATTATAAAGACATATTTGTTTCCATACAATGTACTATAAACTAACTAAACATTCCCTTTTGTGAATAAGTAAGTTTATTCCTTTAATTCATGTTATTTCAATTTATGTGAAAAAATTATTAGGTTAATACAAAGGTAGCCACGTTGTAATTTTGTTGCCGTAGCAACAGCAACTTTTCTAATTAACAATGGATCTATCAATGTAGATATACACATTCGTTATTAGTCTAGACAAGGTATTTTACTTAAATGAATAGTTTTAATTTTCATGCTGTGATTTATTTTGTCAAATGAAAAAAAAAAAAGTTTAACTTACCACTAATAATTACTTTCATTACATAGCAATCACAATTGTTTTATACAGTGATGAAGATACAAGGCCTGTGGCTCTGACCAACAGAACTGCCATTAGGACCAAATATGACCTGTCTCCATGCTTTGAGATCTGATCTCATTGTCTGCAATGACAAGGAGAGCTGCATATTCACCACAGTCAAAGGGTATGGATTCATGAAGTGAATTGAATTGAAATTAAAATGACAGTAGATCTAAACATCAGGTCTGTAGAGAACCCAATGTCAAGAGAAGAGAGTGGAAGTGAGAGACTAAAAGGAAAATATAATCCATGTACTCACAAAAACACTTTCAAGTGTTCAAGGAATAGACACTTTTAAACATGAGTAGACAATGGTAAAAATGTGTGACTTCAAATGAAATACCCCTTGAGAGGCACAATTCATGAATCAAGTATTTTGTTATTCCAGCTGGATAGCAGTTGGTGAAGGCATAATGATATGAGAGAAGAGAGAAGGATTTTTTTGTTAGTTTTTTTTTGACTGGACAATGCATGTCCTAAAAGTTCTACGGTTTAGACAAAACAACTTGCCTGGACATTCTTATCATCACTTCATTAAGTTAAGAGAGACACATTTGCCTTTCAAATCAAATTCATGAAACAAATGCGGGGACAGTATTCACTCAAGGATATTATAATTTTTTTTTTTTAAGTAGTCACACCACCCATGAACATTAAATATAAATCTATATAATAATACACATATTTTAATGTCCTAACACAGTATCAACATGATATTTATGTGACCTTTGAAAAAGTCTATATGTAGTGAATCATTACATTTCCATTACATGCCATTCTTTTAAATGGGCACGTTCTAAATTTTTTGCATTAAATACATTCACGACACAATAACATGACTTAAACATGAACAACTCTTCAGTGGGAAATGCCACAAAATGTGTCACTTTTTTAAACTAACCGAATATGGGATTCATCGTCTCGTTTTAAACACAGATACATATGCACACAACTAATTAATAAGAGTATTGTTTACGGTTACCTTATTCATGTCAAGACAGCTGTCCCAAAGAAACTACACAGATTATAGCTTACTGTTAATGATGACGAAGGACAGCAGAGCCGAGTACACCCATCGACCTGCCCAACGGTGTGTGAACAATCAACACTTAAAGAGACTGGAAAGAGGCACATATTCCCTTCGCTTAATGGTGTTCGAGCCAAATTCGATGGTCATTTTATTCTGTTTTAGGCTCATTTTATTATTTGATACCAACTATGTGATCAGATCTGGGGAACCCTCCGTATCAAGCTCCCCACATCTAGTTTTTGTTTTGTGGCTTCTCCTCGCGGGAGACAAGTCCTCTCTTGACCAGAGCGGCTTTAGCATTTAGAGTCTGTCGACTTTTAGAGAAGGAACAGAAACCGGTGGAGAAAAAAGAAGAGAATACACTTTTAAAGTCAGACAACACAGATTCAAGTTCTCGTTTTTTTTTTCTCCCTGAAGAGCCAATTCAAATAAACAATCCTAGTGCCACGTAGTCACTCCAACAGCCAAACGATGGGGGCAAATATCCAAAAAATATATCATTATATATGTATATGTATGTGTATATATATATACGTATTTTTTTACGTCACGATTTTGACATTTTGATACATTTCAATCAGGTTCAGCGTTCGTTGTTCAGCTTTGTGAAACATGAGCCTGCCGGTTATTGCATTCACTAGGGGTGTTCCATGCGTACGCCACCACTCTGCCAATACAGACTTCGCTGAAAGAATAATTTGCACAGAGGGGGGAAAGCAAACACTGCCTCCACACTCTGCAACCATTCTAACATCGACTGTCAAAGCTCCAGAATCGGAATTCTGAAATTGTTCCGTTTTCAATTTGTTCCCCAGATCATCATTTTGGTTCTAGTAAGACCCAGCACACACCGGAAACGGAAATAGTTGAACTCCAAAGCGCCTTTTACAGGGACCATGTTTTACATAACAAATTCCCCGATTATGCCTCGAGATTGTCATTCACCAAACATTGCACCCACACTCAAAGTTGGAATTGGGATTATATTTTTGGAAGGACTATGAAAAGCCAACCTCAAAGTTACAGTAGGTGGCGCTTTAGTCATTGCAAAGCTTTTACAGCCAATGGACTGGTCAGATGAACCACACCGAACACCATTCCTGACTCAAAGTAACATGGGTAGATTTAATATTAATAATTGGATCTCTAATATTTATAACGTCTACTTTGATCCTGTATGAACGGGTCAGAGTCCACGGGATAACACTGCTTAAAGGGGCAATGTGTAAGACTCATGCTGCTACGTGTTCAATGGCCAGCATTAAATAGTTTACGGAAAAATACTAAAGAATAAATTACGATACACGGACATATATCTAATTTGCAATGTTAGCTAATGAATGGTAAATAAATTGCGGTTTGACCTAATTACTACATTGGCGTGGTTTTAATCTAAACGCTAGCACTAGCCTAACACTTTATCAGCTTACACAGCGCTCCATGAAGACAGCGTGTTGCTTATTAAGAAGGAGCACGACAATCTGCTCTCACTGAACCCTGTTCGCTCGGTTTATTATTTTTGCAGGTTAAGTTGGACCGTTTCCCCTCGTGTAAAACCAAAGTTACATTAAAATAAAAATAATTTAATTTTAAAATATTAGAATTTTCTTTTTCCATAGTGACAGCCAAATCAAGTCACATCTACTGCCAAATAGATAATTAAAAGGCACAGACAACAATAAAAGACTGTTTCTCAGGTAGAATGAGATGATTGACCCTGAACAAACACAAAACGTTTTTTGACAGCTTTGTACTATTAAAATTGAGACATCAAATATTAAAACACAAATCATGAAACATAAAATTACATTTCACACCATACAAAACCCCCTTTTTAAACATTCTGTTTTCAGTGAGCAAGCATCACGTGGACCGGTGGCATCCCTGTTAGTTATTTGAGTGGGATTCCTTAATTAGCATTTCTGCCGTTTTCATATTTCTATTTTGTTATACTTTGGTGCGGTCGCCCGGTGATGTCGTTCGCTCTTCAGCACTAGACGATGGCTTTGAACCCCGGAGGGCTTTCGGTGTCAAAAACCTGTGTGTGTGTCTGTGTGTGTGTGTGTGTGTGTGTGTGTGTGTTTAAGTGTGTGCATTTCTTTAAGGTGTGGCACTGGGCATGTATGGCTGTGAGAGTGTGGGAGTTCCTGGCCTCATCCTTTAGTCAATACATGTCACGGCGGCTGTTCTTTTCCTCCCCCGATGGTCAGACTCAGCTGGGCTTCCATGTTTTGGGCTTTTCCTTTACGAACTAAAACATCTCAGAGTTCAGGTTCACACCGCCACTCGCTAAGTGTGCGCGTTTGGGTTAGGCACATTTTTGTTGCATTCTGAGAGTTGAGTTTCTCTTTGAGGGACGGCTGGGTGGGTGGGTGGGTGGGTGGGTGGGTGTGGGAGAGAGGGTGGTCGTGGGGGGGGGGGTTCTTAACTGGGGTGGCGGGCCAGGCCGACGGAGCTGAGGCCCACCGGAGCGGCCATCAGCAGCTTGGGGACGGGGCAGAAGTGAGTCTCCATGGGGATGCAGTGGAGCTCCAGGGGGTCGCCACTCAGGACCTCGGATGGGTCTACTGGAAGAGAGACAGAGACAGAGACAGAGATAGAGAGAGAGAGACAGAGAGAGAGGGAGAGCCAGAGAGGCAGAGAGAGAGAGCATTAGAGGGAGACACAGAGAGAGACAGAGAGAGAGAGAGAGAGAGAGAGGGATATAGAAAGTGGGAGACAGAGGCAGGCAGAGCGAGAGATACAGAAAGCATGAGAGAAAGAGAGTCAGAGAGAGAGAGTCAGACAGACAGAGATAGAGAGAGAGAGGGAGACCGAGATAGAGAGAGTGAGGGAGACCGAGATCGAGACAGAGACAGAGACAGAGACAGAGAGAGAGAGAGATAGAGTGAGAGAGAAATAGAGATACAGAGAACAGGGAAGTAGATAAATTACTAAATTTGTTCCTTAATTTTTACTTCTTATAACATTAAAAAATCAGCTCACTACAAAACAGTCTGGCAGAGTTAGTTTAAGCAGTAGATAAGATATAAATGACAAATAAAGTGCACTATACCATATATATAATATATGCATGTACAATGAGTATAATCATAGACCATGATTATATTTATGTTATATACAGCCATGGTGCAAGACAGATGAAAACACAAAGTCCACTAAAACACACAGTGTCGCAAAATCAACGGAATGCTCTGAACAACCATGTGAACGTGTTGGGTGTTAGCCGCCGAGGGGTCCTTTGAACAAAAAGCAGATGTGTCAAATAATAGGAAGTAAGGATTTATGCGCGTGATTCTCGAGGAGGGATGCTTGGTTTCTGTGGTCAGGAGGTGCATCAGAACCCAGCCGGTGAGCTGAGGTCTGTGCAACCTGCCCAGGTCCACCGGGACAAACAGAACATTTTAAAATCTTTGAAAAGTATTCTGAATGCTTTAATGTATTTGGGGTGCGAGGGGCCGGGGTGGAGGACATCTCTGAATAGGACGTTACTGAATTTGGAAATCAAATAACAAAGTCCTGCTTTTGAAACTACTAAGTTGTATAGTTTAATACTAAAATATATGTTAGTAGCAGGTCACAGAGTTCATGTCACATTGGTCGATGTAAAGGAGCAAGATAAACACACACGCTACAAATGGTCAAAGGCACTAACTGTATTTAAAGGTTAATCTCTAGATAAGATAAGATAAGATAGAACTTTATTCTCGAGTAACAATTGTAAAACGTGTTAACTCATGTCACACCAAAAACAAATCAAAAATAAACCCCAACACAAACCAGGAGGAAATGTAACCAATGGGATCTCCATGAGAAAAATAAAATGGCGGCTTGTGTCCTTTTTTCGCTAAAGAAGAGAGAAACTCGTGCCACAGCTCAAACAAGGACGAACACAAAATGAAAGAGCAAACCTGATTGGACGCGGCGGATTCAGCGAAAGGAACATTGGTGATGGGAGTCGAGGCCGACGAGACAGTGGAGGAGGCACCGTGCATCATGGGTACTTTTTATTCAGGCGAGAGCCAGACGGAACACACAGAGGACGAGGAAATGGGCGGGGCAGGGAGGAGGAGGAGGAGGAGGAGGAGGAGGAGGAGGAGGGAATAGGAATGATATGGTTATCATGGCGAAATGTAACGGCGCAAACGTCATGGCAACAGGTCATGTGGTATCGCTAGGATGGGATTGAAACGAGGATCAATAAATACATGCAGATGAATGCAGAGAAATTATAAAACCTAAAACGCTTTCTATTGGAGATCCAACCAGTTCCAACACATTTTTAATAAATGATGTGTGAATTTGGTTCACAAGATGTGGCAAGGAGAACATGGCAATAAATCATACAATCTGTTCCGATATTTGATAACTGTATTGCGGCGAACCTGGAAATAAGGGCTAGAATTGAGCACATTTCAAAGCAAACATTTCGTTTTTTTGAAGAAGAAGGTTATAGAAATACAAGCCATATCTTTGCTTATACGCATTTCCTTTCGCACACTTCTGCAATGGCGTGAATAGAAACATACTGGAAATAGTATACGAGACAGCGCTTCTATTATTGAAATGGTAAAAATGACGATGACTCAACTGTCAGAGCCCTTGAATTGTCAAACTGAACTAAAACCAAAGACCTCTGATTGAACCCTTTGACAAAACGGCAAATTGCTGTCAACTGCAGCAGCAATAGGCAGTACAGCAGTGGAATTGGCATCTTAACACAGGTGAACGAAAAACCGAAAAGAAAGGAAGCGACGAAAACAGAACTCACACTAAAAACAATGAATAATACAAATGAGTAAACACACACACACACACACACACACACACACACACACACACACACAATTACATCCTACAAAGTCCCATTTCTGTCTGTCTCAAGAGGGTGGGTAAAATGAATATTATGTTTTAAATGCATAGTAAGGTTCCAACTTTCATGACTGAAAAAGCCTGAAATCTCAGTTTCGCCGCAGCAATTCAGTGTTCAGGTGTCCGGCGGTCTCTTGTAACAGAGGATCTAGTCGTATCAACTTGTTCATGTTCCTAAGCAAGCAATCACCGGACTGCAGGCCCAATATCGTGAGTCAGTAAGCAAGTACGATTCCCCCCTGTGTCAGCGAGTACGGTACACAGTGGTTCATGCAAATCAAACCAACTGGACTTTGAGGGTCAAGTTTACTGGGGTCCTGCATGTGAAAGTGCGTTGCTATTTGAACAACTTGAACTGGACTATCAGTACTATTGGGTCCTTTGGTCACTCTTCCAACCAAAAGTGAATTTTCAAGTGGATTTTAGTGAACATGTAGTGAACACATTTCTCCGTCGCCAACATCAGCAGCTGACTCACGGCCCACTGGTGCCTACAGAGCAGCCCCCTCCTGCAGTAGCAGGGGAGCTGGGGGTGCTGTGGGGGGCCAGCGGGCTGAGACCGGGCAGGGGTGGGGGGGGGGGCGGGTCTGGCGATGGAAGGCCCTAGGAGACGGGGGAGGAGGTGGGGGAGCCCTCACCAGAGAATCCAGGTACAGACAGCGAGCGGCCAGGGACGTGCCGGCAGCTGCTCCAGTCCCGCCTCTCCCAGCGGCCCCCCGCTGGCAGTGGGGGGACCACACCTTTCATTAGTCCTACGGGAGACAGGGAGGGAGGCTTACTGGGGTGGGGGGGGGGGGGGGCACAGGCCTGCTCACACTCTCTCTCTGGTGTGGAGCTAGGGGAGATACCTGAGGGCCGGCATACCATTGCACACACGCATGCAGGCAGACACACACACACACACAGACACATACCCAATCACACAGAGACAGACACGCACACACGCACGCACGCACACACACACACACACACACACACACACACACACACAGACCAAGGGCATGCACAGGAATGTAAAACATTCCGGATGCGAGGCCTGCATTGTGAAGGAGGGTAGGGGATGGGTGTGATCAGACGAGGAGACAGTGAAGAGATAAGTGGAGGAACTGGAAAGGTCTCTTCAAAGGCAAGGAGGAGCTTAGCATGTGATTAGCCTCTAGCTAGCTAGCTGCCCTTGCGGTTAAAGGAAACCTAGCTCCCTATGGCTCCTGGGGGGGCTACGTACAAGACTGAGCCTGATACCGCACACGCACACACACACATACACACACACACACACAAACGCATGCACACACACACACAAATGCGCGCACACACACGCTTACACACACGCTTACACACAACCACGCAGGATGATGAATAGAACGGTGGGAAGGAAGATTAGCAGAAGGAGAAAAACGAATGGAGAGAAGAAAAGAGAGAAAGGGGGGTGTTTAATGAACAGGGCGGAGCTACGTGCGCGTCAGCGGGTTCAGGTTAACGCAAGCCGCACAAGGACATGAAGAGGAAGTGGACGGTAACACAGGTGCCTTAAAGCTTGTACTCTTTAACCCTTAAAAATATTCTGTAGAATCACTGCATTCTCTCCGCGACTCAATTCACTCTGCATTTTGCCCTTTAAGCTGATATACAGCCTGTGTGTGTGTTTGTGTGCGCATGTGTGTGTGTGTGTGGTGTGTGTGTGTGTGTGTGTGTGTGTGCGTGTGCGTGTGTGGTTTTTAATTAAGGCGATTGTCGCTGTGCGGGGCGCTGCCATATGCTCTCCCATCCCTGCGATGAACACAGCGGACACACGAAGCACATAAAAGCCAATCAGTCAATCCATCACACAGGACAGGACAGGGAGGCGCCAACAGAACGCTCTCCTCCAGCACACGGAAGCCTCTAAGCATGTAGAAGAACGCACACGTGACACACATACCGTAGCACCGAGGAACATCCCACCCACCAGCCCTGAACCAACCCGCGAGCAATAATCAATAATCCATCGATTGATTTGACTGATTTACGAGTACTACGAGTAGTTATAGTGCAAATAATAACGCAATGCACATTTTCATTTGCAGTCTCGCGGTAAACTGCAGCTCCACATCGATACGGAGCAGGTCGAGTTTCTGCATCTTGCTCAAGACATCGAAGGGGATCGAACCCATCACTCAACACCCCACTGTCACCACCCTATCCCACCCCCATCTACACTGGAAAATTACCTCCATACCTGGACCATACCACTGTGTAGGGGGGGGACCAAAGCCAGTGCTCAGTTGTACTCAACTCCCTGCTACAGTCACCACCACCACCACCACCCTTATCCCACCCCATTTATACTCCTTCATACACAAAGTAAAGTACCATATGCCTCTCTGTGGCGTCTAGCCCAGAGGGGGACACCCGGTGCCGCAGTGTGTGGGACTGACCGGTGGGGATGAAGGTCTGCTGCAGCTGCATGTTGGCCAGGGCCTGCTGGTAGTGGAACATGGTGGGGCTGAAGATCACCCCGTTGCTCTTCTCCATGGGGGGCCTCTTTGGTAGTGCATGATGCATGGCTCCCTGCGGGATGGGCTGGGGGACGGGAAGGAGAGGTGGGGAGGAGAGGGATGGAGGAGGCAGGGGAGGAAGGGGGGAGTGGAGGAAGGCAGGCAAGGAGTTTGGAAGGGGGAGTGATGGAGGAGAGACGGAGGGAGGGAGAGAGGCAGGGAGGGGTGGGAGAGTGGATGGAGGGGAAGTGAGGGACGGAAATGAGGGGAGGTAAGAAAGAATGACAAATAAAGAAAGAAGGAAGCAGAAACAGAAGAAAGAAAGAACATAAGATGGGAGAGAGAAACAAATTCAGTGAACCCTTGAACGTACACTTCGACTGTTCAACTTAAACTCTTAAGATACAATCGTCGAAGAGTTCATCTTTGCAGCATTGTATCTGCTTATTATTATTATTATTATGTTACAGTTGGACGGTCATCCTAACCTAACAGGACAAGGATCCCAAACCCCTCCCCCTCAAAGTGCACGACTGAAAATGAGCAAACCTCAGTAATACTGGAGGCTTATAAATAAAGCTTTTTTGTTTTTTTAATACGCAGTGGTGCATTGACACACAGTCTGAGCCCGGGCAGAGTGTTTGGTGCAGCCACAAGAGGACACTGTGGCGAGCGGGGTGCGCTACGGAGATGTAGGCCAGCTCAGAGGTCGGGAGAAGAGCAAAGTGGGACAGTGACGAGTCCGTTTCCTAACAAGATGCTGCTCTGCCCGTTTAGCCGTTGGCGTTTAGTGGGGAACCCTCCGTCTTGGAACGTCTTGGAAATGAGGAATGCATCCCAGGACATGGCCTTCATCGTTTGCTTTTGTTTTTTTATACCTAAAATGGTTGCAACGCAATACATTACACTCAAGAAGCAACCGCCAGACGAGACCAACAAACAGATAATCACATGTGATAAGCACGTGGCGATAACAACGGTAGCCACGGCAACCGCGTGATGACATAACACGGGGTTGTTTTTTTTGGGAAACGACGACAACAACAGAACGGTAGAGAACAAAAGGGAGGTGGTGCCCTTGTGTCGGGGTCGGCCTCCCTGCCTCTTCTCCCTCTCCTCCCAGAACCTGCCTCTCTCCTCCCTGGCCTCTGCTTGCTCCTGCATCTGCATTGCAGATCGCAGCGTCTCGCGCAGCACACACACACACACACACACACACACACACACACACACACACACACACACACACACACACACACACCGTCGCTTAGTGTCCGTCATGTTTGTTCATATATTTGAAATATTCATACATAGATTTCGTACACGAGAGACACATTATACCCTCCCTTATGTGTGTGGAGTGTACATGTATATATGTATTTATGGATACATACATGGAACTAAAATGCACATTGAATGTGAATACATAGATCTAGAATCTAGATCTGCATCCATGCATAGGTTACAAGTGCTTTCAACCGTATGAATAACACAACCATGTTGTATCAACTATGTTATATATGAACACAACAATGGTGTAACAACACAACACAACATACAACCATGTTGTAACAACCACTACAACCACCAGATCAACAAAAATGTGTCATTCGTATGAGTCACCGCATGCGAGTGTCTGGTTCTGATGACCAGACCGAAGCCTGGAGGAGGAGGAGGGGGAGGAGGAGGAGGAGGCGGAGGGGGAGGAGTTAGAGGACAGGATGGGAGGTGGCTGTGGCGGGAACTCACCATGGACGCGGCGGCGGCGGCGGCGGCGGCGGCATTCTGTCCGGCCTGGTGCTGCGCGGCCTTGATGCGCGCCTGCAGGTGGGCGGGCGGGTGGAAGTACTTGCACTTGTCCCTGCTGCAGCGGCCCTTGATGTAGTCCATGCACACGATCACAGAGTTCTCGCTGCAGTCCACCATGCCCGCCTCCACCGGGTGGGCGTAGCGGCAGTCATTCTCGCCGCGCGTGCAGTTGCCCCGCTGGAACTCCCGGCACACCTGGAGGTCGGGAGGTCGGAGGAGGTCGGAGGTCAGGAGGTTGGTGGGAGGGAGGTGGGGAGGGGGAGTGGTCAGCAGGGGCAACGTGTGACACCAGATACAGTGCGAGTGAACTGATGATGTAGGTGATGTAGATCTAGGTGTTGTATATCAACATCGTATGGGTGTCATCCCAACACTAGGCCTGATTCGGTTGCCATTTTATTGCGGCAGAGCGGGAAATGTTGACATCCGTTCAGAATTTCAGTAAGATGCAAGGAGAATCACTTAAGAGGTGCAATATTTCAATGAGAAGGCAAGAAACAAACACATTTGGTGCTCTGCAAAGTATGATCATATCCACATTACCTTCCCTGACATTCTCACGCGTTGAAGCGAAAATAATACGCACACATTGTCCTGTTATAAATAATAAACGCACATCTATAAATAGCGCGGTGTACGGCCCCGGCCGGAGGGAGCGCCTACCTCTAGCTTGTCTGTGCGGACGGGTTTGTGTGTGGAGGTGCCGTTGCCCATGGCCGTCAGGCCGGTGGGGCTCCCGGGGACCATCAGGGGGGCGCTGGGCATCAGCTCGGGCATCAGGCCCATCCCCGGGGCCATGTGGCTGAGATAAGGGCCGAACGCCATGCTGGGGCTGGTGGCCAGGGACTGTGTGATGGGGAAGGTGCTCTGAGGGTGGAGGAGAGAGGCCAGGACAGGACAGGACAGGACAGGACAGGACAGGAGAGGAGAGGAGAGGAGAGGAGAGGAGAGGAGAGGAGAGGAGAGGAGAGGAGAGGAGAGGAGAGGAGAGGAGAGGACAGGAGAGGAGAGGAGAGGAGAGGACAGGAGAGGAGAGGACAGGAGAGGAGAGGAGAGGAGAGGAGAGGACAGGAGAGGACAGGAGAGGAGAGGACAGGAGAGGAGAGGACAGGAGAGGAGAGGAGAGGAGAGGAGAGGAGAGGAGAGGAGAGGGTGGCAGTACAGACAACAACATGTTCAAGAGTTAGAAACGTGTGCAGAAAGCATGCATGAGGCTTACCACATTTTAATGTGTGGTTAATGCTCCTATTCTCTCTCTCTCTCTCTCTCTCTCTCTCTCTCTCTCTCTCTCTCTCTCTCTCTCCCTCCATCTCTCCATTTCCATTTGGTTAGCTACTCACCATGGGCTGCAACTGGGCTCCAGGCAGCATGAAATGCATCTGTTGAGCCAACATGGCCGCCGCCGTCTTCTGCTGGATCAGGTTGTTCCGGCCGTTAATCTCCAGCTGGGTCTTCAGGTGCGGCGGGGGGTGCAGGTACTTGCAGTTTTCCCGGGTGCAGCGCCCCTGGAGACGGAGAGACAAACAAACGTGGGTGGGCGGGCGGGGCTGACATGTGGGGGCGGGGCAAGGCTGACGGGCAGGGGGGGCGGGGCCTGACGATGCTCTGACGGCACCAGCAGCACAGCTCTGAGTTATTAGCTCCGAGAGAGATGAATTTGTGTACCGACAGGAGCGCTGGGATGATCAGGGAGGGGGAAGGGGCGTGTCTTTACAAAGAGCCTTAAAGACAACAGCGCTCTTCATCACTTAAGATGAAAAGCTTATTTAATTGGACCACTTGAGCTGCTGCACCCCGCCCGCTCCAGCAGAGAAAGGAACGGCATAACAACACAATAGGGCGACGCAGTCAGCCAGACTTAACATCAAAAGATTCCAACCAATTTTCCCGGCTAATCCAAAGAACCAGATAATTGCCGCTTTAATTGAATGGGCCCATTAGCGGCGTCTCTGGAGATGGCGCGGTGGATAATTCATGGAGGGAATGCGCAGCCTACTGATGTCTAAATCATTAAAATGTGCCGTATTGCGGAGCGCTGTGATCTTAACAAGGACGATGAAACGGCGGGAATTACATCGACGCTCGCCTCGCAAGTAGCAATTACTAGTTACTACAGGATCATTTGCTTAAGAGTATCACTATATTTCACGGAACATTTTTCCTTGAATATTGTGTATGTATCTGACCGTAGTAAACGATTCAACGCGTCGTATGTTAAGAGATGGGAGGGAGCACCAGAGTCAGGGGGGACAGTGGATATCCACAAACCACCAAGATTGGCATGGTTCATAAAAAACTGACCCTGGCCGAGAAAAAGATGGAACCGGCCCTGAGATGCACGTGCTAGATTCTCACCGCCATTCATTCATTCATTCATTCATTCATTCGTTATTCATTCATTCATTCATTCATGCTATATCTCCAGTCCTATATCGCCTACCTATCTACCACACACACACAGCAGCAGCTTCCAGGGTCGGGAGTAAACAGAGTCAGCAGGGCATGTGACCGCGCCACATGCTCTGCTGATAGCAAACATGGCCGACTGCCGAGGAGGAGGAGGAGGAGGAGGAGGAGGAGGCCTCGAGGAGTTTTTGACTTCATAAAAAGGAATATGTAAATGTTAAGCGTGTTTGTGGGTGAATTTCGTCACAAGGAAACCTCCAACAGGACAGGAGGCCCCACAATTGGACTCATTTGGTTTTGAAATCGTCTCTTTGACCTTGTCTGACACGATGTGTGAGCAGTGGTAGGTAGACACCGAGGCAGACCACAGAGACAAGATGGGGCCTAATATGTTAGATTGTTGTTGGCCTTATGCACACTATGTATGTTGGCTAAGCCTTGGCGAACACTCATTCACTCTCCAGAATTTAGCTTATAATAACAAGCATAAGCCTGTGGTATGATCATAGGGACATGCTGCGGGCTATCGTATTGACATAAGATGGTGATATCAAACATTAGCTAATATAAACGACACTGTACAGTGAGTTCACTGTCAAGCTAAACGTGGCATGACAGCCTGATACAATCTGCCGGTCTCCAGAGAAAATATCGAGCATTTTTCGAGAGTGTTTGCACAAAAGCTAAACATATCGAGGCTTACATCATAGCCTTTGTGTTCATTTGAAATGGAAAGAAACAAAGCTGAAGAACACCCATTTTACTGCTACTTCAATGAATCTCACTGGGATTGGGTATTATGTTATATTATATTATATCTCTACCACCCAAAGTCCTTGGATTTGAGGAGCCCTTGAGGAAGGACTCTTTTAAAAAGGTTCCTTTCCCGTAGCCAAACCACTTGTGCTTCTTCTTCCTCTGCTCGTAACCGTTCACCTTAAAGCTTTTCATTCCCTCCCCAGACACACCGCCTCGATCAGCAGCAACCTTCCTGGGCCTCCTGCCCCTCCTCCTGGGCTCTGGTCCCCCGGCCCCCTCGCGGGGACAGATGAACAGACAGAGACCTCTCACGCAGGAGCCGCAGGAACTTTCCATTAAACACCCGGGGCGGCAGCAGCTGTGTCCCCTTCCTCTGCAGATGGAAGGGGACCACCTTGCCCATCAGCACCCCCACCTTCCTCCGGCAAAGCCTCTCATCGTCAGGGCCGCACCTACCTACCGACCAACAGTGCCTACCAAGGTCAACGTCTCTCTGGATGGACAATAACTAATACGCCACAGACAGACTTGCACAGTCCGCCTCGGAAGACAAGGAACGCTGAGAGATTCCTCCGCTTTAAAGTTAGCCGAAGAGCTTCGGCCCGGCGATGGGATTGTGCACTGTAGTGATGTCACCGAGCACCGCGGCGACAGTGACGGTGACGGTGATGGATGGTGTCATGTGACGTCGAGGACACCAGGAGGTTGTCTCTGTGGAAGTGCTGAGCGAAGTAGGGGGGGGGGCAGCAGAACTGGTACCGGACGAGGACAGTTAAAAGAGCCACTGTGTGTGTGTGTGTGTGTGTGTGAGAGAGAGAGAGAGAGAGAGAGAGAGAGAGAGAGAGAGAGAGAGAGAGAGAGAGAGAGAGAGATAGAGAGTCACGTGACCTCGGATGCTAAATGAAAATGGTGCCCACTGGGGAAACATGAGGCAGCCAGAGACAACACGTGGGCCAATGGAAGCCTGTCACAGCAGAGCTATGACACCATCGCTACGTCAGCCAGCCTCCACGTCTTCTGGGGGATCGGCGGTGGGTGTGTTAATGGGGAGTGGGTCTCCTGGTCCCAGCCTAGTAAACCAGTTTAAACACAGAGGGAACCAGCCAGCACACAAAGAGGCCCTGGCTCTATTGGCCATCTTAAAAAAGGAAGTACACATAGAACCTAGCATGCTATGTCAAACAAAAGACCTAAACCCCGACGAACAGACGAAGGCTTTTCAGGGTTTTGGTGACAGTAGCTCGGCAGTTAGAGTTGTTGTCTGGCAACAGGAAGGTTGCTGGTTTGATCCCCGGGCTCCCCCTGGCTCTTTATTGTGTTAACAATACCAAATAAACAATCTGTTTTCCGATTTTATTATTTTTTTTTAAAAACAATACAAAAACACGACATACTAACCAACCCCCCGCCCCCCAACAAGACAAAAACAAAAACAAAAAGGACAATACAGTATAAAAGAGAAGAACCCAAAAAGAAAAAAAACAATAAGAGAAAGGACTCCAAAAAACAAAGAAATAAAGAAATAACTGTGTTGCACATAGAGCTGCACGACCATTCACACACCAAGGAAGAGTCATTTATCATGCGTTATAACCGTCCAGTCTCAACTGCATATACAAATAGTAGACTACTGTGTACTTAGTAAAATAAGTAATACGACTATCTAATCTCCTAAAGAAGGAATAGAATTAACAAAAGAGAGAATAGGATCCCAAGTTTTGTTGAACTTATCAGAGCAGCCCCTTATACTATACTTAATCTTCTCTAAACATAAGAAGGACATTAAGTCTTTCAACCAAGAATTAGAAGATGGAGGCTTTTGGTCCTTCCAATGCAGTGAAATACGTCTGCGGCCTACAAGCGAAGCAAAAACCAATAACATTGCTCTCCTTGGAAGTGAAGCAGGAAAATTCCTCAGGAACACCAAAAATAGAGATTAAAGGGCTAGGAGCCACAGGCTTATTGAGGGCCTTTGAGAGTGTATCGTAAAAAGAGGACCAGAATGAACCCAGCCTTGGACAGGAGAAAAACATGTGTGTGTGGTTGGCCGGAGAGAGAGAGAGAGCATCTATCACACACCTCACTTGTGTCAAACACTTTGCTAAGTTTAACTTTGGTCAGGTGTGACCTGTGTAGGACCTTAAACTGCATCAGTGTCAGTCTGGCGCAAGATGAAGTCGAGTTGACTCTGTCTAGGGCCCCCTGCCACCATTCAGCTGAAAAGTGAATACCAAGCTCCTTTTCCCAGGTGTTCCTATAGTTGCTAAAGGAGACGATAATGCTGACATGACTAACTTCACCACGACTGAAATGACTCCACGTACTACAGGGGAAGATAGGATTGTATCGGTGAGAGAATCAGGTGGTTGATGGGGAAAATTGGGGAAGTTACAGCGAGCAAAGCCTCGGATTTGAAAAATATCTAAATAAATGAGAATTTGGAATGTCAAAGGAGGAAAAAACTTTATCCACAAAAAAGCTGTTTGAAATAAACCAAACCTTTCTCCTTCCACAAAGAGAAGACTGGGTCAAGAGATGAAGGAAGAAAAATATGGTTATTACAAATGGGCATTAGCGGGGAAAGGGAATCAATTTTAAAGTGGGATCTAAACTGCCTCCAAATCTTTACTGTAGATAGTACAATTGGGTTAGAAACACATTTAACCGGATATGAGTTTAGGGGGGGCGCAAAATAAAAGTGCTATTTAAAAGCAATTATTTTTTACCGTTCAATTATTGACATCATGGTATGACACATGCATGAACAACCCTATGCTCCGGGGGTGCGGATGAAGAACAAAGTTAAGTGGTCGGCGGGAGAACATTGAGGAATACGATTTTGGTCGCCATGGTAACACAAGAAGAAGCCAGCAGTCTCACATGGCGTCCGCGGCTGTTTGCTAAGCGGGCCGAAGGAACGGAAGAGTAATCTAAGCCCTTAAAGGACATAGTGTGTATAGAGTTGGGGGAAGATGGCGAGAAAGATCATCCGACAGACAAAGGTAGAGATCTGGGTGCAGGCAACATTGTTTATTTGATGGCAAAGTTCCCCTTTAACTTTATAAACCCCGCAAGTGTCAAAACAAAAAACTATAACCCAACAGTAGCGGGTAGCAGATGCAGTAGTCGCCACGTACATGACTTCAGATGACACTGTCTGGCACTCTGATAGAAGATAGAAGATAGAAGATGGAAGAGGAGGAGGTGGCAGAGGAAGAAGAGGAGAGGAGGAGGAGATGGGGGGAGACGGAGGTCGAGGAAGAAGGGGAGGAGGAGGAGGAGGAGAAGGAGGTAGAGGACGTGATGGAGGACAAGGAGGAGGTATAGGAGGTGGAGCAGGAGGGGTTGCGTGCTCCCTGTTCACCCATCTCTCCTCTCCTCCTCCTCCTCCTCCTCCTCCTCCTCCTCTCCCTGGCAGACTCATTACGAGCAGACAGAAGCTAGAGACAGCGATGCAGAACCAGACGCTGATGCCTCCATCTATACGGGTCGGACGGACAATGCAGAGCAAGGCCGTTAGCGCGAGGGAAATCCATAAAACTGCCGGAAGGGGGGGGCAAGGAGGAGGAGAGAGGAGAGAGGAGAGGAGAGAGGAGAGAGGAGAGGAGAGGATGATACCATGATAGAAGCCCCCCCCCCGCCCCCACCCCCCCCCGAGTGTGTCACTCAGCCCCGCAATAATAAATGTTGTCCGTTGAGTAATGGCCTGAGCCCAGCCTGAATGACACGCCTGCAAATTATGTTGTACGGAGGCGGGTTATTGACACAGCATGTGCAGCGTGGGGGGGCTCTCCGTCTGCGTGTGTGTGCATATCTGTCCATCCCGCTGTGTGTGTGTGTGTGTGTGTGTGTGTGTGTGTGTGTGTGTGTGTGTGCTGTGTGTGTGTGTGTGGCCATGTGTGTGTGCATGTGTGCGTGTGTGTGTGTGTGTGTGTGTGTGTGAGAGAAAGCCAGACTGTCGATCCTGATAAAGCGAGCCTTGCCGGTGACCTTCAGCACGCTCTCTCGCTCTCTCTCTCTCTCTCTCTCTCTCTCTCTCTCTCTCTCTCTCTCTCTCTCTCTCTCTCTCTCTCTCACGTCGGTTCCTTCTCAGAGCCACAGCGTGACCCTGAGGCTCCTAGATGGCCAAACATGGCCTTTAATGCTCGGCCATTCCCTGTTGATAAAGAGGCAGTTTGCTCCCCCCCCCCCCCCCCCATCCCATCCCTATCAACCCAGCCAATGCAAAGCTGGGCTGTTGCTCCGTGCTAAAAACAGCCATACCACTCAGGAAAATCAAGCCATCCAATCGGTATGCGCTCATGTGCTGTTGCTAGGCCCTCCCCCTCCCTATCTCTCTCTCTCTCTCTCTCTCTCTCCCTCTCTCTCCCTCTCTGGCGCTCTCGCTCTCTCTCCCCCTCTGTGTCTCACACACTCTCTGTCTCCCTATCTGCCTGCTGCTTTGGACACAGAAAAATGGCCGAATAATAAATTCTAACTCAATAAACGAGGAGACAGCAGCTGCAGCCAGACAGCGAGTCCCTTGTCTGGGTGTCTCGTTTTTACTGCAGGGAGTGCAGTGCACGTACATGCACGCACACACACGCGCACGCACGCAACACACACACACCACACACACACACACACACACACACGCAACACACACGCACACACACAGCACGCGCAACAAGGAGTGACACAGCCAATGGCCCGTTCTTAATTTGAACTAAATGTTTAGTTCTTCCGACGATTGGTTTTTTTGCAAAAACTCTGAATCTGCCGTGCTTAGCCTCAGCATCCCGGGTCTACGGGCGGGAGGAGGAAAGAGAGGCAACAGGAAGTTCTGGCCGCCCAGAGGTTAAAAGGACTCCAACCAGCATGGCCGCCACATTTGGTGGGGACCAAACATGAAATTGTCAACAATGGGAGCTTCTAGAAGAACCTAGACTGAGAACTAAAGAACCAGTCTAGCAGCCTTATGGTTAATTTAAAACTCCTCAGTGGCCACAACTTTTCCAACAGTTCAACTCTCAACCCCTAACTATTTGCCACATACAAAGCCAGTAGCTGTGAGTGTATGGATTATGGAGCATAATAATCCATACACTGCCAATTCACGTGCCACGATGTACAGCGAGCAACCGCAACAAAAACTCCCACGGTTGTAAATGGTAAAAGGATTTCATATATATAGTGCTTTTAAATTCTTTACAGTTGCCTCACATTCACCCATTCATACACCGACGGCGGTGTCAACCATGGAAGATAACAACCACCACGTCAGGAACAGTTAGGCGTTAGGTGGTGTATTGCTCAGGGACACCTCGACACATAGCTAGGAGGTAGAGCCCGGGGATCGAACCAGCGACCTTCCTGCCGCTCTTACCTCCTGAGCTACTTTTACACATGTGTCCACACCGTATGGTTGGAGCTGATGTGGTGAGGTGAGGTGTGCGTATTATTATTATTATATTCTATCGTCGTCTGTCTGCATGTTTTTTTTTTACCTTGAGCGAGTCGAAGCAGGCGATGACTCGGCCGTTCTCCACGTGGCAGCAGCGCGCCGGGTGGGCGAACTTGCACTCGGCGTCCGAGCGTGAGCAGGTGCCCCGCTGGAACTCCCGACACACCTCCAGGGTCAGCCACTTGGTGTCCCGGCCCACACTCATGCTGACCGCCATCGCGGGCGGGTGGGGTGGGGGGGGGTGGGGGGGTGCGGGGTGGGGCTAGAGTCCGAGAAGAGTTTGTGGTGGTTTGGGAAACGAACAAAAGTCAGTTGCTTTGTGTGGCTTAAAAAGTTAATAATAATAATAGTAATCCCAGGGAAACAGCAGCGGACGTCAACATAGGGACTACTTCTTTGTACCGGAAGGGAGGCAGGTCATTTGGGTTGGCGGATGCTAGGGAGGGGGGTGAGGGGGGAAGGGGAGGAGGGGAGGGTTAGGCTGGGACCGGGGTTACTCCGGTGGGATTGAGGAATGCACGGCGCGAGACCGATAGCATCAGCTTCACATTGAGCCGAGGCCGGCTCTGACTCATAGGAGGCGGGAACAAACAACGGGGCGCCGCTCTGACATGCTGGGAAATGTAGTGTCTGTGGTCACGACACCACACCACTCCTGGTGACTCAGGCACTGGGATGACTGGGTCTGTCTGCCTGCCTGCCTGGTGGCCTGAGATCCTCTTCAGGGTCTTGGCCCCTCCTCGTCCTCGTGAACCTATCGCTGTGCACACACACAAGGCGCTAACCCCCGCTCACGTCAACATGGCCGCGTGTGAGAGCGACTAGTTATGTCTGGGAGAGATAAATAACAGAAACCTTGAGGGAGAGAAGGAGCAGGTGGCGTCCTTGTATCGCAGCGACGAGAGGCGGCGTCTCTGGGGTGGGCGGGCGCAAACACAGCGGAGCAGAACGGCGGGGGTGGAGGGAGGTCGGGCTGGAGGCTGGAGGTTGGATCTCTCTCTGTCTCTCTCTCGCTGTCTCGGCTGTCAGTGTAAATAAAAAACCAGCGGCGTTCAAGGCCAAACATGCAGGGTGCAGCGGCCGGGCTCATCCAGCCCCGGGCCGGCTCTGAAGCGGGAGGATAGCGGCGCCGGTGGCGGCGGTGGCCGGCTAGCAGTACGGTACGCCACGCGGTGCAGCAGTGGAGCTCTGGGCAAAACTTGCAGCAGCAGCAGCAGCAGCAGCAGCAGCAGCAGCAGCGGCGGCGGCGGCGGCAGCAGGCACTTGACGTTCCACTTCCTCCTTCTCTTTGTTTTGCTCGAGTCCTCCCCTTCCCTCGTCCCTCCTTCTTTCCCTGGCGTTGTCGGGCGGCGACTCCGTTATCCTCTGGTTGTTGTCATCATCATCCTCCTCCTCCTCCTCCCTCCGCCGGGGTAACCCTTCACAACGCGATCCGGGGTTATGGGATTGGCCGGGCTGCGCCAACAAAAGATGAATAAATACAACATTAGGGTGAAAGTAGTCAAACACACAAAACCCCCAAAAGCAATACTGCGATAGATCCAGGTCCTTGTTTCAGAAGTAATGTCGTGGCTTTAGAGAGAGAGAGAGAGATGCGAGCCACGCGGCAGAAAGAGAGAGAGAGAGAGAGAGCGCGAGAGAGAGATAGAGAAAGCTCACCGAGAAACAAACAGGGGAGCGGAGCATACGGGAAGGAGCGAGGGAGGCAGCAATGAACAGGAAAGGGCAAGCTATGTCTTGATTAAGTGATACAGGAGAGAGCGGGAGGGAGAGAGAGAGAGAGAGAGAGAGGGAGAGAGCAGGAGGGAGAGAGAGAGAGAGAGAGAGAGAGAGAGAGAGAGAGGGAGAGGGAGAGAGCAGGAGGGAGAGAGAGAGAGAGAGCAGGAGAGAGGATGCGGAAGGGGAGCGCGGGCATGGAGAGAGGAGCAGGTCTAACTGGAGTCATTGACAAACTTGACAGGAACCATTTTGCTGCAGAACGCCGCGTCCTTGAGCAAGCTGGGGCCAGCATGTGTGGCACCCTCATCCCTAACTACGGGGAATATTTAACAATATGGAGACATTAAAAAAAAAAAAAAAGAAAAGGAAAGGAAAGGAGGAAGTGAGGGCGGGACTTGGAAGAGCAGCCGGGCTTTTTCTTCACAACTGCAGCTGCTGTGCTGCTGGCCAGGCTGCGGCCAATCACACGCAGCATTGGGAGGCAGGCAGGCTGCGTCACCGGGCCAATGGCGGGAGAGGCACCGCGGCCGGCGGCTCCTCCCCCTTGCACTGAGCAAACCTTGTTTTTGCACTGCCTCTTATCTGTGGCACAACAGTGGCACGGCCGAGTCCCACGGCCCAGACCGGGGCCACGTCGCTCAGAGACCGCGCCGTATGCCACAGCTAGCACAGCTAAAATAGCACTAATGTCCCATGAGGATGACATCTCTCTGCAGAAGAGAGTCACGGGACTGGGCTGAGTGTGTGTTAAACACACCACTTGCTGGCTGGATTGACAGCACAATACAGCCGTTCGTGGAATGCACTTGCATAGAAAAAAGCTTAGAAGCCCCCCCCCCCCCCCCCCCCCGACCGCACGGCTGGACTGCAACGTGTCAGAGGCACATTCCATGAGTAGAAGTAGAAGAATCTACTACGCAAGATCACCATTGGCCGTTTCATGGGTTTATATGCAGGGTAAACAAACAAACATAAAGGACAGACAAGAGCAAAAGAAGAGATGGATAGCGAGAGCGGTTCGGGGATAGATTCTGCCGGGCCCTGTGTCTCATGGCGACCGACACAGACGGAGGAGGCGGTGGGGGGGCCAGGGAACAAGTGTGTGTGTGTATGTGTGTGTGTGTATGTGTGTGTGTGTGTGTGTGTGTGTGTGTGTGTGTGTGTGTGTGTGTGTGTGTGTGTGTGTGTGTGTTGTGTGTGTGTGTGTGTGTGTGTGTTGTGTGTGTGTGTGTGCGCGCGAGAGCACGTGCTCTCACAGACAACCCAAAAGCAGAACACTGCAGTGTAGGGAGAGGGAGAGAGAGAGAGAGAGGAGAGAGAGAGAGAGAGAGAGAGAGAGTCAGTAAGACAGAGATTTGAGGAGAGGAGGGGCCATTTGCAAAACCACAAGAACAAAGACCTATACTGAGAGAGAGAGAGAGAGAGAGACAGAGAGAGAGACAGAAAGAGAGAGAGAGAGTACAAAGACTGCTATGCTTCATCTTTTACTGCTTAATGCTTCCTCCCATCCAGCCCATAGATCGATATGAAAGCACCCCGCCCCCCGTGTGTGTGTGTGTGTGTGTGTGTGTGTGTCTCTCTCTAGCCATCCTGTATTCAGACCCACACAGCGCCCAACGCCCTTGCCTTGCCTTGCCTTGCGTACGCACCCTTTTAAAAAAGGCCCACTGAGCAAACTGCAAGACACACCGCTGCTGCAGGCACCGCAGAACTATGCATGCTTGCTAGCTCAATGCCTGCTAATGTAATGCCTGCTACTAGCATAATGCTCGCTGGTGTCGCGCTTGCTGTATCGTTCAATCGGTACCGGAGGTTGAGCGTCAGCTAAAATGTAACCCGGGCAGCAGAGGGGTGGGACTCGTGGCTGCGTGGCTGTTGAACAGTTACAGAGCGGCCCTGGCTCTCCTCCAGAATGTGTGGAGCTATTGGGGTGTAGTCTTGCACTCTTACACCTGGCTCAGAGTACAGAGAGAGTGGCCACTCCATGGGCCTTCCACTGATCTTTCCTGCAATGACTTTGTTATTACATTATTAAAACGTAACAACATCGTAATAAGATCTCCATTGATCATTCGCCCCTAACCTCTATTGATGACCCTCTCCTTCACTTAAGTGATTTTTGTGTTTCTGTGCAAATGTCCTTAATTATCTCTTTAGGCCTATTGGAGGGAAAACATGAACGTGCATCGATTAGCACCTTTACTCTATTATTATAATTATTAAAATAGTAATTATTCCATTTAAAATCCAGACTGGTTTTCTGCACCGCTTGTGGTGGTATATTTCAGACAGTGCATAAGGACAATGTGTCCGACACAGACACCAAGTTGAAGTTCCTTTCATAAAGTCTGATCAATTGTTTTACAAGGTGTATGTTTTCCAAGACTAGCTCTTGGGTTTGTGCCTTTACACAGCAGCAAGAAAAGAGCAAGCCACTCCAAATAGAACTATGCAATGATTCAACCAAATCAAACTGGCTTAGCATTACTCACTCACACAAAGTGCCACATTTGGTGCTATCAAGAAGATTGCAACGGAAAAATTGATGTGTAAAATGTCTTAGAAACGATGCATTTTTTATTATTATTTTTTTTATATTATTCAAACATAAAAAGACAAAAGGAGGTCTTGGCCCCATGTCAGCACACCATGAGGTTAATTAGGAGTGAAGTCAGTGAATTATTAAACTCCAGCAGACTGAAACTGTAATGTAATGTAAAGGTTAAGCAGAGTGTTGGTCTACTGACATAAAAATATGTTATTGAAATATACATATATAAGGCTAATAATGGAGATTTGATTTCCCGATAAAACATTGTTTTCCATTGAATAAGGCCAAATGTTAATCGTTACCAATTGTGTTCAGATTAATGTTCAAATGTCCGTCCATAGTTCAATGTTTGGGATTGAATGTGATAACTGCCGGGCTAGCCACTATAATAAAAAAAATTGAACACAGAAAAATATATTTGGTACGTTCTAATCATAGAAAGGGAATATTGCAGCAGACAGGGCGGGAACCTCGGCTAACCTTCTGTTGCTCTGCAAACACAGAGAGCATGAAGATGACAGCAGGTAGAAGAAAAACAAACACAGGGTTAGGAGTTCAAAATGGAGTTTCCAGAACGAGAAATAACCGTCAAGAGGAGGCTGGCAAAGGCTGCCACCCTGGTTTAAACGTTGAGGACATGGAAAACGTGTTTGATCACACACACACACACACACACACACACACACACACACTATAGTGTGTGTTGTGTTGCTTTAAGTAGAGCTCAAGACTAAAGAAGCATGGAAAATCCTTTAGCTAATATAGCAATAGCATGGAGCCTTCTGAACTTCCATAATCCTGCGTGCCATTTACTGCTTGTATGTGTTATTGTATTGTTATTATATTCCTACAACTTTGAATTTATTATACTGTATATCTGTGTGTCTGATTAAATAAGGTCTACACAGCATGACACCAGCCAGAAAACCCTTCAATTTGCAGGGAATGATTATGAAAAATGTCACACACATTATTAGCGAGGATGTATTATTCGCAGTTTTGCATTATTTCACAAAAGCCAAAAAGTTATCAAATGGATATAGGCTCAGAGATTTCAAATTGCCAACTGGATTATTCGTCAGAAATATTTAAATGGAGCAAGAATTATGTGGGACAATAAATCAAGTATAAAGCTAATCATAAATGCTACCAACTATATTGTCAACTGGCAGAACTGGCTGTATGTTTTCAATGTTGTAACCTCAGGAATATGTATTAAATGCCACGAAATGTCAGGCACTGGTCAAGTCTAGTTCAGTGGGTCGAGGATTTCTTCTTTATTCTAGGGATCAGCTAACTACACAGGTAAGACATTTTGACAGCCTGGTGTCCTGTAGGCCTATATATATTATTTTAACACAACCTACATGGGCTTTGTTGGCGGAAACAGTAACATCCAATTATGGAAGATGCTTCATGGCTTAGATGGCTATTTATTTGAGCTGGTAATTTGAAGAGGCTATATTTTGTTTGCTCTCCCAGCCATCCTAGAAGGTTGTTCCTCCTGTGTGTCCCCTTCTCAAGGCTTCTTCTTTTTCCAACTGGGATTTGGGGGGATTTATTTCTGCCAGTTTGAAGGTTAGGGGGTGTCACCAAAATGTATTAATTAGTATTGTATTTATATATACTGTGGGCCTGTGAAGCCCTTTGAGAACAGCTATGGTATATAGGCCTATAAATTTGACTTACTTCGTGTTTGACACACGATACTCTTGTTTTGTCTTGACTTTGGAACCTGATTAGAAAAACCCAGAGGAGGTTGGCGCAACAGGCTGACAAACAGGTCATTAGTGTGGAATAGGGAATCCATCACATTCAGCCAAGAATAGACACCAACAGACAGCCAACCCCAGCCAAACCCAACCCAGCCTGGCTGGATAAGTTAGTCGATCAGTACCCATGCATGTCTCATGCAGATCATGAAAGCAGCACACCACCAACCACCACAAACCACAGATTGACACACATTGAGCCTATTTGGTTTAGACACAGTGAGACAGAGAATACAACATTACATTAGCATGGATATTTTTGGATGATCACGCACAGGATCAAATCCATGTGCTGGAAAATAACTGCGTTATCCGTGTGGTGATCAATAAAAGCACATATTTGGGCGCTATCACAGTGCGCAACAGATTGTGCGTCCGGGCAAACGAGGGCAAACGAGGACACGCCGTGCGTAATACTGCGCTGTAGTACTGTGCTGTAGTACTGTGCTGTAAATACTGTGCTGTATGTGCTGTAATACTGTGCTGTAGTACTGTGCTGTAATACTGTGCTGTAGTACTGTGCTGTAATACTGTGCTGTAAATACTGTGCTGTAATACTGTGCTGTAGTACTGTAGTACTGTGCTGTAGATACTGTGCTGTAACAGTTTATCAGCTCAACTCCAGCAGCCGGACCAGAGAAACCAGAGCTAGACTGGTGCAGGGTCCACGGTGTGAGTCTAGACACGCTTCACTGTCCAATGAGGCAGCAAGCAGGACAATAATAGACAATATGAACGACGAGACCGCTGCGCTGCTGGACGCACACAGCTCGTCCTGGGCGCACGGCGGTGGCGTCCGACTGACCTTAACCTTTGTTTTGTCACCGTGATCTCATGATCTCATGATCTCATGATCTAATGCATTTTTTTTGTTGTTTTTTTAAAGACCTTCCCTTCGGACCTACAACAGTTTAGACAGTCACACTATTATGCGCCGCACTGAATGGGTTGTTTTAAGACGTCTCCACGGTGGCCTTGCAACGAACACAACTTATCATAGCACGGCTTGTGCACTTGTGTGCCTCTCGTACGCGAACTTGTGAACGACTAGGCCCACATAATCACCAGCATTCAAATGCAGAAATGGAAACGATGTGCTGATGCTCCTCCTATGTCTCTGGACTGCCGGATAGTGTGCGCAACAACTGACCATTTTCGCCTTTGGAATTACAAAAGCCCTGCACTGCATTGCATCGCAACATAATTTTAATGCGTTTTAATCTTTAAGACAACATTTGTGTAAGAGTTCGCACGGCATGCAGCAGCAGCACCTACAACGTGTCACGCAAGACAAGGGCGCCGAGTCAACTGCGCCAGACGCGCTCTTTCTTACCTGGTGGGCATGGCACACAAATCACATTCAAATCGCGCACCACGTCTCTTCTCCTGTAATTTTTTTTTTGCCGTCCACACTGACGCCACCCATGTGACGTTATCTGCTGTGAAATGTAATATATTCTTGTAAATGATCAAATCAAAGTGGGAGACGACAGTCCAGAGGGGGGCGGGGGGGGGGGGGGGGGGGGGGGGGGAGAGATCCGATCCGCCAGTCAGATTCCTCACACAGAATAAAAAAATGTAAGGGAGGGCAACGTGAGGGAGAGGGAGGAGTTCGAGGGGGAGAATTATTTTTTTTTTGTTTGCCCATGATAAAGCAGATAAAGCAGATAAAAAGCAGATAAAGCAGTCGTTCGGAGGTTTCCAACGTCAGTGCAAGGGCAGTGCAAGGGGAGCCCCGGGTCCAGGGATCCGTCCGAGCACCACTGCCATCGTTTCTGAATTTGACTTTCAAAATGTGTAGTTTATGATCGACGTTACTTACCCTCCTGCAGGGGTCACCGATCTGGCTGGGAAATGTATAAGAGCGTCGTGATTTTTTCACCCCAAGTAATGGAGGTCAAATAAGCCGAGGATAACACCTATGAGAGGGTTATGTCTGACGTTTATTTTAACCAAACTTCCTCAACGTGATCGAGTCATTTCTATAGCGTTACAATTACTGTACTACACCGCCCCCTGCTGGGACTGGAACGTATTACATGATGCGGTGTGTGAACGCAGAATACTGTACAATGAATGAACACAACACGTATAATCTTTTTTCTTTTTATATAAAACATCAGGACACAATCAGTACATACACACATAACGTCGACAGCTATGCTATGCATTGAGGTAAGTATAAAAAAGGGCAACATTGCTCATCATTAATATGGATAATTGATAGACAGTTTTGTCTACAACACATGCAATAATAATAATACAAAAATGATCATATATCAAATGTCTCGATTTGAATTTAAAGTGACTCCCATGTCATTCTTTGAGCTTACTATTTGGCTACTAAAAATGGCTCAGGTCTGTGATTGCCATTCAAGTTTAGGCAAGGCTTAAAAAAAAAAAGGAAAAGTCAGTTGTGGTAGCTGCACTGTACTCTACCTTAGGATACAAACACATTTGACACCGTTTCTGACAAAGAAATAAACAGTACAAAAACAAATACAATCTGGATCAACATATAAATGTGCGTTATTATTATTATTATTATTATTATGAGGAACTGGCCATTTTAGACAAAGAAAGTGTACATTTTGACATGTGTACAAGTGTACATTTTGTGGATGAATGAGGCAACCTGGTATGTGTAATAAAAAAATAAAATAATAAAGATTAAGACATCCTCCTTGGTCTCACTTGAACCTTCCCCATGGTCATGTTCCACGATACATTGCTCTTCATCTGTACCTAAACTTAACCCACCTCTTCTCACTAAAACAATTTCAGACTTGGCTACCCTAAAGTTCCATAAAATCTTAGCTTATATCTAATGCATCATGGGATACCCTCAGGAGAAGCACCGCCCACTACGACTTACGACTACACTACCACTGCTCCACATTGTCTGTGTAGTCCTCTAAGGTGCCGCTGTCCTCCAGGTCCCACCAGTCTGGAAGCAGACCCTCAGACTCCAGCATCTCCCGGGCGGGGGACTCCTCGGCGGCGGGCCCGGGAGGAGCGCCGTCCGGCCTGGCCGAGAGCCTCCCACGCAGCCTCCTCCTCTCCTGCTGCCTCCGCTCCCGGGCCTGCCGCCTCTCCTGCTGCCGCGCCCGCTGGAAGCGCTGCAGGAAGAGGTCACGGGCGTACTCGTACAGCGCCACGTCCCAGCGGTTCAGCTGGCGGATGCGCCGCTGGGTATCCGCCGCCACCTCCAGGCTGGTGGCGCGCGTGCCGTTGAGCTGCGTGAACGGGGCGATGAAGGCCAGGCGGAAGGTGCGCTCGAACAGGTACTGGGTCTTGCGCTGGTACTCGGTGAGGCCGAAGAAGGCCATGCCGCGCAGGTTGCGCTTGGCGCTCTCCAGCAGCACGCCCCAGCGCTCCTCGTCGCTCATGGCCGAGACGTTGTAGCAGCCCACCAGGCTGAGGTCGGCCAGCATGCGCGTCTGCCGGTTGTTGGCCAGGTTGTACGGGCAGTCCATGAACTCCTGCAGGGTGCAGCCGGACCAGTCGTCGCCCGGGTAGCAGCTGGGCAGCTCGCTCAGCGTGGGCGAGTGGCCGTCGCACATGTGCAGCGAGGCTTTCCAGGTGGCCCCGCGCTGCACGTGGCGCCACTCACTCAGGAAGCGCCACACCGGGTCCCGCAAGATGGTGATGTAATAGTAGTTCCTCCTGGAGCACGGAAATCAAGCAGAGGTTGGCTCAGTTTTGTCAGGTTTGGGAGGCAAACTACTATTCAGATGGAACCCACGTTGAATGGAAGGAGACCGGTGTCATCTCCGGTTTTGTGGGAATTTGAGTGTCCAGCCAGATGCACGGTGGATCGATCAGCCTACCAGCATACCCAGTGGACTGTAGCAACTGCGAGGCTGATCTACCCACCGTACACCTGGGTGGACACTACTCCCAGTACGGAGTGATCAGTACAGTTCCTACCTCGGCATGGGTGTCTGGGGGGCCTCGTGTGTGTCCATCCGCGCCGGGACGCAGTTGGTGAGCTCGGTCCAGTCGGCGTGGAGGCCGCAGCTCCAGCCGGTGGAGAAGCGGGAGAAGAGCCACGTCTCCGTCTTGCCGGGCCGCAGACACGTGCACTTCTTCTGGCCCGCGTGGCACTCGCACGGCCGCTCCAGCCGGATGTTGCGCACCAGGTGGCGGCCGAACGTGGTGCCGCCCGTCTTCTGGATGTGGAGGAACACGATGACGTCGTCGCCCTTCATGTTGAAGTCCACGACGCGACTCAGGTCGCCGTTCGTGAAGTTGAAGCGAGGGACGAAGCGAGCCAGCGCCGTGTCCTCCGCGGTGTACGGGTCCCTCGCGAGGTCGACGCCGTTGCCGCCGCCGTCGTCACCGTCACGGGCATCGAAAAGTGGCGCGAAAAGCGAGCCGACGCGGTATAAGAAGCGGCAGTCGGAGCCGCCGGGACACACGTACTGCACGACGATGACGCCGCACACCGTGAGCATGAGCAGGACGAGCAGGAGCCGCTGGGGGTTGGAGGTTGGGGACTTTTCATCCATCTTCTCGGGAAAAGTAGAGAAACATTACTCAAGCGGTACGAGGGAGGGGGAGGGGGGGACACTACTTGTTTATTAAAAATGTTGTTTATTAACGCAACAGCTAGCTAGACGACGACAACAACAACAACAACAACACAGGGTCGCTAGCTAACACAACTCGCTACCATTAGCTAACATTAAGTATTCCCGAACATTAAGTATGAAGACGATCTCCGCTTATGAATGTAATGTTATACAATTAAAATAGCGGCGGTTTTGGTTTCTTGACGCAACGCAATACGTACGTGTAGTATTTAGAGGAAGTGTCCCGCCGTTCCACCGAGCCCAGACTCCGGACCTTCCTTCCCAGCAGCCCCGGCGCTAACGTGACGTCACGAAACCCATAATAAACCATTAACATGAACGCTGTTATACATCGTGCACACGTCTCGCTGCGTGCGTCATCTAACAGGTTCGAAGGCGACACACTACGTTAAAATGTAACCGTCGTACAGCGTCAGCGGGGCTAATATAATCTGTTGTGGGGTACGTCGACACACCGTCGCCTGGTAACCGTCGGCCGGAATAGCTCAGTTGGGAGAGCGTTAGACTGAAGATCTAAAGGTCCCTGGTTCGATCCCGGGTTTCGGCAGGAAGTGTTTTTGAGTCTCGCTTGGCTCCTCACAATTCCAAATGGAAAATTGAATGGAAAAAATGTGGATATATATAAACACAAGTACACCAGGAATGTGGGAAAATTTCTCTAACTGTAACTAAAATGCTTTCACTTACATGAAAAATTCTGCATTTGAAACAAAACAAAAGGTTGAAAACTTCACAATAGACGGTGATCAGCTGTTAGTTATGCAACAAACACATTGTAAGAACTCAGCAAATCTTCATGTTCATCGTCGTCAAATGAACACACACACACACATCAGTTTAAATATTGACCGTCTTTATTTCAACAAGACTAGGAAATGATGCTTAATATACCTTTTCTCTTACAATTTAACATCTACCTCATCTTGTTTTCCACAACATTTAGGAGATACTCTGACAAGTAAAAATCTCATGAACTGTTATAGCCTCTTTAAGAGACCTCTAAAAAGGTTGCTCATTATTTACATTTTTTTTTTTCTTAACTCCTGTTCAGTCACTCCGTTCTCTCCACTCCTCAGTGTAACGAGTACGACTCTCTGTCCTCGAGGGCCACAGGCAGGCGGAAGGCTTCCCCCGGCCAGACGGTCACAGCGGAGTCTAGTTCAGACGAACTGAAGTCAATGCTGAACTTCCGTCCGCCCGGGGGAAATGTGACTGCCCTGGCCCGCAAGCACAGACATTTAACCATCATCGCTACCCAAATCATCCCCCCCCCCCTCACTGCGGTCTGGGGAGAGATTCAGACTTCAAATCCGACTCTCCCACATAAAAGAACTATAACATGCACAAGCCCTTGCAGAAACGTTGGCGGGGGTCACGTGAACATAGGCACTGAAACGGTCGAATGAGAGCGGCCACTGCTAAACCCGACGTATCAAATCAGGGCTTGGATATTCTGTGATGGGTTTGCATAGATGGTTCTGCTGCTGCATTACACTTTATTTTTATTTTTTTAAATCTGCTTTAAAATAAATGCTTGGATTTAAAATGTCGAAACAAAACCCACAACAAGTCTGAGGCCAGCACCACACAATTTTTCATAATCAAATTTCATCTGAATGGTTTATGCACGTGGACTACTGTAATTTGTAGGCACTTTGTCCCCGCAAGAAGCACTTTTGCAAAGGCACTGCTTCACAAAACATGCAAGTTGAGCACCACATCATGTGTTCGGTGAAATGGCCCGGGCAATGAAACCGACAACCAATTTTAGAAGAGAAACCATTGCGCTTGCCACTGGGCTACAAGTACAACCTCGTACAAAAACATCTCAGAAGCGCATTCAAGCAGACAACAAACACAAGAGACTGCATTGACTAGTCATTAAAACCTACATTCCTTTTTTTGCTTGTTTGTTTAGACTTTAAGGATAAGTTGACAACGTACCAATGTTTTACAACCACAATTGACAATGGTATCGCGTGGATGCACTGTGATTGAACTGCTGATTAAACTTCCGACCAGTTCCACGTTTTCAGTTGAAACGGCACAGCGCTTCAAGGACCCAACGCTTTCAAACAGGAGTCCATTGACACAGACCTCGGGCAGAGAGGTACAAGTTTGTATACAGGGGATGGGAAGGAGGAAAAGGGGGTCGGGGGTGTGCAATGTACAGTGTACATGTACATACACACACCAGAAGGGCCCCCAAATCTGTGCACAATTACTCCCACCAGCTCCAAAAAAAAAAAATAAAGCTAACATTAAAAAGTCACCGTAGTACCTAATATATGTCTTCATACCAACAGATCTAGATATTACACAATGCGCTCTCCACATCAAACCCTGTATTAAAAAGTCTTTGTTATTTTGTTGTACTTTGATGAAAACCTCAGCCACATGTTCTGTAGTTCACCCCCCCCCACCTTCCAGATATCATGAGACATGCCACTCATGTCCTCTTGCTATTTTTTTCCCTCTCTCTGTCAAGCGAGACAGCACCAGGTCAGTGTACAACTGATCCGACCGTACCGAAGGGCAATCAGGACTTGTCTAGCAAACTCTGCCTTCTTAGAGGGGGGGGGGGATGCCAAGGGAGTGCCTCTCCTCTTAAGCCAAGCCATTACACACACACACACACACACACACACACACACACACACACACACACACACACACACACACACACACACACACACACACACACACACACACACACACACACACACACACACACACACACACGCTAGCTGTTGCTAGCACTTAAAACATGAACACTGATGGATGTTAAATGACAGTGAGGTATTCTTTTTAAATTACAGAAATTGTTCCTATTCAATTTAAAAAAAGAGGTTTATAGATAAAAGCTGGCATTAAGGTTGAAATAACTCGTTATTAGATACTACTGTATACATATTAAGGCACGTTGAACGCCTTCCCAAAGAATGTTTGCATCTCTAGGTAAACCATTGGAGGCCTGCTGGGTCATTTCATTTAGACTGGTTGCTTTCTGTAAGTCTGAAGGAAGCAGTAAGCTTTCAAAAGCAACAGTAAAAACCTGATACTGTAGTCCTTCCCAAGTCAGGTTTAAATACTCTTAGAACAGACTAGCCTCATAATTACAGACTGGCTGATATTTAAATTGGAAGCAATAGTTGTCCATTTCAGAGGCGACACACAGAATTATACTTTGCGAATTACCACATAAAAACCAATGCAGTTGTTCATTTGCTTCCTTTTAAGATTACTCAGGCAACAATGGTTTAGGTTCAGATAAAAAATTATTTGGGATTAAAATGCTAATTGAAACAATTGTGCACCACGTCCAATCACCATTGAGTGTTCGGAGCTGTCAAGGGCTGTGCCCGTCGAAGGGTTCTTGGAAAAAACACTACTTTTTTTTGGGTGGGGGGGGGGGGGGGTGGGGGAAATCATATCGCTGTACATCGATGTCCTTAGAAAAATATATAAACAAATAATTAAACGTGAAGTTATTGTAATATTGTAATATTAATAAGAGTCTTCCCCTTCGGACAGACCAAGGGTCCTGTGAAGGCAGTCTTTTCGTTCTCAAAAGTCTCTCTCTGGCAGATTTCCCCATCACTCCATTTTTGTTTCTTCCTTCCTTCCTTCCTGGTTCTCTTGTTCCCCCCCCCCCCACCCGGGGCCTCCATGCTGCTTCTATCTCCAGTGGGGCGCCAGCAGGGCCAGGGCCAACCCGCCCACGGCGAGCGCCCAGCTGCCCAGCGGTGTGACGCAGGGGGCCGAGTCCGTGGACACCACCGCCACCACCACCTTCTTGGCGTCGGGGATGGCGGGCGTGGAGAAGTAGATGTCCGTCCCGCACGGCGCCTCGCAGCCACTGCCGCTCTCCTCCCCGCTGCCGACGTCCTCTTCTGGAGTTTCGGAAACGGAATTAGAAAAAACAACTCAATTATTCAGAAGTTTGAAAATGGAAAATATGCTCATCATTTCGACTCATTATTACTTTCTATTAGTTTTTATTTTTTGTATTAACCCTCTTTGAGGATTGAGGATTTAGAAACACACTGTAAAAATAATAATTATTTATTAATAATAATAATGGTAATAATTGTCATTTATCATAATAATAATAATAATAATCATCATTATCAAAAGGCAGGAAGGGTCTAGTCCTGTCCCGGGTTCCTCACCGTTATCGATGGACATGTCGTTGCCGCTGTACGCAGCCTTCAGCCAGCTGGTCGTCTCCTTCAGGGCGGCTATCTGACTGCGGATGACCACATCCGGCCTTGTGATGTCCACCTCCACGTCCGGGTTCGAGCCCTGATTGGCCAGGCCGTTGCCGATCACGGCAGAATCGTATCTGGAATGCGCACAAGAAGAAAACGGAGGGGTGTGTGAGATGCAGATGGCAGGCGGATCTACAGACTTTAGTTTGCGCGGTTCGCGGTTAGCACGGGTGTCCGTACCTGCTTTTCGCGGTACCGTTCCAGCACTCGTCCCCTGGCGCTATTCTCTCTCCGTCACACACAGTGTCGGGCAGAGTGGACCAGAACTTCTTGGCGAACTTCAGCTTCTTTTTTACATCGGTCGTCTAAAAAATGTTGAGAGGAAGAGAAAGTATAAATAGCGAGGCAAACATCAAGCACAACAACATACAAATACTTCTTCAAATACTTCAAAAACGATTACTTATTATTATTACCCTTCAATATTACCTTTCATCATCATGTGCAATACTACTTCTCAATACCATTGCCAACTTGTTTTGTTTACAAAATATCTTGCCTATATTTTTCTTTAGGCTTATTCACTGTCCATTTATTATTTTATTATTCTATAGCTTACTATTCTATTGTTATTCTTATGTTGTTGGTATTTTGAGCAACCTCTGGTAAAAGAATGAACTGCGTTATGACTATGATGGCGTTTGTTTTGGTGCGAGCGTACCAGTCTGTCCAGGCTGGTTCCGGCGGCGGTCGTAGGCCTGGCGTCAGGGCTGTACGGGCGGAAGCGGCCGGTGAAGCCCGTCTCCTTCACCGAGCGGCGGGACCGCATGACCTTGGCCGGCCGGGGCTGACCGCAGCCCTGGAAGATCTGGAGCAGGAGGTGGGAGAACAGCTCAGTGGTGTCTCCTGGTGGTGGTGGTATGCGTGTGTATACATAACAAAATACTGGTACGTTGCATGTTCTTTAGTGAGAAATACTGACCTTCTGTGACACCTCCATGCTGTTCTCCTGCATGTTCATGATGGCCTCGGAGATCTTCACGTCGATGGGGTCCATGACAGACTCAAAGTTGAAGGGTCCTTCCAGCCGGTCCGCTACACTCAGCATGGCATCTGAGCAGGAAAAAGTACAAAAAAAGACATGTAATTCACACAGATAGCAGGGCTCCAAGTCCCACACACCTTTTGAACAACAATTTCAAGGACTTTTCAAGGATCCCAACTCAACTCAACTCCCAGGACCCAACATGGCGTAGTTTGAGACACGGATCAAGGTTAATTACTATTTACAAGACTGAGGATTTTTATAATGAGAACTGGCAGGCTTTACAGAAGCTCACAGACAACAATTACAAAGCGAGAGAGAGGCTTGAACGTGTGAACACTTAAGTAAAGAAAATACAAAAAGAACTTACATTTCTAATCTTGCAGGAAACAGGTAATTCAAGCACTTTCAACAAACAATGTCTATCCAAGTCTATCTGGAAAAACATCCAAGGCCTTGATTTATTTTTTCCTGAAATTCACACATTTTCAAGGTTTTCCAGGAGCCGTGGGAACTGAGATAGATTCACAATTTCCATAAAAAAAAAAAGACGGCTCCCATTGTCCTTGCATGTGATGGACACTAGGGGGCGGCACTGTGTCGTCTGCGAGAGTTTAAGCGGACGGCAGACAGCGCCGTCTGTGGAGCAGCTGGGATAGGAATGCTGAGCTCCGTTTCAAGGGAAACAGCTCAGAGGGGAAGCTGCACCACACCGAACTCACCGAGTTGGAGGCTGTCTGCTACACAGACTCACTGCACCGGTGTCAACGCCAACCAGCAGCATACGACCGTCTGGGACGCACACCTTGCCCAACTTCCTACACGTCTAAAAATATCTCGCTGCACGCTTGAAGAGCCCGAATCGTCACCGTCATCATCATCCAGTTTTGTTTTTTAGTGGCGCACCTTGATTTAATATACTAAATAGATGCAGACATGTTGTCTGAATTCGTGGGAACAATCCAGTACTATAATGTACAATACTGCATTCTACTGAAGCCACATGCATTACATTACATGCACAAAGTTTCAGCTAGATGCCAGTTAACAACAATTTTACTCAAACTACTCCCTCCTTCCATCCAAATGTGTCCAAGTTTACAACAAGTATCGCACTGTAAAGACTTTAATAAAAAGGGAAGTATGTTTGGCCACATTTAACTTCTTGTTCCATCAACCCATCCGGCTGTTCGGGAACCCCAGAGGAACCATTGCGGGGCCACCGAAGAGCTGGAGCGGGACTCACCGATGAAGTTGTTCCACTCCGTGTCCAGGTCGGCCTGGTTGGCCAGGCAGCCGCGCATCACGTTGAGGCAGTAGTTCTGGCAGGGCTTCAGGGCCACCTGCCCCGAGCAGTACGGGCAGTACAGCATCTTCATGGAGGCTCGCACACAGCTGGGAGACGCCGTGACCTGGAGGTGCATGGTGGGGGGGGGGGGGGGGTCCTGGTTAACGCTCAACACAACCCAAACACATCTGGAGTACACACATGAGGGTCCGACACATCTGGACACATTTGAACACGTTTGACTGTGTTGTTTGACTCGGGTACGGTGAAAACAACAACGTTTTAATCCATGCATTGCCGTCACTGTTGACGCGGTGAAACTGAATATGAGCAAGTGTTGTACTGCACATCTAAGGAGATGACGTAATCAGAGAAATATACTCATGTGTGCATGACGCACACACACAAGTACATAGTATAGTAGACTTTGATCTCTTATTTCAATCGAGACCTGGAGCAGAAAAGCCCAGACCTCGGCCTCCTACGTGGTCATGTGATACCTCAGCACACGGTCAAACTGGTTCTAATGCGCTCATATTCTCTCACACACACGCACACAAAAATCCATATGCTCAGTAGTGTACAAATCACAGCTTGACAAAAGCCTTGTAACGTACGCAGAGCCTGGGGCGACGGTTTTATCTAGCGCTAATGTATGATAAACCCCTCATTACAGACGGTTAGCAGCGCACAAGGCCAGTGTAATGCCGTTATTATTATGGAAGACATCGCCGACAATGAAATTATGAAAAGAAACAGCGGCATTCCGTTCTCGTTTTTGAACCACGACGTCACCGAAAAGTAACCACCTCCTTGCCAGCCGCCAGCCAGGCGGTGCAGGCGAGCGAGATAAATATTTGCCATTCCTTTTTTCAGTTTTTTCGTGCTTGGCACGAATCACTTTTAATGGTGTGTTTGTGTACACTTTGTAACTGTGAGTTGAAAACAATCACTATACAAATAAAGCTTTACTTGCTTAACTTTATCCACCCCAGACGGGGAGATGGTTAGCATAAAAGGCTTGTTTTGCACTCGAGCGAATGACGATCTCGACACCGGCCTTGTCCGGTAACCCCCCCCCACCCATGACCCCTGACCCACAACCCTCCCAGTCAGTCGGTTGGTCGGTCCACTCACCGTGGACACGCGGTTCACCACGTCGGGAATGAGCGCCAGGCCTCGCGTGAAGGTGCGCGCCGCTATGAAGGCGCGCGCCAGCTGGACACGGAGCTTGCGCGGCACGTCGCCGAACGGCTGCAGCTGGTCGGTGTGGCGACTCACACACTCCATGTAGGCGGGCGTGAAGTCGTACTGCACGTTGACCAGCCGCAGCATGCGCTCCAGCAGGTCCGCCCAGAACTCTGCCAGCATGGTGTCCAAGTGCACGGCGGTGCCGCCCGAAACGTAGTAGTTCATCAGCTCCGCGAAGAAGTCCTTGAAGAGCTGTGCGTTCTGCACGTACATCATGCCGTACGTGCGCACAAACATGCTGTTGAGCGATCGCTCGGCGTTCCCCAGCAGCTCCCGGAAGAACCCTGGATAGGAGGAGAAAGGAAAGGGTGGATGAGTGTGAGCGGTGCAACGTACATCAAATCAGTCCTGTTTTATAGTCTGATGAACAACAAATCATGAATTTTTTTGTGTGAAAACATTCTCAAAGTGTATATATTGCAGAAATATTCTATGATAACAACAAATATATATATATATGTTTTATGAAGGGGGGCGTGGTTTTAGCGTCGGGGATGAGCGTGATTAGGAACGATATATTGACATGTGTTTGCTCTCCCCACCGGTCGACATGAGAGTGACTCCGTAAACCCGGGGAAACTCGAGTCGCCTCGAGAGAGAGAATATTTACGTTACATGTTAATGCCTTGGCCGATTTATGTTGAACCTTTTGGAGGACAATAAATACGTCACACCACCAGGACTGCCGTCTCTCCCTCTCAGTCGGAGCCCGAACAAAGCCACTTCACGTGGCATTGTGGCAAGTGACCTCGCTACAATAACGTACAGTAATAATAATAAATCTCCGCTTAAATAAGGGCCAACAGAAGGCTTATTAATTAGCGTCCTATCTAGGAGCATTGGAAATATCAGTTTGATCGTCGTACCCGGCCCAATGAAAACATCTGCAGCCGTGCTCAAGAAAGGCCAAGCGAGATGGAATCGGATTGATGACTTTTCCATGTGACCCCCGTGCCAACATTTTGACAAACATCAGACCGGGGCAAACGCAGCCGGAGCCACGACGATAATCGCTTTGGAAGGAGAAGACATGCGGCCAGGAATGTATTTTGGTACGGGAGAGACGGCCGGGCCAAGGAGAGGATATAACAAGAGAGCGAGGAGGAGGAGAGGAGGAGGAGCCGGGCTTCTCCTTTAAACAGAGGAGTTTAGCGATGGTGGTGGTGGAGCAGCGGCAGCATGAGAGAGAGGAGTGGCGTTGGGTCCACTCGCACACTCGCCATTCAGACGGAGAGCGTCTGGGCGCGTCAGGGCCGCCTCAAACTGACCGCCCATCAATGGCCTTTCTCTGTTGTCACATTCCATTTCGTTTCCTTTCTCCGCGGCCGTCTCTTGGACTGTCCTTCAGAGAGTTTTTTTTCAATAGGATTACTGCATAATGAAGCCCCACCCGCCCCCTATAGGGACCTGTCCCACCCCAGCACCGCAACCACAGCCAGCCCCCCCCGCCCACCAACCTCCCACCCCATCCCCACCAGCTCTCCCTCGCTTGCTTTCACTTCATCAGTTACTTCAGAGAGTTCTCTTCACTTGAGGCAGGGAACAATGACCTACTTCATCCTAAGGAATGTCCTTCAAGCCCATCACCACACCCCCCCCAATAATCCAGCCCCTTCTTGCATGAACCACCACCACCACCACCAGCCTCCGTCCCTCCCTCCACTTTCTTAATCTGAACAAAATGAAAATTCCCAAATTCCAAAGTCTTCCAAAAAGCCTCACCTCATGCCAGTGAATGACGAGCCCTTTCATAGCCCCCCCCCCCACCAACGCACTGAGGCACTGCCTCCCGTCCCCCCCATCAACACACTGAGACACTGCCTCCCGTCCCACCGACATCCCCCCCACCAACACACTGAGACACTGCCTCCCGTCCCCGTCCCCCCACCTACACACTGAGACACTGCCTCCCGTCCCCCCCACCAACACACTGAGACACTGCCTCCCGTCCCCGTCCCCCCACCGACACACTGAGACACTGCCTCCCGTCCCCCCCACCTACACACTGAGACACTGCCTCCTGTCCCCCCCCCACAACACACTGAGACACTGCCTCCCGTCCCCCCCCACCTACACACTGAGACACTGCCTCCCGTCCCCCCCCCACCAACACAGTGAGACACTGCCTCCCGTCCCCCCCCCACCAACACATGAGACACTGCCTCCCGTCCCCCCCACCAACACACTGAGACACTGCCTCCTTTCCCCCCCCACCAACACACTGAGACACTGCCTCCCGTCCCCGTCCCCCACCTACAAACTGAGACACTGCCTCCCGTCCCCCCACCTACACACTGAGACACTGCCTCCCGTCCCCCCCACCAACACACTGAGACACTGCCTCCCGTCTCCCCCCACCTACACACTGAGACACTGCCTCCCGTCCCCCCCACCAACACACAGACACTGCCTCCCACCCCCCCTTCCCCACCAACACACTAAGACACTGCCTCCCGTCCCCCCCCACCAACACACTGAGACACTGCCTCCCGTCCCCCCCTCCACCACCAACACACTGAGACACTGCCTCCCGTCCGTCCCTCCCCCACCAACACACTGGACCTGCCCTCTGCTCGCTTTTGACATGTTAAGTTCCCATGCTCCCTTTGGAGAGGGAGAAGGAAGGGAGGGAGGGAGGGAGGGTCAGTACTTTCCCCTCTGAATCTGCCACCAGAATCGACGTATGTGCACACACACACACACGCTCACACACACGCGCACACACACGCGCACACACACGCTGTCACTTCCACTTCAGACTGACACACTAAACAGAGGAGGAGAGAAAAAAATTAGATGGGGGGGGGGGGGGGGGAGTTTGGTGGTGGGTTAAGTTGGGTTTTTTTTTTTGTTACTCCAAATCCCTACTGTGTCACCAAGGATACCGGAAACACTGCAGCCCCTCCTCTCTCCCCCCCCCCCCCCTCCCTCCCTTCCCAATCCCATCATTACCCCCACCCCCCCAAACACACACACACACAAAGATTAAAACAAAAGACCCCCCACCACCACCACCCTGTGGAATGCCATAGTAGCCACAAGTTTAAAGTCGGAGAAAGGAGATGAAGGAAGGAGGAGGAGGAGGAGGAGGAGGAGGAGGAGGAGAGGAGGAGGAGGAGGAGGAGGAGGAGGAGGAGCAGGAGAGTGCAGAACAAGCCTACACTTCCTCCATTTCCCTTTTATATTACACTTTCCAGTTGGAAACGCACACCTCATAAGGGCAAACCTTCAGACTTGGACTGCGGCGCTTGTGTACCCATGTGTGTGTGTGTGTGTGTGTGCTTGTATGTGTATGTGTGCGTGTGTGTGTGTGTGTGTGTGTCTCTCTCTCTGGCCTATACATTTGCTGTTGTACTAGCACGTGAAGCATGATGCATTAGGCATCTTGCATTGTCATTAAAAACAGTTTATGACACACCACCGCCTGCCAACATGTCGCACCACCGAAAGCTCCCTTCAGATTTTTCCATAACCCCCTCCCCCGCCAAAAAAATGGAAAACTGGCCCCTAGTCAGTTAGCCAAACGATCTGAGCGAATGTGGGTGAAAGGTTACGCAGAAAACGGCGTGACTTGTTACAAAATGTAAAGTAATGTTCCCCAGAACACTGAACTCCCTCCCTCCCCTCCCCCCTCTCCCACCCTGCTGTTAGCATTTCCACATCTTCCACAAGACCTTTAAATCATGTGCCACGGTGTTGGGCTTAATCCATCACGGCGCTGCCGGGCGGGACACAGACGGCACCTCCCCTTGCTCCTCTCCTGCTCCTCCCCAGAGGAGAGGGGAGAGGGCTGATTTCCCCATTCAGCCCCCCATGCCCTCCTCCTCCTCCTCCTCCTCCTCCCCCTTCCCCTTCCTCACCCGTGGCCCCAGAGCTGCTGCTGCTCCTCCCAGGTCCAGCCCAGGCAGTAATTGCATCCTATTTGTGCCAATTAGTCCCTGCGCTGCTACCTTTCCTTATGGGACTCCAACCCCCCTGCTGATGGCCTGCCGGGCTGGGGGCCGGTGGCGTCTTTGTGTGTGTGTGTGTGTGTGTGTGTGTGTGTGTGTGTGTGTGTGTGTGTGTGTGTGTGTGTGTGTGTGTGTGTGTGTGTGTATTGGCCACGTATATAGGGAGGCTATGGGGGACCTTAATCCTGCCTGCTTAGACCCCAGACACAGCAATGCTCTGTTGGTTGGAAGAGGTCAGCGCAACAAGACACAGACAGACAGACAGACAGAGGGAGAGAAACACATGGAGACAGACAGAAGGACCCCGGGCCAGGACCAACACTGGGTCAATGATGAAAGCAGGGGGTGAGGAGGGGGGGGGAGGTAGTGGGGGGGTGGGGGTAGTCGGACTATTCGTGGCCCCCTGCTCTTAATTGCCCGTGACTCCTGACCCCTCCAGGCACATGACGAGAGCATGCGTAACCGCACTCATTCAAACGCATTTCCTCAAGAGTGTTACTGAGCGTGTGTGTGTGTGTGTGTGTGTGTGTGTGTGTGTGTGTGTGTGTGTGTGTTGCTCATCTAAAATTCGGCATGAAACGGCAGCCTTTACGTGCCAATTTTAGATAAGTCCTCACGCACGCACGCACACCGAGTCGTCGCCACCATCCCGCATGCAGTAGCAGCAGCAGTGTTGCGATCTTCGGGCCAAGCAATCATTCCTAAAGATCGCCATCTTTAGGCTCTTATCGATGTTGTGGTCCCGCTCTCTCTCTCTCCCCTCTCTCTCCACCCCGGATGCGTTACGGACAGCGGAGGGTCCGGGGTCCGGGGTCGGTGGGGGCAGGAGGGAGGAAGTCACAGGAGAGCGGCAACTTGAGCCCCCCCCGTCACCTTATCCAATGAGAGTGGGCTGTAATGGCCCAGGTGAAAGAGCGAGTACAGCGGCCCTTTGTACGGCAGCCCCTGGGTTCTAACGGTTCAGGAGATAGAGAGACTACGGTATGTAGTGAGACCGGGGGGGGGGGCTGGTAGTTGTGGTGCTGAGGGGGGGATTAAGTTAAAGCGAAGCCAACGATTTTTCACAAGTCACCACTCTTCTTCTCCTTCGTCCTCTCGGATGGTGATGATGATGAGGTGTGAGATGGCTAGGGTTTTAAAGCGAAGCGACGACTTGAGTGTCCGGTGGTCGGGTCCGTTTGCGGACTGGTTGTTGAAGTCAGTCAACATCGGCCGCCGAAATCCTAACATGCCTAACATGTCCTAACATCGTACGGGAATAACATCACGGTTTCTTGACATTACGCAACAACAACAAAAAAGGCAAAATCTTGAAAGTAAGAAGTACGTAGTGCTCAACCAAGTGAGGAACATCGTCAATAACAACACAACAAGGCTGTGAGGAAGGGAGTGTACAGAACAGAGCCCTGAGCCGCTAAGCAACAATTACAACAACAAAAAACGAAGGGATCTTTTGGGGAAGAAAGGGGATTTTTTTTCCGGGGTAGGGGGTGGGGGGGGAGAGAAAGAGGTGGGGGTGTAGACCCAAGATGGGGACAAAGAAGTGAAGAGAGAAAGAGAGAGAGGAGAGAGAGAGAGGCGAGCAGGGGCTCAAGAAACCACCGCATTCCGACACGTCACATTCCTGCTCCATCTGGCTGCAATACACCCCCCCCCCCACCCCCCGCCTCCCCCCACCCTCCCTCTCCTCTCCAACGCACATCTGAAGGTCTTCTACTGGTGGTAGACATGGGCAAGCGCACGCAAACACAGAACAAGGAGTTGGTCCTCCACCTCCCCCTGGAGACAGTTGACGGGAAGGAGGAAGAGGAGGAGGAAGAAGGAGGAGGGTCTTCTGCTGTCCTGCTGTCCCCAGCCAACTGTGCCCACCGTGGGGGGGGGTTCAGCGGTGACAGGCCCTGGTGGTCTCTAGTATTCCGGGCTAACCCTGCGACCGTGGTGACTCAGCACCACCCGTGTGTGTGCACCCTCCTGGCCTGCCACCCACCCACCCACCCACCCAAGAGCCCAGCCACCCACCCACAGCACAGCACAGAGAAATCTGATCCTCACCATGTCTCTCTCACACACACCACAAGACACACACACACACACACACACCACAACACAACACAAGACACACACACACAACACCACACAACACAAGACACACACAGAGAGGAATCGGCAGTACAGGGAAGCTGGTATCAACAAGTCATGTGTGTGGTCCATCTGGGCGCGTGCACGTGACTCGGACGCAGGCAGGAAGCGGGGGTGGGGTGGGGGGGGAGAGGAGGGGGGACGGACGCTGAGAGGGAGGAGGGGGGGGGGGGGACACAGAGACAGGTGGACGAGCCAACAGACACAGACTGAGTGTCTGCGCCGGCCAGCCAGCACACTGGCAGGTGGGGGTGTCCGTCAAAACGCCAATTGCGGCACAAGTTTGTTGCGGCGGGGGGGGTGGGGTGGGAGGGGGTGTATGGGGCTGGTGCTGGAGGCCGCCCATGGGACACACACACACGCACACACACACAGATGGCAGAGGGTCTGTCTGCCCTGTGACACGCCAGTGATCCGAGGGCCATTTCATCCGAGGTGTTTCCAACGCCATGTGCACGTGTGCGTGAGTGTGTGTTGTGTGTGTCTGTGTGTGTCTGTGTGTGTCTCGCGGGTGCATGACCCTTGTGTATAGATGTAGCCGTGTGCATGTCTGTCTGTCTGTGTGTCTGTCTGTGTTTCTGTGTCTGTCTGTGTTTCTGTGTCTGTCTGTGTGTCTGTCTGGTCTTTCTGTGTCTGTCTGTGTTTCTGTGTCTGTCTGTGTTTCTGTGTCTGTCTGTGTGTCTGTGTGTCTGTCTGTCTGTGTTTCTGTGTCTGTCTGTGTTTCTGTGTCTGTGTCTGTCTGTGTCTGTGTCTGTCTGTGTTTCTGTGTCTGTCTGTGTTTCTGTGTGTCTGTCTGTGTTGTCTGTCTGTCTGTCTGTCTGTGTTTCTGTGTGTCTGTCTGTGTCTGTCTGTGTCTGTCTCTGTCTGTGTGTGTCTGTCTGTGTCTGTCTGTGTCTGTCTGTGTGTCGTGTCTGTCTGTGTTTGTGTCTGTCTGTGTCTGTGTTTCTGTGTGTCTGTGTCGTGTCTCTGTGTGTCTGTGTTTCTGTGTCTGTCTGTGTGTGTCTGTCTGTGTTTCTGTGTGTCTGTCTGGTTTCTGTGTCTGTCTGTGTTTCTGTGTCTGTCTGTGTTTCGTGTCTGTCTGTGTTTCGTGTCTGTCTGTGTTTATGTGTGTATGTGTGTCTGTGTTTCTGTGTGTGTTGTGTTGCTGTTGTCTGTGTTGTCTGTGTTGTGTTGTGTTGTGTGTGTTGTGTCTGTGTGTGTGCTGTGTTGTGTGTGTGTGTGTGTGTCGTGTGTTGTGTGTCTGTGTGTGTTGTGTGTCTGTGTGTGTGTGTGTGTGTGTGTGTGTGTGTGTGTGTCTCTGTGTCTGTGTCTGTGTCTGTGTGTGTGTGTCTGTGTCTGTGTCTGTCTCTGTGTCTCTGTCTGTGTCTGTCTGTCTGTCTGTGTGTCTGTCTGTGTCTGTGTCTGTCTTCTGTGTCTGTCTGTCTGTCTGTGTGTCTGTCTTGTGTCTGTCTTGTGTCTGTCTTGTGTCTGTCTTGTGTCTGTCTTGTGTCTTGTGTCTGTCTGTGTGTCTGTGTCTGTGTGTTTCTGTGGTGTCTGTGTCTGTGTCTGTCTGTGTCTGTCTGTGTTTCTGTGTCTGTCTGTGTGTCTGTGTTTCTGTGTTGTCTGTTGTCTGTTCTGTGTCTGTCTGTGTTTCTGTGTCTGTTCTCTGTCTTGTCTGTGTCTGTGTTTCTGTCGTGTCTGTCTGTGTCTGTCTCTTGTGTTCTGTCTGTCTGTGTCTGTCTCTGTTGTCTGTCTTGTGTCTGTCTGTGTTGTCTTGTCTGTCTGTGTTCTGTCTGTCTGTCTGTCTTCTGTCTGTCTGCTGTCTGTCTGTCTGTCGTGTCTGTCTGTGTCTGTCTGTCTGTCTGTCTGTGTCTGTCTGTCTGTGTCTGTCTGTCTGTCTGTCTGTGTCTGTCTGTCTGTGTCTGTGTCTGTCTGTCTGTTGTGTGTCTGTCTGTGTGTCTGGTTGTGTGTCTGGTTGTGTGTCTGGTTGTGTGTCTGGTTGTGTGTCTGGTTGTGTGTCTGGTTGTGTGTCTGGTTGTGTGTCTGGTTGTGTGTCTGGTTGTTTGTGGTGTTCTGGTTGTTGTGTCCGGTTGTGTGTCCTGTATCTGTGTATACGGTGTGGTTATACACCAAATACAGGTATGCCGGTGTGTGCATAAAAATATTTTAACCTCCTCCTTACGGTCAAAGTGTAAGTGCCTGTGCTTGAAGGTGCTCTGGAGGTTGCTGCTGAGCAGGGAGATGGGTGCCTTCAGGTCCGAGTGACTCTGCTGACTCAACTTCTCCTCCATTTCCACCGTGCAGCAGGAGAAGCCCTGGGGACACACCTTCAGTGCGGCTCCTGGGGAAGGAGAGAGGTGCACCGTTATAGAGGACATCCCAGAAACTCGTTTTTATTTTCACAACACATTGGTTTTTACAGAGCAGACGAGACACATAATGGATTTGGATCATGTGTTTTTACAACACTACAATGTACGAGGTTTCAAATTGAAATGAACCATGTGGATGTGTCTGGAGGAGTCGTGCATTCCTGTCCTGCATAGATTGAGATGAGCCTGTGTGTGTGTGTGTGTGTGTGTGTGTGTGTGTGTGTGTGTGTGTGTGTGTGTGTGTGTGTGTGTGTGTGTGTGTGTACACAAGACAGCATGTGCCAGATAAGGGTTGTAAAACACAACCCTTTTTTCCAATTTCCCAACGATCAATACAGCCCTACTGCTGTGGTCCAATCCTTGTCAGACATGATGATCCTGATAAGTACAAACATGCTTCAAAACTCCAATGTCTGAGTCCAAATGGTTTATTTCAGTCTGGGTTCCCAGTATCAGCCCAGCCAAGCATTTGGCTGTGTCCACGTATCTCTCAACACGTGTACGGATTTGTTGCAGTACCGATGACATGAAGCACAAAACGAAGTGTCAAAGTATTTTTTTTTGCGTGGCAATTTCTCTCCTGCAATCCCAGCGTTGACCAGTGTATGCATCATTGCAATCATTCGTATCCTCGCCAAATATATAACTGGATAAACCAACACACGTCTACAGTTACATGCAGATGACAGGCTTGTTGTACTCTACACGAGGAGAGGGTGGAGAAGGCGTTTGCTCAGAGAGAAAATCCACCCTCTTTCAGACAAACGTATCACACCTTTTCATTGGTTGTTTTTGAATCAAATGCATCATTTAAAACCTAAACAAAGGCTCCGGTGCCCAAAACAACCAGGCCGTTTGGCCAAAAAGGGGAATGGGGGGGGGGGGGGGAGAAAGTGAGATTACCATCCAATTAACAGGAGGGACAGGTCGAGAGGTATTCAGCGTGGGACAAAATGCTAAGTTGCAGCTGCAATAATGTTTTGTTTTGAATGTGTCTGTAGGAATTTGGGCAGAACACAGGGGTCCTTTCACACGGCGTCCAGGCACCAACCGCCTGTTTAGTTTTCCCCCGGCTCGTCGGAGAGAAGCCGTTTTTTTCGGGGGGGGGGCCTCCCATCCCTCCCCTTCAGGTCGGCCACAAGGTCCCTGGCTACTTACACGGCGGCCCCTACGTCCATGAATGCCACATCCTAACGGGCCCTTTCGCTCCAGTCTCCCAAGCCGAGGGCGGTTGAAAGAGGACCAGGAAAGACAAGCAGAACGTTTGATTTGGGCTGACGCAGGAGGCTTAGCATGTGGAGCCAATGTGATTGCCCGGGCGGTTCACGTGTCACAGGGCTAATGTGAATTGATTGCGATGCTGCGTCTGATGTATCAAACGTAACCTTTTCATTGGAGAAGAGTCGGGGCCGACGCAAAAAATACATGCTGCAAATTACGCAGCGAATACCAACACGGCCACATTACATAGAGACATGATTGGGGTATTTTGGAACAACCTACCATGGCCTGTAGACAGACCTAGTAGGGAAACATGAGGACATTCTAGTTACAAGTGTGGTATGACAGGACAGCCTAAACAGGGCTATGAGGACTGGGATGCAGGGTCTACCCTCACAGCCCCCCTAACGAGGACCCCATGGTCCGGGATCACGTCCAAATAAGGCTCAAGTCACCCTTTCTTCCCTCAACCTTTCCCACCCAAATCCATCCATCTCTCTCTCTCTCTCTCTCTCTCTCTCTCTCTCTCTCTCTCTGGAGTCTCCCTCCACCTCTTCACGTATATACACCACGCGCACGCACACACACACACACGTATATGTATATATTCAAGCACACGCTGAAATAGCCTGATGTGCATACACCCGTGCGTGCGCGCGCACATGCGCTCGCACACACACCCTTGGCAGAGCAGGCCCAAATGCGTTCACACATCGCATCGCTGCTCAACACACAGCTCTTTGTGTCGGCCTGATTGGAGGGAGGGGATAACCTTAAAGCAGAGCAGAGCAGCGTGAGCGTACGCACACACACACACACACACACACACACACACACACACACTGAAAACAGCCATGCACTATGTGCTCCCGCGGGCCGGGCCCCATGCGTGCCCACAGTGCGGGCTTCACAGTCCCACGGACTGTGTCCACGTGGAAACCGACCGGCACCTCCTACCAACGTACACAAATAAAAGTGAGATGGTCAATATTTCACGGCGGCGTCTGCACAAATGTCACGTTGTTAGCGCGCAGGGGATTAGCTCTCCGAAAACCCTGGATTCTTAGCTAATGCACACTTTGTGAAAACATCTTGGCAGCCAATTTCTCAACCCCCTCCGCCCCCAAGCCCTGCCCTCCTCCTGGTCTGGTGAGCAACAGTACAGACGGTGCTAGAACAGCACAGTGAGAGGGAGCACTGGAACAGAGCTATCAATGTTCTAGAACACAGCTATGAAGGAGCTACTCGCGGGCTAGGAACTAGGAAGCCATGCTAGATCAGAGTGAGAGTTGAAGAGGGGTGTGATGGAGAGCAGGCAGCAGGCAGGCACAGCCCTGGACCTGTACGCTGGCCAATGTTTTCGCCCCCGGAGGCTGGCTGCTCAACAAGTTCCTTGCTGCATCTCGGCTCCAAGCATATTAGCAGTCCCTCCACTCGCGTTGGCAAACAGTGTTGGCGCGCACACACACAGCCTCGTCGCGAGCGCCGAGGGCCGTCCTTAAAGCGGTTTTACAGAGGGGTCTTTTTTACTGGGCTCTTTGCGTCCCGGCATCCCAATAACTGTAAGAGCTAATAGGCCTACAGAGGCCCCCAGAGGTGCTGGAGTGTCCCCTGAGAAGAGGGGGGGGGGGAAGCCCCTGCTATTTTATGGCGGTGAAGACAAGGGAATGGCAGCTTGTAAACAAACATGTGACAGTGTGTCACGGTATTCATCGCCAGCTCGCTGATTCTCTGCCTTTCCTTTGTGGGAGTCCCACCAGCGCCTTTTAAAAGGGGCCTCGTAAAATAAGTCACTTCCCTTTTGGCGTTGGGCCTGCCTCTCAAACTGCACTCATATAGGAAGGATTGGGGGTGGTAGGGGGGGGGGCAGGGGGAGGGGGAAACGCCTCATGGACAAAAACCAGATTAGACACCTCGCCGCCCCCCTCGGGCCGGCCATCACGTGCCCATGAACCAGGCAGGGCCTCCCTCCTCCACCTCAGCCACCACCCTGCAGGCTTAACCAGCAGGGTCAAGGGTTAACAGCCACTCCTCTGAGAGAGGTCCTGTCCTCTGACCCGGCCCTCAACCACCCCGACCACCCCCATCCGCCAGCCAGCATATCAAGCACACAAAGTAATTCACCCCGACACACACACACACACACAAGATACACACCACACAAATAGGCATCAGAAACACACACACACATACACACGGCAATTAAAAAATGCAGACACACACAACACGCTTAAATAGAAACGTTAACAGCCAACTCGCTCCAATCCCACGTCATAAAAGCCCACAGAAGAAGTATTTCTGTAGCCCGCGGAACTTAGGTCATCACCGAAACCGCAGAGGGAGGGCAGTGAAGTCAGCCCTGCGGTTCAGCTCAACCCTCCCGTGTCCCAAACCCCTGGCTCTTAATTGGGTGCAGCTACAATGAGCTTGGCCATCTTTGATTGGACCACTCTGTATTAACAGGTACAAACAACTGTGTCAAATGGGAATATTAAACTTTGCAAGGACCAAGGAACGAATTGTGTTTGTGTGTATCCCTCACACACAGCAAAGTATGCACCCAAGCACACACACACACACCACCCGCATTTCTAAGTGGCCTATTAGGCCTAGTCCGAGTGCTACCATTGGAATGAGACCATTGACAAGAGAACATATAATCTACGTTCATGAAGTATTCGATTCGAATTCAACGTTGCAGACGTTTAAAAGCCTCACAAGGGTATTTGGAGATGTGGTCGTATTTCCTGGAAAATAACCGCTTTGCGTTTGTTTTGAAGTGGAAAAAGAGATAGAGGTTTTTGGTGGTTTGGATGAAAGCCGCCTATTTTTTGAAACAAAGAAATGAAACAATGGTTTAATAATGGCAAGCTAATGTGGCTGCGAATGCTAGTGTATACTTGAAACAGCCAGAATTACTATCATCGCCATTACTTGTTAAATGCAGTTATACTTCATTTAGGTGACAGAACGGAAAAAAAAAATTCCACATAGTCTGTGAAAGGTGCTTTAAATACATAAACATTGCTGACATTTCCACACACATCCACTGTGATGATATAGCAGACTTTATTAAGAGAGGGAAACGCAACAGGGCAATTATATCTCCATTAAATGTCTATTCCTTGTCGTCACACCCAGAGGCGCTGGCTGGGCACCCCGCCTCTCAGACAGTAGCCACATAAACTAGGGAGGCCTCAGCCCTGTCTAGAGCCCTCGCGTCACACCTCCCGTCTACGCTGCAATTACCCCCCGGGGAAATGGCGGAGGAGGAGGAGGAGGAGGAGGTGGAGGAGGAGGGATATGGGCATGTTAGGTTGGGGGGGTGGGGGGTTAACTTATGACTTATGTGAGGAGGAGTCTGTGTTGTCCTACGCGGCTGTCCTGTCCAGACCCAACAAGACTAGGCCTTAAAAGCCCTGCCGAGTACTTCCACGGAGGTCCGGACGATCCTCTCCGGTGTTGGGTTCCGCCACGCGGAGATGCACACGGCCGGGGCGGTACGACGACGGCACTCGATGTTTGTCAAACTGTCTCTGAGGAGAGGAGGAATATAACCGCGGCACGAATTGACGCCCAATTGAAAGACGAGATGCAAAACGCGAGGCGGCAAACCCGCTGCTTATTTCATTTCTCAGATGATAGCAATTACTTTTGCTCCACTTCTCAGCGTGTCAAGTCGCGGCTTGTCTGCCTCCCCTCTCCCGCTTCCTGTTGTGTTTCCCACCACCGGTAGTCTGCCGTCTGCCAGCAGTGTTAGTGTTCCTCCTCATTTTGGAGAGACGGATTGGGAGGGATTTCATCTCTTCCCATAAATCACATTTGAAATCAATCTCTGTGTAGCGACTCGCATACTTTCATTCCCAAATGTGGGAGCCTTTTTAGTTGCAGCCAATCCCCTTTGAATGTTTGAATTATTGAATGTTGAGAATGTGCCCGACTCTGGAGGGTTTGGTTCCCTCTGAAGCAATTGTTCTGTGTGTAAAATAAAATAACTTTCCAGTGACGGCTGCAGTGAGAAGGTGCAGGACTCAAACAATAAATTATTGTAACTCTTGCAGTAGGTAGGTGGAGCACAACTACGTACACAAGTCAAGTTGTTTTTTCAAGTTGGCTATCTCACTTCCAAGCTCGCACGCGATGACAGACGTGTTCCTCGCTAACTCCGTGGGCTACAGGGACTCTCCCCTATGAGATCACATATCGGCCACGAAGAGGGGGAGAGAGGGAAAAAAAAAATGCACATAAATATGCACAGAAGTCAAAACACAAGAGCTAATATCCGAGCAGATGAATCCGTCCGCGAGCCGTGTACTCCGGTCCCAGCCTAGCAACCGATTAAACAGAGGGTAGATGGTCCTTTGAGGTTTCTGGCGGGCCACGTTAAACATAGGGAACGGGTACCGGGGAATTACTGTAGCATAATATGATACTTTTCCCCTTTGCGCAGCATGAAAAAAAATTCTCCTCCTCCTCCTCCTCCGAGGACTAGGCCCCGCTGACTAAGGGCTCATTCTTATTTACAACCTGCGGGGAGCTGAGCAGCGCGCGAGAGAGAACAACATTGCACTCATTCGCGTCAGGAGGGAAGCTGCTCAGTGCAACCACAGTCTCTGGCCCAAGGGCGCTGTGCCAGTGGTTCAGGGAGGGATAAGTGTGTCTTGTTCACTTTTCCTGGCCTCTCTCTCTCTCTCTCTCTCTGACTTTCTCTCTCCATCTATCCCCCCTTTGGGCGCAGGGGCAGTACTGACTTTGAATAGAAATCCTGATATGTGGTAAAAAAAATTACAAAAACCCATGGATTAGAACACGATGCATTCATGATGCCCGTAAAATGTTCATGGGTTTTGATACATGAAAAATAGATTATTACTGGTGTTCCAATCACTAAACACTAAAGCGATACAGACCAGGTACCCCTGGGAGACCATCACACTGAGTGGATCTCTAGTGGTTCTCCTGGGTACACAGGGGGGGGGCATAAAGTCTCCATCTAAAATACATGAAGACAGCATGTGCCAGATAAGGGTTGTAAAACACAACCCTTTTTTCCAATTTCCCAACGATCAATACAGCCCTACTGCTGTGGTCCAATCCTTGTCAGACATGATGATCCTGATAAGTACAAACATGCTTCAAACTCCAATGTCTGAGTCCAAATGGTTTATTTCAGTCTGGGTTCCCAGTATCAGCCCAGCCAAGCATTTGGCTGTGTCCACGTATCTCTCAACACGTGTACGGATTTGTTGCAGTACCGATGACATGAAGCACAAAACGAAGTGTCAAAGTATTTTTTTTTGCGTGGCAATTTCTCTCCTGCAATCCCAGCGTTGACCAGTGTATGCATCATTGAATCATTCGTATCCTCGCCAAATATATAACTGGATAAACCAACACACGTCTACAGTTACATGCAGATGACAGGCTTGTTGTACTCTACACGAGGAGAGGGTGGAGAAGGCGTTTGCTCAGAGAGAAAATCCACCCTCTTTCAGACAAACGTATCACACCTTTTCATTGGTTGTTTTTGAATCAAATGCATCATTTAAAACCTAAACAAAGGCTCCGGTGCCCAAAACAACCAGGCCGTTTGGCCAAAAAGGGGAATGGGGGGGGGGGGGGGGGGAAAAGTGAGTATTACACTCGCACAATATAACAGGAGGGTATCAAGGCTCGAGGATCAGTAGCGCGTGGGACAAAATGCTAAGTTGCAGCTGCAATAATGTTTTGTTTTGAATGTGTCTGTAGGAATTTGGGCAGAACACAGGGGTCCTTTCACACGGCGTCCAGGCACCAACCGCCTGTTTAGTTTTCCCCCGGCTCGTCGGAGAGAAGCCGTTTTTTCGGGGGGGGGGCCTCCCGTCCCTCCCCTTCAGGTCGGCCACAAGGTCCCTGGCTACTTACACGGCGGCCCCCACGTCCATGAATGCCACATCCTAACGGGCCCTTTCGCTCCAGTCTCCCAAGCCGAGGGCGGTTGAAAGACGACCAGGAAAGACAAGCAGAACGTTTGATTTGGGCTGACGCAGGAGGCTTAGCATGTGGAGCCAATGTGATTGCCCGGGCGGTTCACGTGTCACAGGGCTAATGTGAATTGATTGCGATGCTGCGCCTGATGTATCAAACGTAACCTTTTCATTGGAGAAGAGTCGGGGCTGACGCAAAAATACATGCTGCAAATTACGCAGCAAATACCAACACGGCCACATTACATAGAGACATGATTGGGGTATTTTGGAACAACCTACCATGGCCTGTAGACAGACCTAGTAGGGAAACATGAGGACATTCTAGTTACAAGTGTGGTATGACAGGACAGCCTAAACAGGGCTATGAGGACTGGGATGCAGGGTCTACCCTCACAGCCCCCCTAACGAGGACCCCATGGTCCGGGATCACGTCCAAATAAGGCTCAAGTCACCCTTTCTTCCCTCAACCTTTCCCACCCAAATCCATCCATCTCTCTCTCTCTCTCTCTCTCTCTCTGGAGTCTCCCTCCACCTCTTCACATATATACACCACGCGCACGCACACACACACACACACGTATATGTATATATTCAAGCACACGCTGAAATAGCCTGATGTGCATACACCCGTGCGTGCGCGCGCACATGCGCTCGCACACACACCCTTGGCAGAGCAGGCCCAAATGCGTTCACACATCGCATCGCTGCTCAACACACAGCTCTTTGTGTCGGCCTGATTGGAGGGAGGGGATAACCTTAAAGCAGAGCAGAGCAGCGTGAGCGTACGCACACACACGCACACACACACACACACACACACTGAAAACAGCCATGCACTATGTGCTCCCGCGGGCCGGGCCCCATGCGTGCCCACAGTGCGGGCTTCACAGTCCCACGGACTGTGTCCACGTGGAAACCGACCGGCACCTCCTACCAACGTACACAAATAAAAGTGAGATGGTCAATATTTCACGGCGGCGTCTGCACAAATGTCACGTTGTTAGCGCGCAGGGGATTAGCTCTCCGAAAACCCTGGATTCTTAGCTAATGCACACTTTGTGAAAACATCTTGGCAGCCAATTTCTCAACCCCCTCCGCCCCCAAGCCCTGCCCTCCTCCTGGTCTGGTGAGCAACAGTACAGACGGTGCTAGAACAGCACAGTGAGAGAGAGCACTGGAACAGAGCTATCAATGTTCTAGAACACAGCTATGAAGGAGCTACTCGCGGGCTAGGAACTAGGAAGCCATGCTAGATCAGAGTGAGAGTTGAAGAGGGGTGTGATGGAGAGCAGGCAGCAGGCAGGCACAGCCCTGGACCTGTACGCTGGCCAATGTTTTCGCCCCCAGAGGCTGGCTGCTCAACAAGTTCCTTGCTGCATCTCGGCTCCAAGCATATTAGCAGTCCCTCCACTCGCGTTGGCAAACAGTGTTGGCGCGCACACACACAGCCTCGTCGCGAGTGCCGAGGGCCGTCCTTAAAGCGGTTTTACAGAGGGGTCTTTTTTACTGGGCTCTTTGCGTCCCGGCATCCCAATAACTGTAAGAGCTAATAGGCCTACAGAGGCCCCCAGAGGTGCTGGAGTGTCCCCTGAGAAGAGGGGGGGGGGGGGGAAGCCCCTGCTATTTTATGGCGGTGAAGACAAGGGAATGGCAGCTTGTAAACAAACATGTGACAGTGTGTCACGGTATTCATCGCCAGCTCGCTGATTCTCTGCCTTTCCTTTGTGGGAGTCCCACCAGCGCCTTTTAAAAGGGGCCTCGTAAAATAAGTCACTTCCCTTTTGGCGTTGGGCCTGCCTCTCAAACTGCACTCATATAGGAAGGATTGGGGGTGGTAGGGGGGGGGGCAGGGGGAGGGGGAAACGCCTCATGGACAAAAACCAGATTAGACACCTCGCCGCCCCCCTCGGGCCGGCCATCACGTGCCCATGAACCAGGCAGGGCCTCCCTCCTCCACCTCCACCGCAGCCACCACCCTGCAGGCTTAACCAGCAGGGTCAAGGGTTAACAGCCACTCCTCTGAGAGAGGTCCTGTCCTCTGACCCGGCCCTCAACCACCCCGACCACCCCCATCCGCCAGCCAGCATATCAAGCACACAAAGTAATTCACCCCGACACACACACACACACACACACAAGATACACACCACACAAAGGCATCAGAAACACACACACACACACACACGGCAATTAAAAAATGCAGACACACACAACACGCTTAAATAGAAACGTTAACAGCCAACTCGCTCCAATCCCACGTCATAAAAGCCCACAGAAGAAGTATTTCTGTAGCCCGCGGAACTTAGGTCATCACCGAAACCGCAGAGGGAGGGCAGTGAAGTCAGCCCTGCGGTTCAGCTCAACCCTCCCGTGTCCCAAACCCCTGGCTCTTAATTGGGTGCAGCTACAATGAGCTTGGCCATCTTTGATTGGACCACTCTGTATTAACAGGTACAAACAACTGTGTCAAATGGGAATATTAAACTTTGCAAGGACCAAGGAACGAATTGTGTGTGTGTGTGTGTGTGTGTGTGTGTGTGTGTGTGTGTGTGTGGATTCCGGTTTGTGTCCAAGGAAAAGCGAGAAGCATGAAAACATCTGGCCGTATAGGAATCAGGCGTTCTAGACTGTATGGAACAACATTGTGTCATAGAGGCCATGCATTCAAGGTCCAACATTAACACCTGCCAGCAGCCAATAGATGATAGATTTGACATTTGACAGGTAAAACCATTTCAGGGTTACCCATTAAACATTAAAACAATTGCTTGGGCAATTGCAGACACAATTTAAAAAGTAAATTTTGACAAGGCAAGCACTGTAGTGTATACTGTACATATTTGAAATAGATACATACAACTTCCACTCCTACAACTACAACAAGACCATTAAAACTGCTGAAATATAACATTACTTGTGACTATGAAACATGTATTAAGAATGCTCTCAATAAAAAGTTTATTGAGTCTTTATCAGACGAGCTCCCCAGACCAGCACCACAGAGTCAACACGCATGCCTGACATCACCGCCTCTGCCTAATGATTCACAGGAATGTACAGGAATTGTCCGAAAGTTTAAATGAAACACCCCTGACGACCATAAATAAAGGTTAACTCAGACCACCACCCCTTGAATCACAATGTAGTCCATAGAAAGCTAGCGCGACCATTAGCGAGGATAACTTGTGGCGCACAACCTCCGATTCCTCCGAGGAAAAAACCTCGACGCGCAACACTCCCAGCGCCCAACACGGCGGTTTGGGTTTTAAGGAATTACTCTCGAGGAGTTAATATTTAACACCAACGCAGACGGCCGCAGGACCTTGGAAGAGCGTCTGCCGCACCGCTGAGAAGATGTTTCCCTAAATACATCGCCGAGAGTCGAGATCCCTTCCAAAACACAGCTGTTAAAACACCCCGACGGCCCCCAAAAAATATGCCTCTCGAAGGCGGCTACGGTGGCGATGACAAAGCGAGGCGTGCCCGCTGTTTGCAGGCAGAAGGCGCGGTGGGTCTCATTAGAGAAGTGCAGGCCCCCTCGCCGCAGGCTCTGCTACTTCCATTAGCACTTGCAACCGGGGGCCCACAGCCGCAGCAGGTCTGTGTGTGCGCGCGGGGGTCAGCCAGATAAGAAAAATAGCTTTCGGAGCAAACACCTAAACATTCACTAAAACGGTGCCCGGGCCGGCGGGGTTAATCATTCCACTAAACAGACGCACGGTCACACAAACACACGTACGTACACACACTCATAAATCCAGCCTCTCTGTCACCACAGTCCGGCTCCAAATTGCAAAACCAGTCGGAGCCTCAAGCCAATTAAATCTCGCCATTTGTGAACATTCCAAAACGCCGTCATCCATGAACATTTACCCAGAAGCCCCTGGGGAGATTTCACAACATGGCCCTGGCCTCTCGCTCACTCACTCTCTCCCTTTCTCTCTCTCTCTCCCTCTCTCTCTACGCTTCCCTCTCTCTCACTCCCCGTTTCCCTCTCTCTCTCTCTCTCTCCCTCCATCCCTGCGTCTCGGCCTTTTGTCTCGGAGCACAAAAGCCTCCTGCCTACACCACTTCCCAGGTCACTGCCTTCTCAATGGTCTAGCTCGCTCCTGCTCCCCGACTACACTGAGAAAGTCAGCAGCAGTACTCCACTCTCTTCCCCCCCCCCCCCCCTCCCTCCCTTCCTGACTCCCTCTCCACCCGGAATATGACGAAACGTCTCGCGATGGATCCGCTGCGAGGAAGGAGCAAGATGCAGATTGCACATGCTGTTGTTGTGGCGTCTTCCTGTTGTGACATCTTGTTTGTGTTGATGTGGTTGTTGTATAGTGAATATGTACTGTTAATTGACAGTTTTCATGTTCTTATTCCCCTGTTTCCTGCCCAGGGACTACAGACACAAATTTGCTTTTAGCTAACTGTGCTGAAACTCTTTCTAGCGAGAGGCAGTGCACTGTCGCATCAAATAAACAAACAAACAAACAAATAATAAAGAAATAAATACATGTGGCGCCGGTGGTAGTGACTGTGATAGCAGGGCTCGACCGCGGCCGTGTTGCGCACGCGGCAGGACAGGCTGTTTATTGAAGTCTTTGGGTGGATCATTAAGGGCCTACAGACGTCAACAAGAGCGATCGCGGGGTGTTGGAAGCAGGCCGACGCTCGGAGCTCAGGTGGCTTCAATTAAAGTCTTGGTTACCAAACCTCAACAATTAGGTAATGAAAGTAAAAACACTGTTCCAGGGGGAAAAAAGGGATAGAATCAGAGAACATGCGCGAGAGGAGAGAGAGAGATAGAGAGAAGAAGAGAGTTAAGTGAGAACATGGGTCCGGGTGGATACAAAAAGAGGAATTTACAGATAGATCAATAGAATGGAGAGATAAGGATAAAGAGAGAGAAAGGCGTGTGTGTGAGAGAGTGAGAACGAATGAGGAGGAGGAGGAGGATGAGGAGGAAAGTTCGCAGGAACTCTGTGGTCAGTCACCCAGACGAGTTAAGCCAGTTCTGCCGCTCGGTTAATTAGTCATCGGGGAAGAGTGGGCAGCCGTTCCCCTGGTGCGCCACAATAGACACGGACCCGGCCAGCAGACGGCCCTGGACAGCTGAGGACATCTGTCCCCCAAACAGACTCACGGGGTCTGCCAGGGGTCAGAAATACACAAACACAGCAGCCCAGGGATGAGATCATAAAAACAGTGGGTCAGAGAGAGCGAGAGAGAGTGAGCGCGAGAGAGAGAGAGTGAGAGAGAGAGGCGAGAAGAGAGAGAGAGAGAGAGAGAGAGAGAGAGAGAGCCACATACGACTTCAGCAAGACACGGCCGTCGAGTAGTGTGTTTGGGGAGTTGTTGCGTGGCGCAGTGTGACTCATGCAAGCCTCCGAGCATGAGACTTTGTGCGTAGGAGTGTGTGTGTGTGTGTGTGTGTGTGTGTGTGTGTGTGTGTGTGTGTGTGTGTGTGTGTGTGTGTGTGTGTGTGTGTGTGTGTGTGTGTGTGTGTTTACATCTTTCCGACCACTCCCTTCGAGGCCAAGTTGTGTTGTGGTCCTTTGTGTTCCAATGCATGGTAATCTACCTTTGTAACGTCGCCCCCGCATCCACGGACGGCCCGCCATTATCGGCGAGCGGCTGCTTAACGACTGCCATTCAGATGTATCTCAATCATTCATTTATTCATTCATTCATTCAGCTGGGAGGTCTATTGTTCAGCCCCAGGTCCCGTTACCAGTAGACTAGAAACACTCATGTCTCTCACACACACACACACACACACACTCTCTCTGCAGGCCATTATTTATCAGGAGACCGAGTAGGTCATTAACATTTGAACCGAGCACAGCATTTTCGTTTCCATGGACCTGATGACTGTTTTGCAGGAAGAGGAGGCGGGAGTGGTGGGCTGGGGTAGGGTAGGGTAGGGTGGGGTGGGGCGGGGCATGGGGTGGGGCGGGGCATGGGGTGACAAGCAAGCACAACACATTCTTAAAAACATCTGTTCCATCTGTCAGGAGTTTTTGGAGGTGATGATTCATATTAACAATCGACCCAGCCTCTCCTCACTCCTCGGCCCGACCTCGCGCACTGCACTGCACTGCACTGCCCGTAACTTTCGCTCTGCGGAATGCACCGCTTATGGGCCGGCGCGTTTGATCTGGTGCCCTTTGTGGCAGATCGTTAACGTCTGTCCAGGGCACCGCGTGCACCGTGAGCAGGTGAGAGAGAGCAGGGGAGAGAGACCTAAAGATAGAGAGGGGGCGAGAGAGAGAGGCATATGAACCGAGACCGAGAGAGAGACCGAGAGAGAGACCCGAGAGAAGAAGGAAAAGGCTAAAACTGAGATTGTGTGTGCATGTGTGTGTGCGTGTGTGTGGGTGTGTGTGGGTGTGTGTGTGTGTGGGGGGGGGGGGGGGCATGTCACAAATGAGGTCGTCGTTCGTTTCCACTGACTCATAGCCGACGAATGAAAACAGACTTTTTAGTCGAAGAAAACACACTTGTGACTTAGCACCAAGTGCTCTACTCGGGGAAAACTGACGCAAAAAGGCATTGTGCGTTGGCTCCGAGACAGACTTCTGGTTAAGCCTACAAATTAGCACTCTCCGAGCTATGGTTCATGTCATGCTGAAATGCCGCAGGACAAGAGAGCCCCTCGAAAGGGCTTTGTATATAAAAACCTTCTTCTTTGTCACTTCTTCTCGTGGATTCAAACACAAGTCTGTCACATTGAAAACTATACCACCCAAAGCCCCCCCCCCCCCCCCCCCACACACACTCACTGGATACAAATGTACACACAGACACACCGGAGAAAAGGAAAAAAAGAAATAATCCAACCGTGTTGAAACATACGAGAGCTTTTAAAAGATTTAACACACACAATACATTTCATCATTGCCAGTAGAAGGCAGCCAGCCCCTCCTAGGGACAGGGAGCTCCTTGACAATGTTTATAACAGACATCCAGAGAGCAGCTGAAGCCAACCAGATGTTGGGGGCAGGATGAGGCCCGGCCGAGACCCCCAGGCGGAATGAGGTCAGGTACGAGATCGGGTTTCTGGGACCTCAAAGCCACAAAAAAAAGGGGCAACAATGACTGTGATATACCTGCAGAGCCTTGTGTGGTAACGGGACACCGGCGTGGGCGGTGGGAAGACAAGTCATCGCCATAGACGACGTCAAAGGAGGCCGGGGGAAGTCTAAACATGACGGCACAAAACCGCTTTGATATGGGACGTCGTCGCCATTGAAGTCCCGGGCCCGGCGTGTTTGGCAGCGGCGGCCGCGCTCGGCGGTGAGCGAGCGTGTCAATAAATCAAGGTTGTTTGGTTATGTTACCGCTCCGCCGATGTCTAATATTTCAAACTCGAGCAGGTCGCCTCACATTCCCCTCTGGAGACCTCGCTTTTTCTTCTTCTTCTTCTTCTTCGAGCGCGAACCACCCTCGAGCTGCCCGGTCAAATGATTTGCAGCTTTGGGAGGCTCTTTAGGAGAGCATTTGATCTTTCTTTGAGTGTTGCTTCTTTTCTTCTTCTCCGCCGAGCTGACCCTGAGCCAGGAGGGTCTCCGCCACGCCGCGTCCCCTGGGTTTTTATTATGAAGTTTTTAATGGTTCCGTCTAAAAAACATGGCACCTCCGCATCACTCAAATTCCCACACAGCCAACGAGGACCAGCCAGACACGCATGCATGCATCCTCGCTGGTGTTGCAGAATTTGGCAGAGAGTGCGCGCACACAGGAACTTGGGGTTTTTTGTCGGTTCAAGACAATTGGTTAAATAAGGCCTTTTAAACTGAAGGAATTTAGCAAATATTACCAGTGAAAGTGGAGCACTATTTAGACTTTCTCCACTTTAGAAAAGCATTCCAATAGCTTTGATGGAGGCCCTGGGAGTAATTAGCAGATTTTACAGCTCATCTGGCCGGGGTTCGGCATCGGGGCCTTTAGCCCAAACTTCCAGGCTAGTCTCTGGCTTGGGGCCCTCAGGACCTCTAAGCTAACCCAGACTACTTAAGGCTCTAGCTCGGCACCACAGACCGTCGACGCGGCTGGAACTCTCAAACCGTCTATACAACAGCAATTGCATAACTCCCTTGGCCTAATAACACAACATCTTGGGCCAAATCACACCTACATCACAACCACAGCAACCAACGGGCCAACATGCACTGTGAAGAACCTCGGCGTGGAAGCCAAGTTTTGCCAAGACAGCCTGGGGGAGGGTGGGGGTGTGTGTTGTGTGTTGTGTGTGTCTCCACCTACACCCCCGGTTGGGATCATCGTGGGCAGGCCCGCGCCACACTCCTCACAGCTGGCTGGGTGAAACCAGCACCGACGGGATCCCACACAAAAGGAGACATGCCCCAGCTCAAATATCACAGGGGAGGGGGAAACAGACGACACACACACACAACCAGGCCCCAGTCTTCCCACAAGGAAAAGCGTGGTAGAGCCAAGTTATGGAAGGGTGAAGAACGGCGAGGGAGGGAGGGGGGGGGGGGGGGAGGGGTACCGGTGGGAATGAGTTGTTGTGGGCTGGGCGGGGAGATTGTGGGAAGCCCTGGCAGTACAGCGAGCAGGGTGATCTGTGACATGTTCAACAACAACTCATCTCCTGTATATTGAGGGTTGACAGGAAAGCCCCTGGGAGCCAGTGCACGTGTAATGACGGAACGCGAGAATGTGGCCTGGCCTGGCGCGACCATCCGCTGGAAGACTTCCCACCACGACGGCGGGGGGAAAAAACAGATAGAGAGAGGAAATATGCTGACCAACACAAGTAGGGTACATGCGGTTGGGAGAGAGAGACAGACAGGGAGAGAGGGAGGGAGGAGGAGGAGGGTTATCAGGGGAGGCAGTGGTAAGGATGGAACGCTGGAGACTGAACCCAAGCCTACCCCAGGACTCGGGAGCGGTCCCGGGCCGACGGGAGAGGAGCTGATATGTCGGTCCGGTGAGGGAGATGGAGGCCGCTGCGGACTTCACAGCATGCAGACAGGACATGTTAACAAGGAGGCCGGCCACACACACACACACACACACACACACACACACACACACCACACACACACACACACACACACCACACACACACACACAACACACACACACACACACACACACACACACACACACACACACACACACACACACACACACACACACACACACACACACACACACAACCCCCTCTTCTCCTCTCGACGTGCAGAACACCACTAATGCATATTTCTCACAGTTGGCCAGAGAGACATAAGCAGCCGCTAAGAGATATCCCAAACAAACACAGACACAGTCTCACACACACACACACACAGAACATAGCTAGCCCAGTGCTAAAAATGTCCATGTTTAATGGCACGGTGGGCAGTAATGGGCTGGTGTGTGTGTGTATGTATGTGAGGGGGCCACAACATGACGTAAGGTAAACTATAATAGACAGACCGACAAGTGGTGTTGACTCGAAGTGAGGGGAGGTGGGCGAGCGAAATATGGACATGACCGGGTCCACATGAGTCACAATGCTGTGCGCCTTGCATGCACGGGGGAGAGGGGGGGGGGGGGGGGGTTGTTCTTCCTCTTAGAAGCCCCTTTAGCCCTTTTTTTTTTTCCTGCCAGTCAAATCCCCTTCTTTCTCTCCGTCGGCCTCTGTCGCTACTAGCAGTGGCATCCCTCTCTTTGTTGGCTGTGTGTTCCCAGCTCCAGGGCTCCCCGAGTGTGGGTCTAGGTGGTCCGATGTGGAATGTCGTGGGGTGGAGGGGTGGGTGGGGGTGGGGGGGTGCTGGACGTTTGGGGGGTGGGGGGGGGTGAGGGGCAGACTGGCCTAAAGAGGGGGGTGCTCAATTGTTCCCACACACACACACACACACAACATCCACCCCCCACTGATCCGTCGCTCACTCAGCCATTGGGGAGGGGGAGGTGGGGGGGGTGGCAGGGAGAGTGAGGAGGTGTGTGTGTGTGTGGCAGTGCTGCAAAGCAAAAGATACAGAGACATGGCCTTGCGCGCACACACACACACACACACACACACACACACACACACACACACACACACACACACACACACACACACACACACACACACACACACACACACACACACACACACACACACACACACACACACACACACACACACCTATTCAGTTGGGACTACAGAAGGGGCATACCAAATGCTTTCAAGTATAGGGGAGGGGGAAAGACATTCCAAGCCCTAAATGCAACATTGTACACCTGCTTAAAAAGGCAACAATAGCGCCGTCAAAACGGTTAAGAGCTTGAATCACGTCTACCTAAAGACCCGCGTCGCAGAGTAAGAAGAATGCTAATGTGGTGAAGAGCCAGGCTAACGGAACGCGCTGAGTCGGAGAGTTGCACCACACTCACTCACACACGGCCCCGGTTTTCCCATGGAGGCTCTGATAAGGCTATTTGTTTTTACACAGGGTGGTGGTGGGTGGGTGGGGGGTGGGGGGTGACGGTGTGTGTGTGTGGGGGTGACGGGGCAGCTGTTCCCCTCGCGGAGCGCCACAGGATGCCGAGCGGGACCCCCTGCTTGCCGAAACGCCGCCCTGCCGCTTACAGGAAGAGCTGATAAGGCGGTCGGCCGAGCACAACGGTGGCTGGCAGGCACGTGCGCTTGCCCCCCCCACACTCCCTCTCTCCCTAAATGCCGCATGGATCGGGAGCGAGCGCTTCCCAGCCGGGGAGCTAGCTGCCGGCTAGCTAGCTAGCATCCCCTTCCCCTGGATTCACAAGACCTGAGACTCATGATAGCTCGACTCAATTAGCCTTGAGCCCTGCCAACAGTTACTAAGGGGCCTCAGCCAGCACACAGTGGGTCATTGACAGACATTAAAAAAAAAATACTGTACATGAAATAAAAATACTTGGTTCAACAGTGTCACTGTAAACGAAGAGGGGGGGGTAGCATGTACTCGTTGATCTAATCCTACAGGTGGATTACATAGGCCTACTATTAGTGGCGTAATTGTCGTAGGACGCATAGGAAAGGACTTCCTCCGCTGTTTGTAAGGCAGCTTCTCAAGGTAGGATAGGTGTACACTCTGTCTGTACAACTGTATAGGAGTTGGTTTTGTTAAAGACTATCATTACAGAGGCACGTTAGACTGGTAACTTATGAACCCCGAAGGGATAGAGCCTTCAAGTTATCCAGACTAATTACAGATGGCCTATATGGAGGCTATATCTGGAAGACCCCTGAAAGTTGTTTAGGCTAATGCCAACAGGTGATGGCAACCATATAGTGTGCAGTGCATTGTAGCAGTAGAGAATTGTGTTTAGTTTAGCTGTTGCACATAATTTATAGGCTATTTGTTGTTGACAGCTTTTTACATTTTAGTAACAGTCATGGAGCAAGCCATGTGACAGACGATGGCCAATCAGAGAAACCGAAGAAAAACAGAAGTAAGTTCCTACATATTCTTGTGAAAAACACATGCTACTTAAGTAGAAGACCGACCTCAGACTAAAAAGATATTTTGGGCTTAACTTCATTATAGCTTGTCTAGAAAAATGGCCATAACTTAATAAGTTGTATCTTATGAATGGTGCAGACATAATGTGATAACACTGATACAAGTTAGCCAACTAGATAAAACCAGTTTGACATAAGTAGTTCACATCGAAGACATTTAATGTTGTATAAGGTTTTACGACATTGACCTTGCAGCAAAAGTTAAGAAACTGGCCACATGGTTTATCAGTTAATTATTACAGATGTTAAAACAGTGGGCCCCCAGTCTTGCGCACCAAATTAGTTCTCAAGCTATAAAAGCTTTGACTGATTGCTTCTGTGCTCCAGCGGTTCCCCTTATCTTATCGGCCGAGTGTCACCGCAATAACACAAACCCATTATTTCGTAAACTGTTAATACACAGGAGAGCGAGCACCATGTCCAGCACCAGGAGGTGTTCACAGCTTACAGGGAGGCCGAAATACTGAGGTCATGGATGCTTTGAGTTTCAGTCGTAAGGCACTGAACTGATTAGAGAAAGGAGGTTGTTCCTCAAGCTGGAGAGAGAGGGAGAGAGAGGGGAGGAAGGGGATATCTCACTTTTTTTTATTTTCCCGTTGTCCCATACCTGCGGCATGACATCAATGCAGACCGCCGGGTTAAAACCAAAACACATTGGGCTTGATGAGTGGCAAAAAAGACCGAGAAGGGGGGAGAGGAGAAGAGCAGTGCATGCACTGCAGGGTCAGGCCCCCGGAATGAGGAGCTGTTGACACGGCCGATATGAATCTGGTCAGTGTTAACCGCGCTTCTCTGGTTCTTTTGAAGAGCACTTGTCTTGCGTCACCACTCCGCACCAACTTATTGAACCGGCGGATTAGCGTCTGACACAGCATCACATCACAGCCAGAGAGAGACAAAACAGAAAGAAAAATAACAGAGCGAAAATCGGACACCTGCTAAGATGTAGGCTACCGAATAGACATCATCATCGTTATTATTATGATTAGCATTATTAGTAACATGATTATTAATAACAATATCGATCTGTTGTTATCATTATGAAAGTCAAGCTATTCAACCGTAGACCCCGAGCAAATCCTTGTCCGCCCGACTCGGGAAGTCTTGGAGGCGAGGTCTTGAACCTCTTCCACGTGAGGGGTGCGGTACCACGGGATCGACAAACAGTGTGACCCACTCTTCTTCCATTTCATTCCCGCAATGCCCCGGGACCGAAGTTTTCCATGACAATTTGATTGCGTTAGAAACAGGCTGCTCATTAATCCGATCCTAAATGGTAACATTGTTATGTCCAACGCAGGCCACCGTCGTAAAAAAATGTTTGTGGGAGGAGGTGGCGGTGGTTAGGATTACTGCCTCGCCAATAATCCACCCTTCTGATTTATCGTAGGAGGAAAACAAGAAATGTGGAAAGGGGGGTGCAAAGAAAACGAACATCAGCTATTATTTTATCTGTGAAACCTTTGACACACAGACCTGCTCTGCAACATCCCCAGAAGACAATCTGGTTGAAAAAAGATAAAACTTAACTAAGCCCAAGTGTAAAAGAGGATGTTTGAATACATCTCCCCAACGAACATGACAAATGTCTCCCTATGACAGTGAAAGATATTTCCCCAGAATCTTGTTTGTTTCTGTTCCCCAGTGCACACGTGTGTGTGTGTGTGTGTGTGTGTGTGTGTGTGCGCACAGCAACACAAACCACACACACAACAAACCTGGCCTCATTCAGGGATCTCATTCAAACCCCCAGAAATGTGCCACAATTAAATACAACATGTTGGGGTACTCTCAACAACGCTTAGCATCACAATGACAATGCAGACAGGAGACAAAGAACTGATGGGCTTGTGTGAAAACGCAGGAATAAGTCCTCAGCCCATTCTGACAGTTACCTCCAACTTACATTTTAATGAGGCTTGTGGCTCACCAGATAAAACGTCTTTAGGAATCCACTATGCAATGCTAAACTAAACTACGGACACACTGGTGAATAAATTAAAAAAAGAAATACTACTGAATGGTCATGGTTTTCAGGTGGGATTAAACTTAAACAGACAAAACAGACAACAGACATTTCACAAACAGGAGTTAGGCCTGTTTTTTTCTTCTTCTCTCTCTCTCTCTCTCTCTGAGGAGGTGTTGAGGTGAACTTCACACATCACTGGTAAAACAGTCATACAAGAAAAGTTTGACAAGACGGCAGCCTGGCCTGACTGAACTAATCTACTCTTTTATGAAGAATGAGTGAAACCATATAACCCTGTATCATGACTATATAGGAATGAAGGTTGAAACATGATCGTATCTCGAAACCAAATCGATACAACCTGCTTATATTACATTTCAAGCAACTCAAGGTCTAAGGGAGTAATAAGCCGAAAACCAAATGACCCCACGATCTTCGATGGCTCAGCTCTATAGTCTTATCACAAATGACTGATACCACTAAACCACATTGGCTTCTGGTATTTAGTGGGCATTATCTTATCCAAGTATGAAAATGTGTTCAACTGACACAACAAAATGTAAAGGCAATGAGAGAAGGGGAGGCGGTATGCATGGCACAGTGAAATTTCAAAACCCCATCACCCCCCCCCCCTTCACTGGCTACCCCTTGGCTTCAGTGTAACAGCCTCCCTCCAAGTTTCCATTACTGAGTTGAGCTGATTATTAGTTAAATGAATGGATTTGCCCTCTCACCATCATATTACAACACAGTGCCTCTATAACGTGGGGAACGTCTGTTTGTGTCTGTCCACCAAGCATCATCATCGTGTCCTCCAGGCTGTGAAAAGCAAGGCCTGCACAAATGTTTCACCGACAGGAAAGCAAATAAAGGTAACACAGTGGTGTGTGTGTGTGTGTGTGTGTGTGTCGAATGTTGTACTAAATCACTGCAGGTAGCCCACACTTCATTGTGCACACAGCACCACTACGGAAACTGGGACATAAACATTGCCGAGGAGAATTGTGTGATGAGACACACACTCTGTGTATTTATACAGGACGTGGTGTTCCGTCGTCGTCGTCGTTGTTAATTGTCCGAGGACTTCCTCCAATTAGACATTTGCTTTGACGTCCAAACCTAACAAATCTGCCAATAATCATCAACATCAGAAACATAAAGAAAAACACATCAGAGATTGCATTCATTTCTGTGGGGTGTCTCGTGTGTGTCTCCAACAGGGCCCAACAGAAACGCTGATTATTGATTATTACTGATACCAAAGTCAGTGACAGTGGCAATTAGTGACAGAGTTGGGGGGGGGACAACTTTTAGTCAGAGACTTTGAGAGAGATAGTTAGTGAGTTAGTGAGTTAGTTAGCTGGGGGGTATAATTGAAGCTGCTCACCTGGCACCCCTTTGTGGGGGACGTCGTTGACGTTGAAGCCCTTGGAGCTGTACGCGGCGCGGACTTCGTTGCAGTTCTTGGTCTTGGGCTCCGCGGCGGCGGCGGCGGCGACCGCGGCGGTGGTGGAGACACAAAGCAGCAGCAGCAGCGCCGCCGCTACTAACGCGGTGAACGCCGACGTGGTGTTCATGGTGGTGGCGGCGAACGAGCGAGAAGGAGAAGAAGAAGAAATAAAAACGACGACTGAAACAAAACTAAAAAGTAATTGTTTTAAACTGTCGTCGGCGCGTCGAGTTCAACTGCTCCCGCGTTGCTGCTCATTCTTCGCGGTTCTCGCAGAGTTAGCGATGAGACTTCATGTCCCCCCCCCCTCCTCCCCAGAAAAAAAAAAAAAGTCCCAAAAGTTGCTCGTTTACAAAAGGTTATCCTTAACCTGTGTCTACACTACAGAGTGCCAGACTCGTACCAAAAAAAATAATAAAATAAAACAAAATTAAAAAAGGCAACGCAACACGAGTTAAAAAAAGCTATATAAACACAAGACAAGTTTGAGACGACTACTCATTGATTTGATTTGATTGATTTGATTGATGAAGCCTCCGAAAAGCAGAACCGATGCGGAAAAAGTGTCTTGGAAGCTTTTTTTGTTTTAGTTTTTGTTCTGTTTCTGATATCTTCGGTGTTCTCGTTCTCGTCTCCTTTCGGACGCGGCGCTTCGCTGCTTCGCCTGAGCACTGAAATCCAGATGCGAGTGCAGCGAAATCCCGGCGGAGCGCCCAGGACTCCGAGTTCCGGGGACAAAGAGCTGGCAACCTGCAAGACCAGGGGTGGAGCGTACGGGGGAGCAGGCTCACAGCGCACACTTCGTTGGACCTCCTCCACAGGTCTCTCTCTGTCTCTGTGTCTGTCTATGTGTCTCTGTCTCTGTCTCTCTGTCTGTGTCTCTGTGTCTCTATCTATGTGTCTGTCTCTCTGTGTCTCTGTGTCTGTCTCTGTCTATGTGTCTCTGTCTCTGTCTCTCTGTCTATGTGTCTGTCTCTGTCTATGTGTCTCTGTCTATGTGTCTCTCTGTCTCTCTGTCTCTCTGTCTCTGTGTCTCTCTGTCTCTCTGTCTCTGTGTCTCTCTGTCTCTGTGTCTCTCTGTCTCTGTCTCTGTCTATGTGTCTCTGTCTATGTGTCTCTGTCTCTGTGTCTGTCTCTCTGTCTATGTCTCTCTGTCTATGTCTCTGTCTCTCTGTCTCTGTTTCTGTCTCTCTGTCTCTGTTTCTGTCTCTCTGTCTGTGTCTCTCTGTCTCTCTGTGTCTCGGTCTATGTGTCTCTGTCTCTCTGTCTCTGTCTCTCTGTCTGTCTCTGTCTCTGTGTCTCTCTGTCTCTGTGTCTCTGTCTCTGTCTCTGTCTCTGTGTCTCTGTCTCTGTGTCTCTGTCTATGTGTCTCTGTCTCTGTCTCTGTGTCTCTGTCTATGTGTCTCTGTCTATGTGTCTATGTGTCTCTGTCTCTGTCTATGTCTCTGTGTCTCTGTCTATGTGTCTCTGTGTCTCTGTGTCTCTGTGTCTCTGTCTATGTCTCTGTGTCTATGTCTCTGTGTCTCTGTCTATGTGTCTCTGTGTCTATGTGTCTCTGTCTATGTGTCTCTATGTCTCTGTGTCTCTGTCTCTCTGTCTCTGTGTTTCTGTCTCTCTGTCTCTGTTTCTGTCTCTCTGTCTGTGTCTCTCTGTCTCTGTCTCTCTGTCTCTGTCTCTCTGTCTCTGTCTCTCTGTCTCTGTCTATGTGTCTCTGTCTATGTGTCTCTGTCTCTGTCTCTCTGTGTCTCTGTCTCTCTGTGTCTCTGTCTATGTGTCTCTGTCTATGTGTCTCTATGTCTCTGTCTCTGTCTCTCTGTCTGTCTCTCTGTCTGTCTCTCTGTGTCTCTGTGTCTCTGTCTATGTGTCTCTGTGTCTCTGTCTATGTGTCTCTGTGTCTCTGTCTATGTGTCTATGTGTCTCTGTCTCTGTCTGTGTCTCTGTCTCTGTGTCTCTGTCTATGTGTCTATGTGTCTCTGTCTCTGTCTGTCTCTGTCTCTGTGTCTCTGTCTATGTGTCTATGTGTCTCTGTCTCTGTCTGTGTCTCTGTCTCTGTGTCTCTTTCTATGTCTATGTCTCTGTGTCTCTGTCTATGTGTCTCTGTCTCGGTCTCTGTCTATGTGTCTCTGTCTCTGTCTCTGTCTCTCCCATTGGAAGTGCACGGGGCCTCTAAAATCAGGACTGGATTAAAAAAAGAAGTGGAATAGTATGGCTGGGTCATATATCATTCATGACAAAACTATTTAGAGAAAGACTATGTTATAGCCAGGATCCTTTGAGAGCAGAGCGCAGTTCATGTTTATGTTTTGTCTGGTAAGTAAACCGTTGGATCACGATGAAAGAAGTAATGAAAGCACAAAAAGTTAAGAAAGCTTTCTCGATGATAGAAGAATAGAATAGAATAGAATGCTAAATGATGTACTATTATAGACTATTAATATCTTTTTATATAACATTCTAGATGATATGTTTTTATATATTCACATTAGTTAAAACAAACAACGACATTGCACATTATCATATTGGTTTGAGACATTGTATGTCTATTGATTATTCTTTTTTCTGATATTTTGTTATAAGCTCCAAGCAAGAGAGACCACTGATGAAAGATTAACATAACTTAATTCCTGTGCATTCAAACATGCCTGGACTTCGTGCACATGTATGCATGTCTGTGTGTGTGATTTGTGCACGTGTGGTGGTGGTGCTCATCAGCGTGTACTGGCACATGTTAGCGCATGTGTGTCTCTGTGTGCAGACGCACTCACACAAACACACACACACACACGCATACGTTTGTGCATGTGTGTGTGTGTGTGCGTCTGCGTATGCGTGTGTGCTTTGCTTTCGTTGGGGACTGGGGGGGTTCTGGGGTAGCACTCAGCAAAATGACATTCCAGCCATTGTGTCCACATTCCAAAGGCTGCTCCATTCAGTGCCTGTGACTGCAGCGACTGCAGGGGTGGCTGGGGGAGGAGGAGGAGGAGGCCCGGGCTAGATGAGCAGAGGGAGAGCGTGGGCCTGGTTCTCTCCTCAATGGGCCCACAAAAGGTAGGAAAATGGTCCACTGCCATGGTAATTAAACGTGAATGAACGCAGGACGACATGACAAGTTTCAAGGTTTGGTTGTTTGGTTTTTTTTCTGACAGAAGAATGTCAGCGCCCAACTTTGTGATGAAGACGAAGCGTTAAACGCGCCAAAACGTTTTCATATCACAGGACCCCCCTCGGAAACGAGATGGTTCATCTCAAGGGGCTTATGAATAAACTTGTATCATCATTATTATGTCTGTATTTCAATGGTTTATGCTCTATTTACGCTGTAACAATGCACGTGTCCAGGCGTGCGTCCCCGGAGGATCAGAAGACATTGTCACTGCCTCCCCACCCGGGGAGATTCGCCCATTCCAGAAAGTCAATTGCCCCCACGGTTCCTGCTGGCTAACATCACATTAACCTTTTACTCCCATAATGTGTGCTGTTGCAACGTTGCCCCAATATTACCCTAAGAAAACACAAGAGCTCTGCATCTCAATGGGCCTGTTTGGCCTTTCTCCTGCGTGGCATTAGCATGCAGAGTATGACCCATAGCTCTGTGTCCGCTGGCTGGCTGGCGGCTCCCTCCGTATACTCACTGTTTGCTCAACTCAACTCTCTTTACCATCTTAAAAGGTGCAACCCAGTGGCAGAGAGAAAGGCACGATGGGATACGATGGCATTTTATCTGTGTGTCTGTGTCTCTGTGTGTGTGTGTGTGGGTGGGTGGGTGTGAAAAGTTACAGCAGAAGATATGCACAAAGAAGGAGTTTTTGTTTGGAGTGTGTTTGCTGTGTCAAACAGACACACTATGATTGATGGCTTTTGTTAGATGGGTGGGTGAAAGCCCTGATAAAAAAGAAACTTCACACAGGGACTAAAAATATGCAATTAGCACTAATGAATCTCATTAACGCCGGGAGCTGTGAGCGGCGGTGTCTCTCACCTGGTTCAGGTGAAGTGAGGTTAACTCTGTTGAGTGGCAGGGAGGCGCTTCGGAAAGCCCTTGCCTGTCTCTTGCCTGTCTGGTGGTTTGGCGCTATTTATGGCAATACACTTGAACACAATGTCAGTCAAAACCAATGCACTGGAGTGCCACAATACAGTCCACGATTCACATAAAGGCTCTGGGTTTTGGTGGAAGAGACAGGAGGAGGGAGAATGGAAAGCATATTAAGGCGATGACAAGCGACTTCAAAGCAGAACGGTGTGTTCTATATGTTATGTCAGGTCTACGGAATGTACTTCAAACTTTAAAAAAACCAATAAGGTTAAAGAATGAGGCTCTCTCTATCCTCTACCGTGGGGCTGCGTGCAGTTACCATGGTAAAAACTGTCTTTCAAATGCAAATTTAGATCTGTCAGTTGCAACTGTTTTCTCTGCCGGGGAATACAATTGCCTTATCTGCTCATACATTTAAGTCTTTCAAAGAACTAAATTAGAGTTTAAGGTTTTATTCGATCAATCAGTCTTGCATATATATTTCAACTCGATTATTGATTATTGATTATCATTGAGATGTAACTCATATGTAACTTCAGAGAATTACACTGTGTTACTCAATTTGAAGGACAGCTATTCACTTATTATAAAATGAGTAAATTAACTTGCCCACTGTACATCTGTGTATTTTAAATGTATTTATTTCGAGAATGTATTCTCACACACACACACACACACACACACACACACACACACACATGTTCAGTCAGCAGATGACCCAAAGACCAATACCCTATAGAATGTGACCTCTCTTAAGGGTCAGAGGTTAGCGTGGATGCTAACAAACAGCAGAAAGACCACAAGTCTGTGACTCAGATTAGAGGTTTGTGAATCATACCGCTTTTGTTATGATTGTTCTAATATTCAAATATTGTACAACTGTCACTATGTCACATATAATCTCACATATTTAGAGTGTATACAAATTGTGAGTAGATAAAAAAGGTACTAAATATCACATCTAAATAGCTAATAGAGCCCAATAATCAACTTTGTGTTCATTTTGTTTAATAGTATAGGTTTCCAATCAACATTTGGCTAAAACATACATGTGTCTGAGTAGGGCTGTTTGCTTGTCAGTGCTTACTGCTTAGCATAGTCAACCACATTAGTAGATAACACCCACACTGCTCTGCAATCAGATTTTGAACAATCAAACAAGACATTCATTAAAGAATTAGTGCGTCACAAAAGAGGTTTTTCCAACATGGATTCATTCACAATATATGACTTCAGCGTATGTGCAAGAGAGCTTTATTTCATTTTTTTTGTCCTTAATTATTTATATAAAAAAAATAAACAGAATGTAATGACTAAACACAAACAAACACGAACACTGACTCCAAGTTGTGAATCAGTCACACAGTGAACACTTACATAACGAAGGCCTGACATTAAGAAGGCTTGAGCACTATTAAAATCTAATAAAATGTCACATGTCTGTACAAGAGCGCAAACAATAACCTTGAAATTGAGAAGTCGCATCCCTACACCTACTGTAGCCCACAACTCACTTGACAATTTTTCACATTTTCCAAGCAAAATATGTAAATACTGGATGGATTAATTGTAAACATGGTACAAAGAGGATGAAAACACTGCTATAGCACAGCTATAGCGTTATAGATCATTTCTAATGAGCATAACATCCTCATTAGCATTATTAGCCAATAAGCCTGTCACAATATGTCAGTCCTGGCAATGCATGTCAATTAGTCGTGCTTCGACACTCAAGCGATTTGAAATAGTTTGATCCTCATACCGGGTACTTCAATGTTTTTGACAGTGGGACAATAATATTCAACAAGATGTTTACATGTTTAAAACCTTCACTTGACTTCAATACAGTAAGAACAAACTATTTTGTGACCACATGTGCCCGCAGCCTTCCGTGTACGAGGCTCATTGTGGAATTGGGTTTCCTTAAAAAGGTGCTAGCGATGAGCTTCATCAGCGGTTGGGACGCCATATCTGAGCCGTATTTCAGAAAAACCTTTCAAAGTCTTTCAGCTGAATTTCAAACCAGCCAATCACGTCCTCTTTTTATTCCGCCTCAGCGCATCGGGGACGAGAACAATACTGCTTATTATACGTTTTGACTGTAAAATAATTGGACAGTAGATGAGACTTGTTTTTCCCGTCTGTACCCATAGAGCGATCGGTACAGTGGAGACACAAACAAAAGGTGTTATGAATCAATTAAAAGGAGTCGGTCTGTCTGTCTGTCTGTCTGTCTGTCTGTTTGCTGTTGTGCCTGTTTGGAGAGTCCCTTCTCCCTTCTACAGCTCCATACGTACGGGACCGTGACACCATGACACCATGACACAGCATTTACAGGAGGCTACACTTGCACAGGCCTCGCTAACCGTTTGACGAGCGACATAAAGGAGGTCAGCCTGAAACTAGAGCACACAGCACACGGAGAGGAAGAAGCGATGGTGGGGGAGTCGGGACCGAGGGACACAGTGGGAGCAGTCGAGGAGGGCAAGCCGAACAGACAGAGTTCCCTATTTACACGGTGTGCCGCCGAGTCACCCGGGGAGCGCTTTTATTGTGGAGGAAAAAGAGCAGCCAGTGTGACTTGTCAAAGTAAAAGTTTTCTGACTCAAATTTGGACGGAGGCATAGAGGGGGAGAGGGAGGGAGAGAGAGAGGGGGTGAGACAGCTACAGTTTAGATTGAGAGAGAGAAAGAGAGAAAGAGAAAGAGAAAGAGCAGTCTGATGTACATGTCAACGTCGACGAGTTATTGAACCGTACACCGAGACTCCAAATGCAGTGCATAAAATAAAATAAATAGAATCGAACAAAATAAAATCAGATCGGTTTCTCAACATTTTCCTTTGGGAGGAGGGGGAGCAGATTCATTTTTCTTCATGGTTGGTTGATGAGTTTTAGAGGAGGAGGAGGAGGACGTGGCGCCGGTCAGTGGTGGCCCACGGGGAACAGGGACAGCGTGAGCACGGGGATCAGGACCGCGGACCACCGGGACGGCGGAGACGAGGCGAGGAGAAGCCCCCGATCCCGGCCGTGGCCAGGTGGGGCGTCAGTAGCTGCTCGTGGAAGTTCAAGTCGTCCATGGGCAGGTTATCGGCGAGGTCTGGGGGAGACGGGGAGACACACACACACAGGAGAGGTTTGTAGAGAGACCAGACAAGGGAGAGAGGAGGAGGAGGTGAAGGCAGAGACAGGGGAGGCCCGAAAGAATGAAAAATATGAGGCGAGAGAGAGAGAGTGACAGGAAGGAGGGATCAACATGATGATCACGACAATCACCGTGACCGAGGAAGAGGAATCACCCGGCCAGCGGTATGTCTGTGCGCCTTCTGTGCGAGCGATGCGTCGCACAGCTGTAAAAACAATGTCGTGTTCGGACCGATGGAAACCTACATACAAACTCCATCTTTCCAGATGCTCCCCCCAATGTTACCGTTTTAGACATATGGGGAAATCACATCGCGGGGGCTACATGTGTTACCGATATTGAACGGCGAGATATAAACGTAAGTATGACGACGCGGGAAACAAGACTTTAGATTTTATGAGCAGAAGCGGATTCATGTTGTGCCCGAGAAGGGAGAAACGTGAACTTCATTGTAGGACTGTGTATACTCACGTCAAATCAAATGTTTGAATACAATAGATTCGAAGAGAACTTTATTGGTTATTAGGAGTTGTTGGACAGACTGTCGACAGGCTATTAAAATAAAAACTGATCGAAAAAGGACCATAGTTTACTGGACCGTGAAGAGTAAGACCACGTGGGTGATGGTAGATTTACCTGGCTTATTGTGGGAGGGGAAAAAGGTCTATTTTGGCCAGGTGGCGTCAAGTTTAAAACCCTAGACACAGCCCTAGACACAGCCCCTTTGTCCTTTATTTAGCACAAATAAACTCACCAGGTCTGGGCACGACGACGATTATGATATTCAGTGCCTTCATTCAATCAGCATTGTTGTTGATTTCGAACTGAAAAGGGGCGTCTATGTGTTAAGATCACCTTCGCGGGATAAATATACGTCTCATGTGTATCCCATTACTACTACTGTGTGGGTCCTGTATTCCCCATCTGCTCCCAAAATCACAATGACATCATTTTCACCTGCTGCTGCTGCCGCTGCCATATATCTGACGT
>PIJE02000131.1:157500-180591 GCA_002895965.2 Coryphaenoides rupestris
AGCGCTGGCACTAATAATATCCTGTTATAATTAGTGATGAACACCTGTGTGTGTGTGTGTGTGTGTGCGTGTGTGTGTGTCTGTCTGTGTGCGTGCGTGCGTGGGTGTGTGTGTGTTACGCTCACGTGAGCATGTGTGTGCCGGTGTGTGTGTGCGTGCGTACGTGTTCGTGTGTGTGGAAGAAGTGAAGAAAGATGAGAGAAAGATAAGGTCTCAGACAGGAAGACAAGCAGCGCGGCGAGACAAGGAATGGAAAAACAGAGCGAAAGAAGGAAAAGGAAAGAAAGAACTGCACGCAAGTAACAGACAGTTTCCCGTCGTCTATTTCTGTCCACTTAGTGGGGGCGGTGGGCGGGTGGTGGGTGAGTTGGGGGGGGTACAGTGTACAGCCAGGGACAATTAGCCAGATAGATGGATAAGACGCGCGCTATAAATAGAAGCGTAGTTCCTCCCGTGATTAATGTGAGCACCGACGGGGGCCCGGATGTCGTCTCTCAGCAGAGCAGAGTGCAGTCCTCCCGTCTATTCACACGGCCCTCCTGCTTCGCCGTGGGGGCCATTTTAAAAACTAGCATTCCCCGCCGCCGCCGTGCTACCTCACTCGCTAGCATACCCCGCTAGCTTTATCACAGCCCCTGCAAAGCTCCAGTTATCACCCGGGGGGGGGGAAAGGTCAACAGCCCAGCCATTGATTGGTTACGCTAGGGCTGGTACCGGGAATCCACACACTTGTATCTCCCCTCTCTCTCACACACTCGCTCTATCTCCTGTAGCTCCTCCCCCTTTCTCTCTGTCTCTTTACTGTATCTCCCCTCTCTCTCTCGACTGTATCTCCCCTCTCTCTCCATCTCTCTTGACTGTATCTCCCCTCTCTCTCTGTGTCTCTTTACTGTATCTCCCCTCTCTCCATCTCTCTACTGTATCTCCCCCCCTCTCTCTCTCCTGTATCTCCTCCCCGCTCTCTCTGTCACTCTACTGTATCTCCTCTTTTTGTCTCTGTCTCTCTCTTCACTGTATCCCCCCCCACCCCTCTCTTTCCTCTATCTCTTCTATCTCCTCTATCTCCCCCCCCCACTCTCTCTTGTATCTCCTCCCCCCTCTCTCTGTCTCTACTGTATCTCCCTCTGTCAGTCAGTCAGCCAGTCAGTCAGTGTGGGATGCCGTCGGCTGTTTCTAGGACCTTTAAGACCCTTCCTCTTCAGGGAGGCCGAGCAGAGCCCGGCCAGCCTTAGTGGTTTCAGAGGGGGTCCTCTGATGTTTGTTTGGATCCTCGAAAAAGGTCAACTAGTGGCTGAAGCTGTGTGTGTGTGTGTGTGTGTCTACATGGACCTCTCTAAGGGCTAATCTTGTGTAGCCCTGTCTGGCCGTCTGTGCGTGTGTGTGTGTGTGTGTGTGTGTGTGTGTGTGTGGGTGTCTGTGTGAGAGAGAACGAGAGACAGCGACGGAGAGCCAGAGAGCCTCAGTGTGTCTCTGTTTGGGTTGTTTGTGCAGCGCAGAGCAGACGGGAAGAGGTTTTTTTTTGTGTTTTTTTTCATCTGTCACGGCAGTTTGGTCCCTGAAACCCATCTTTAGCATCTCACCAGTGCCCAGTTTGCCACGGTGGTTGAAGGGCAGTGAACCCAAATTAGTTTTCTCTTTGTTTCAAACGTGGTAATATGTTGATGTGCTCTTGAACATAGTAATCTACGCCATTTTGTCCCTGTTACTAAAATAAGACCGTCGTTCAGAGAAAACAGGTGTAAAATCCAAAGTCCTATGCTTTGGCTACTACTAGTCTCCACCTACTAGTTAGCAACGTGACTACACATCAGCGACTACATAGTGGCCGCCGCATTTTGAGTAAACTGGTTGGCTTTCTCGGACATTTCTAGAATAACGCTAATATATGGTGCGTGGCACATTTACTATACAAGATCGCTCATTATAACGCTCAGAAACAATGACGAAGTGTAAAAAAGTAGTTGTAGTCGTAGTTGCCGTGGGTCGTAACCATGGGGATAACACCTCCCACCTCCTTCCTTAGAACTCTCAGCCCAAAACACATTTTTTTAAATCTCATATTGTCCGAATTCCAGCTGTAAAAGGGGCAGGTTCCCTTGCTTACACTTTATGTTAGCTTTGCTCGTTGCTACACTGCGACTCTACAGCTCCTACTGCTAACGGTGTCTACCGGTGTCCATGTTGAGCACCGCGTAAATACAGGAGCACGTATTTACATTTTTTTACTGTTTTACAGACTCTGTAAACACGTTGGAAAACCAGGAGGCCTTCCACAGTTTATTGTTCCACGAGCAGTCGTACGGCACCGTACCTTCATGGTCTGCTGGCCGTTATTCACTACATGTGTGCTCCGGACAACACACGCCACCTCTTTCTTTCTTCTGGGTCAGAGACGCATGAGGAATGTTCTCCAAAACACACAGGTGCTTCTTATGAAAGCACGGGGAAATGACTTGCATTGCTGCTACATTGGCAGACACGGCTCACACCTAAAAACACCTGAGCTGCTCAAATTTGATCAAGATTTCCCAAGATTTCGGCGGGCTTACGGCACCCGGAGTAAAGAAAATATTTTAGCGTCTGCTGCTCGGCCGCGAAGCGATTTATTGACTTGGATTTCACTCTGGGCCTTACTTCAAAATCTGAGTGGCGACTGGAGGAAGGGAAACGCTTGGCCTCCTACATCCCTGGCCTGCGTTGAGCTTTGCAAAAAGGGTCAAAACTCAAGCATACAACAATAGTCGTAAAATAAACAAACAGACAGACAATGAAGGATTGGCCTTTATCCGGTGAGAGGACATAGATAAGAGAGAGGGAGACCGCGACCGCGCGTTGTCCTCGCTGGTATGAAAAAAGACCAACCGATTCTGTGACTTATTGGCCGAGTGATCCGGCCAAGGGGTGTGTTTGTGTGTGTGTGTGTGTGTGTGTTTGTTTGGGTGTCGCGATAGGCTATCCAAAGGTTGGAAAATACCACATTGGGGCAAGTAGCAATGGTGGCAATGATTGTGACTCGGGATTCCAGTGGAGAGGGGATGGGGATGGCTGGGTGTGGGGTGACGCAGTGGTGCGCGGAGGAGCCAGGGGGGTGGCGGGCCAAGACAAACCGCGGGTGGGGGTGGGATCGGCCCGGTCAGCGGAGTCCCGGCCCCCTGGAGCCCGTGCAGCAACAGCAGTGGTCTGTAGTGCGCTGGCCCGGGCCCCTGGAGCGGCCTACACAACACACACTGTTATTCTAGGCACAGCAGCCGCCTCCCACGGCGCAGTGCTGCACAGAGGGAGGAACACAGCCAGAGAGTGTGTGTGTGTGTGTGTGTGTGTGTGTGTGAGAGAGAGAGAGAGAGAGAGAGAGCGGGGGCGGGGGGGGGGGGGGTAGTGAGAGAGAGAGAGAGAGAGAGAGAGAGAGGGGGGGACGGGCGACAGAGGGGGAAGATAGAGAGATATACAGATAGGGAGATAGAGGGGGAGAGAGGGAGAGAGAGATATGGAGGGAGATAGAGGGAGAGAGAGAGAGATAGAGATAGAGAGAGCGTGAGAGATGCAGAGAGAGAGATAGATACAGAGGGAGACAGCGAGGGGGAGAGAGAGACATATATAGAGAGTGACAGAGACATAGTGAGATAGAGAGAAAGAGAGAGAGAGAGAGAGAGAGAGAGAGAGACACACATATATATAGAGAGAGAGACAGTGACACAGAGCCACCCGACTGTAAAGAGAGAATTAGAGAGAGAATGAGCGAGAGAGAGAGCGAGAGAGAGAGATAGAGAGAGGGTGAGAGAAAGAGAGAGCGTGGAGTAATAAGGGAGAAAGTCAGTCCAGGGGTGGAGGGAGGTGAGGGTCCCATGTCCAAGGGAGAGGTGCAGAAATGATAGAAAGGGGGGATGATAGGTCCTGTTTGGGGGTGGTTGAGAGCCTGGGGAACACAACACAACATTGTGAGAACAGAGACAGGAAGGAGGGATCACAGAAGACGGTGCAGGACACGGGTTGAGTTTACATTCGGAAAAAAGTGCAGATTAAGCTGTGATCCACCACCCTCGTTGGGGGGGGGGGGTCGTTGGGGGGGGCCCCCAACGAGGGACGGCCCCCAAACCCAGCAAATATTCTATTCCCCGGTCCCAGCATTCCCAACTGTGAGGACCAGGACTGGGAGACAAGAGGCATCTCGGTTAAAAAGGTTAACCTGGTCGGCTCAGATGCGGTGTGCGTGCGGAGGGGGAAGGCTATTCCCATGGCTTCTCCTCTCTCTTCTCCTCTCTCTCCATCAGACCAATTCCTATGTATTTATTTATAGTCTCGCCTCTGAGAGAGGGAGCTGCAAAGATCAGAGGAACGGGGAAGAGAAAAAAGAAAATCATGGCCATAAATAAGCAATATATTTTAAGGGAGAGAGGGAGAGAGAGACAGAGAGAGAGAGTGAGAGGTGGGAAAAACCATAACAAATCAAATGTACAAAGAGCTGATTCTGTGCGGTCGGGGCGAGGGGGCTGGTTCGAGGGGGCTGGTTCGAGGAGGCTGGTTCGAGGAGGCTGGTTCGAGGGGGCTGGTGTGAGGAGGCTGGTTCGAGGGGGCTGGTGTGAGGGGTCTGGTGTGAGGGGCCTGGTTCCAGGGGGCTCGTTCCAGAGGGCTGGTTCGGGGGGTGGACAGAGTACAGAGGCTGGCCTGTGGTACCTCCAGCCAGCACTCTCCGTGGCAACTTTCTGGAGGTCATCTCTGAAACCCAGGGAGGTCAGCCCTGGCCGGGGGTGAGGGGGGGGGGGGGGGGGGGGGGGGGGGGGGGTGGGAGGAAAAAGGAGGAAGAGGTCAGCGGATGACAGGGTGTGACGGTCGGGATGGGAGATAGCGCACACACAATGGTGGCTCTTATCAGGGAGTTGGGGGCCGGAGAGAGATATAGGGAGAGAGAGAGAGAGAGAGAGAGAGAGAGAGAGAGAGAGCAAGGAAGAGAGTGAGGCAGGGCGATAAACCGACGGGTCAGCGGTCTAATTTGGGCCTGGGGTCCGTCCAGGTCTGGATGGGGGGGCTGTGGGGGTTGTGGGGGGGGTGAGGTGGGGGACCAGACGAAGGGGTCAGTCAGCCTCTGAGGATTACATTCCTGGAATACTGACTTCATCTTCCAGCAACGGAGCAAGCTGACATCCCCCTCCTTTCACACGCACGCACACACACACACACACACACACACACACACGCACACACACACACACACACACACGCACGCACACACACACACACTCCCGGTCGGGACGAGACGCAGGGTAAAAAACCTGACCCGTACGTCCCTCGCGGCTGTCTCCCGGACGGCAGGCAGGCTGGGAGCGGAGCCACCGGGGACACAACACACTGTACACACAGCGGGGCGTTATTATGCCGTTAAACCATCAACTAATAACTACCAATAAACTGATAACTCCTTTAGTGGTGTACCCACCCACCCCCCCTCCCCAATACACCACTCCCCCACCACCCCGAGCTATGAGACCGCTGTCTTGGAGCATGTCCTCACAGAGAGACAGAGGAGAGGGGGAGAGACAGAAGAAGAGAGAGAGAGAGAGAGAGAGAGAGAGAGAGAGAGAGAGAGAGAGAGAGGGAGACGACGGTTGGACAAACAATAAAATAAATAAACCCATTTCAAGACGGAAGCGCTGGCCACAAAAAGGGTTAACTTAACTCTGGCTCTGGGACGCAAAATGGCGCCCGTGCGTCACCCTTTTGGCGGAGAGGAGCGGGCCTGCTGACTGAGCCCGCTGTGTGTGTGTGTGTGTGTGTGTGTGTGTGTGTGTTTGTGGACTGTGGCGGAGCTGATGGACAGGACCCAGGAATGAGCCTGGAATCAATTTAGAGCGTCCAAAAGTGCCTGTGAATGTAAATAAAGCTCCTGAGCAAACAAACCCCTTTTCCGAGAGGCACAGGCACACACACACACACACACACACACACACACACACACACACGCACACACACACACACACACAAACACACCAAAATATGCACGGGCCTACAAAATGAATCAAACACACCAAAGTAGAAAAAAAATGTAAGAGCCAGTGGGGCCCCCACATGCAGACGGAGAGGGGTGTGGAGCTCCGTGGGTTTATGTCCATAGAGATCCCCCTGCCCTCTGGCACATCTTAAGGGCTTATCCCGGGTTTGATTTGAGAAGGCTCCTCGCCGGAAGGCCGGCGGAGGTCCAATAGGAGGGGCGGCTGTTTTTCCACCTCCTTTCAGAGCTCTCCAAACACCCCCTGTACCCTGTACCCTGTACCCCCTGTAACCTATACTCTGGAGCTTGTACCCATGGTACCCCTGTACTCTGTACCCCCTACCCCTGTCCCCCCTGCTCCCTGTACTCTGTACCCCCTTGTACTCTGTACCCCTGTCCCCTGTCCAGTTAGAGGGGTGGGTCTGGGGTTGGGGTCTGGGGTTGGGGTTCGGGGGAGTGGTTGATGGCATCAGACAGGGAGACAGACAGGAAAATGAGATAGAGAGAGAGAGAGACAGAGAGAGAGAGAGAGAGAGACTACAGTTCACAGCAGCCAAGCCTGTTGACACAGATGGTGGTAAGCTCCATTATTTTTGTGAGAGGTGTGGTGGAGGTGGAGGTGGCGCAGGATTTGAGCGGGAATTCACCTAGGTTGTGAAGGGATGAGGAGACGGAGAACATCGGGTCAGAACCCCACCGGTGTGTTTAGCTTAACCCCGACCACCCCCCCCCACACCCATTTAGCCTACACCTCCATACCTTGATACCTTGATTTCACCTCAATAGAAATCCAGTTTCTGTTACAAATTACAAATGATTGCAATTCCCATGTTTTCTTAAATTACATATTTCACTGCAATTTTAACGATTCAAAATTTTGCTGAACTTTATAGGCTCGAACTGCCTTACCAAAAAAATTCACACTGCAGCCCACAGCTATTTGCTACCACGAATCAAATAACTTCAGAATATCAGTTGGCTTTATATGTAGTAATTATTATTTAAGTACTTTTCTTTTTGTACGGCGCATATCTCGGTTTGATACTGAAGCAATCGAGGATAGCTGTGGTTGGAACTGCTGGCCGGAGATGCAGCAGCAGCAACATCTGGTTAGATCCTGTTTACCGCTCTTACTCCCCTCATCCAAACAACAACAACAACAACAACAACAACAACAACAACACCACCATTAATATGCAGAACTGGGGTCAGGGGGTCCGTTGCATAGCAACACATACGCTGATGTTTTTTTGTGCGCAGTGAAAGAAGATAAACCGGCCACTAGTTTCTCCTTTCTTGTTATCGTCACTCTGTGAGAAAGAGATCCTCGTGGAGCAGGTCATGGAAAATAATAATTTGGTTTAGTCTGGCCCCGCCCACCCCCTCCCCTCCCTTCCCACCCCACCTACTGTTTTAGTCTGGCCCCGCCCACCCCCTCCGCACTCCCCACTCCCCACTCCCCACCCCACATACTGTTTGCTACTGGACAACTGTGGGCGGTACCACCAGCACCCCCTCCCCCCCCCTCAGGTCTCATCCTCTGACACCCCCGCCCCCCCGCCCGCCCATGGTCTCTTCGTTGACATGGCTACCACATGGTTAACATGCCTAACTGGGAGCACATCTGTAAACGACGGTAGCATGCCTAACAGGGTTCTGGGAGGAGGAGGAGGATGAGAGGGACACAAGAGTGTGTGTGTGTGTGCACATGTGTGTGGTGTGTGTGTGTGTGTGGGAAAATGTAAATCGACGGCGGCCCGGGACGCGACCACAGCTGGCAGACCTTGTGTCAACAGTTCTTATGTGTGTGTGGATTACGGGGCCCGCTTTGACAGCGGGGGGACGAGCAGCGGACAGCGCCGAGGGCCCTGCGGTGCCGTGTGACTCACCTATCAGGTGTTGCGGGGGTCAGGGTCCCAGCTGGGTCCAATTAACATACCGCTAGCGTTCGCGCTGGCAGCCGGCGCCGGGCCCCTGGCTAATTCAAGCCAGGTACGCGGCCAACGCGTTAACTGTGTGTTTACATGTAGTGTTGTGTGTACCGTTGTTGTTTAGTCTCCCCGCTTTGTTCCTCTCTCTCCTGTTTCTTTTAATTTTTTTTATTTTCCTTTCTTCTTCTTCTTCTTCACTCAACGCTCAACGTCACCCTCTTCCTCCCTCTTGGTGGTGGTGGTGGTGGTGGTGTTGTGGTGTCCACTAACGCCCACAAGCAGCAGAACCACCAGAGTTTATCACCAGCAACCCCCCCCATCCCCCCCGGCCCGGCCTCACCCCAGCCCTTACCTCTCTTGAAGAGAGCGACATGTTTTTTGTTACCGGAATATCTCAACGTTGTTACTGCACTAACCAGCCCCCCCCCCCCCCCCCCCCGGGCGCCCACCCGCCCCCCCTCCCTCCGCCCAGTGCAGATAAAAAGCTCGGGGAAACAGGTTACCTCCAGGGTGCCCGCGCTGCGGCGGTGTGTCTGAGAGCGCCAGACCATAACAAGAGCCTCTATTCACGGAGGCGCGCGTTGAGTGCGCGTTGAGGTGTTGAGACGCACAGCTGAGGACCCCATCCAGTGTACACACACACACACACACACACACACACACACACACACACACACACACACATACACCAGCCTCAGTTCCTCCTCCTCCTCTGCCAGTGAACCTCCCCGCCGGCCCTCACCACACCTGAAAGACCTTACTATGCTGCGAACACACAGTCAAATGTATTGAGGTATCGTTCTTTATTACAATTAGTGAGCCAAAGGGCTCCACTGGCCTACATTCAGTTGAATTAAAGGGCCTAACCCTAAGCCCCCTAAAACGGTTGAGGAAATACTCCTGGAAACCCAGGAAATGGAGGAAGCATTGAGTGGATGATGGACATGCAGATGGATCTTCCGGAGATGGGGGGAATAGGACCCAGATGGGTAGACATAATATTATTAACAGTGGGTTTAAATGTAAATACACAGTATATATATGTATATATACTGTATATACATATATATACAAGCATTACTGTTATTTATGTTGATATATTTCATTGTGATATATTTATTGTAAGTCGCTTTGAATAAAAGCGTCTGCTATGCCCTAAATGTAAATGTGAATGTAAATCACATTTATTGGTGGATAGGAAGCAACAGAAAAAGCCTGTTAAAAAGAAGCTTCTATAGTAGGAGGGTTTCACGAGCGGCCATCTTGTTTCCTTTTCCCTAACAACCGGGTTGCTCGCTTGTTTTCTCTCATTTGGGATCAATCAGACCCGACATGGCAGACTTGGCCGTCTTTAAACGGCACGTCAGATCCCACACTGGAGGAGTAAGCGATGGGATTAAACAGGTAAAAGGTGGCGGCGGTGCAGGCGAGTTGCGTCTCCTGTTCTGACAGAGGCCAGGTGTGGGAAGAGGGAGGGGGGAGGAGGCAGGAGGCGCCGACACCCCGCCCCACCCCGGCGCAGGTGAGCCCTCATCCTTAAGACGGGGGGGGGATTTGTACTCGTGTGTTTCACGGCCTGTTGCTCATGAAAACACACATGATCACAGGCGAGAGACACGCACACACATGCGACGAGTGTGCCTGACACACACACACACACACACACATCATAACCACTAGCACTTAGGTACATGGGCCATAGTTATTGGGGGTGGGGGGGGCGGGGTGGTGGAGGGGTTGGGCGGGTGGAGAGGACAGACACACGACACAGCCGACACCGCCTGTCCTGGAATAGCTACCCCTCGCCTGGAATGCTCTGGGGAATGTGTGCACTGGAATTCAGTTGGCCAGTAGGGAAGTGTGGTGTCTGTCTGCCTGTGTGTGTGTGTATGTGTCTGCATGTGTGTGTTGTGTGTTTGCTATGTGTGTGTCGGGGAGGGTTAGGTTAGGTCTGTGAAGTGGTTGAGTGGGTGGTGTTTGATGGTGGTGTTGGTGGTGGCGGCGGCGGTGTGTTTCATGTGGTAGTGTTGGTGCCGTTGGGGGGTGGTGGTGGTGGTGGTGGTGGTGGTGTTGGCGGGTGGTGTGTTGGGTGTGATGGTGGTGGTGGTGTTGTTGTGTCAGGTAGGCTGGGGTGGGCTCCTTGTGGGAGAGTGATCGAGGGGCAGATCGGTCACTCCGGATCAGCCTCAACATCCACTCCGAGCCGGGCGGGATGACAGCTCTGGTCCGTTGGGGTCCACAGTCCTGTCTGCACCTTGTTGTGCTCGGGCTCTGTCACCTTTCCCAGGCCCTGGGGAGGGGAGGGGAGGGGAGGGGGGCGGAGGTGGGGCCCGTGTTCATCCTATAGACCGGCTCCTCATGCAAAGGCTTTTGTGAAACGAAATCCGTCTCGTCCGTCTCAGAGCACAGAGACAGGCCGCCCATTAAGCCCTCTGTGCTCTGAAGGGCCGACCTTTGAACCCTGCCCCCCCCACCCCCCATCCCAACCCTCCCCCTCCCCTCCCTGTTTGACCAAAAATGGGACGCGGGGGTCGCGCGAGGTCAGGATTTTACTGGGTCATCACAGGGGCTATCGGCGGCTATCTCTGTGGCTGCCAATGAACGGAGACGCTGCAAGGTCTGCACACAGCGCTGGCTCGTGTTCCAGCAGGTACACGCCGCACAAAGGCAATGCAAACATGTGATGTCGAAATCCAGGACAGAACACGTAACCTGCAGCCTCAGAGGCCCAGGAGGATATGAGTCAGCCACGGAGATAAAAACCCTTTCCTTTCTTTTTTTTGATGATTCTATGAATACATTTGCCTCGTCCAAACATATATTGCGTGGAAAGATATATATATGGATTGATTTTTTTGTACATGTTGTCATGACTTTAAATGCATATCTCTTTTAAATTGTTATCACTGTCCTGTCCTGTGTTTGAGAATTTTATGTTTATAAGAATACTGTTTCGAAGAATACTTTTACTGTTATTACTTATTAGGTACCATCTTACTAATTGTTTCGAGTTGTTTTAGAACTTATGCTCTACAGAATACTGCAGGAGTGAACGGGGAGTACTTGTTACGTATGGCGATAAAGAAATCTTGAACCTTGAATCTGTCCTGCATATCTGGTAAGAGTAAAGTTACACCACAATGTATACCTTATCTTCAGGATTGGAGCAGAACGGTGTGCTCCCCAGGACAGGGACCAGAGCAGGTAAGTAGAGGGAGGGTGAAGGTGCTTGGGGGCGGCGGGCGGAGGGCGGAGGAGGGGGGTCTGCTGGAGGTGAGGGGGTCTTTTAGTCTGGAGATGCTGTCTGGTCTGGCCAGACGGAGGACCCCAGATCTCAGGCAGCAGCAGCAGCAGCAGCAGCAGCAGCGGAGGAGGAGGTCTACTCCCTCCGCCATGTTTGCTCAGCTGCGTCGTCGCCGTAGCAACCCCCTTGTTTAGCTCCTCGCCTGTTTTTCCACTCGCTCTCACTTTATTTATTTTTTGGAATACACAAAATAAAATCTGTTTGGTTTATTCGGCTTTTTGTCCTTCTTGTTGTTGCTGCAAACTAGCTTTTCTCTCCCTCTCTATCTCTCTCTTTCTTTCTCTTTCCCTCCGTTGTTTGATATTTTTCTGACTTTTTGGTGTTTTTGACATGCCGTGCTCTGGGGTGGGGGGGGGGGGGGGGTGGTGTCGAGGGGTTGTCAGGAGTGGGTGGGGGGCGGTGAGGGGTGGTGAGGAGGGGGTCAGGAGGTGGCGGGCTGGCGGGCTGGCAGCTACCTGGCGAGGCCCGCTGGACACCCGCGGCATAGTGGCGCGTGGGTGCGAACATGTCCTGCTGCAGTCGTGTCAACTTCCCTGGGTTTTGGCCGCGCTCGCGCACACAACACTGGGCGCCCGGTGCTGCGCGAGGGAAATGAATTTTGAGTTTTGTTTCATTTAATTTATTTAGTTTATTTCCTTTATTTGCTTCTCTGTTATTGAGTCAGGAGTGCATGTGGGTGCAGAACCTCACACCTCCGTTTTGAGAACAGAAACCATCAAATGTCTTTTTGTGTGTGTGTGTGTGTGTGTGTGTGTGTGTGTGTGTGTGTGTGTCTCTATTCTGTTTATATATATATATATGTGTGTGTGTGTGTGTGTGTGTGTCTGCAGCGCCTCACCAGAGAAGATCCTCAGGCGTTTGCGTCGCGGCGGCGGGCCGAGCCCCGACACGCCGGCGCACTCCTCGTCCTCGTCGTCGCAGTCGCCGCTCGGGAAGCCGTCGTCATCCGCGTCCAGACCCCCGGCCCGCCCCCCGTCGTCTGCGCCGCCGCCGCCCTCCGTGGCCCGCGACCTCGCCCGCCACCGCTTCTCCGACACCGTCACCAGCCTCAGCAGCTGGCGGGGGGGAGGAGGGGAGGGGGGGAGCAAGACAGGAAGGCCGGTCATGGTAATGTCGTTAGAAGAAGAAGTCGACGCGCGGTGCGGTACTGAACCCGCTGACCTTGTGGTCGTGGCCTGACCCCGGGTTCTAATGGCTTCCCTGCTGCAGTGTTGTGTGTGCACGGCGCCTGCTGCACGCGCATTAAGGGAATCATGAGGTTGTGGTAAATATAGAACGTCTGGTCGCCAGTTCCCCAGCTCTACTGTAGCACTGACACAGCGGAGGGGGGAAACGGGGGGGATTTCAGAATGCCAGAAACACGGAGGAATCCATTCGGGTTGTTCTGACGTCAGCGATCATTGAAATGGTAAATGGATCGCATTCATCTACTGCTTTTATCCAAAGTATTGCCTCACATTCACCCATTCATACACCGACGGCGGTGTCAACCATGCAAGGTAACAACCAACACGTCAGGAGCAGTTAGGGTTAGGTGGTGTCTTGCTCAGGGACACCTCGACTCTTAACTAGGAGGGGGAGGAGCCCGGGGATCGAACCAGCAACCTTCCTGTTGCTTTTATCCAAAGCGACTTACATAGAGACATCAATATATCGCTGTGGTACATGAAGATAAGAATAGAGCAAGTATTCAAGCATTCACAATTGCAAGGTCAATAGAACAAGTTTCATTCAATTGCTAGGTTGCCCGCGCCATTGCTGGGATAAGAGCAGAAATGTGTTTCTACACAGGAAATTAAGCAGGTATGTGGGTCATTCCAGATCGTTTTGTTGAGTTGAAATGGGATTTGTTCAGCGAGAGTTTCCTGGCGTGAGGGGCGGCGTCGCCGGGGCGAGGCTGAGGGATGACGTTGCCGCTGGCAACACTTTCACTCGTCTTTTGTGGTCGTCTTGTGGCGACTTGACAGGAAATAACGGGACAGGGAACGTGATTTAAGACCCTGAGCTCAGACACAAGCGCACCACTGTTAATAATTGGATGAGGAAGCGGAGAACGTATGAACAGGCAGATATAGTTATTAGTACGCTTTTATCCGATACGACTTACAAGTGGGGCCTGTTGACAATCAAAGTACACAATCAAAATTGGAGTAACATGACAAAACGCAAAACAAAAGAGTTCTGTTGCAGGACTGAGTGCAGAGTAGTTAAAGGAAACAAGGTCAGTAGAATCTGTCTGGCATGTATTCATGTATTATTATTGTTATGCTGAGGCTGTTATGATGTATTGTATGTATTATGCTTATCGTGTTTAAGTTTAAAAGATGGCGTTACCGAAGGGTAATTTAAACCCAGTATGACCTGCAGGCTTGTTACAACAATGTTTTCTCAAGATCTTCCCATGACATGGAGACTGCCATCGTGTTTTGCTTACCGGAATGCAGTTTATTGGATACTGTGGTTAAAGCAATCATCTCGTGAATAATTCACAAGTGCCAAAGAGCTGTAAATTAGTTTTCATAAAAAAAAGAAAATCCTGTCGAAGTGCAAATGAGCGGCGTGGCTTAAGCCCATACAGCCTGTTGAACATCACTCCCTGAAAAACACATTGGCGGGGGGCTGGCGGGGGCGGCGGGGGGCTGGCGGGGCTGGCGGGGGCTGGCGGGGACGCACAGAGCAGACAACGCAACCGGTCACATCCGACAACATGCATGCATCCCAGAAGTCTTGTGAGGCTTAGATGATAGATGATAGACACTCATGGAGCATAAATCACCCATCATTCCTCCTCACTTGTCTCCGCCCCCCGCCCCCCCCCCCTCCACCCCGCCGCCCCTCCTCCTCCTCCTCTTCCTGGATGTGTGATCTCTGCACCGCGGCTCCACATCCTCGTCGGTACGTCCGTGTGCTGTTGTGCAGGACCCCGCCGAGCCAACAGATGTGGTAAATACCATCCCTTAGACCCCCGCCCCGCAACCCCGCCCCCCAACCCCCCCACCACCACACCCTCACACACCCCCTCTTCCTTTTCCCATTTATCTCATTCACCGCCTCCTGGTTAGTTCTTGTCGAGAGGGTTGTTTTTGTTAATTGGTTTCCTTCTCCACCGCATGCGTCAGCACTGCGCACTCGCGGTTGTGTTGCTCTCGTCGTCGTTGTTGTTGTTGTTGTTGTTGTTGTTTGTTGGTTGCTTGTTGCTTGTTGCTTGTTTGTTTGGGCTTGTCTGGCTTGTCTGCGGGAGAAGATTGTGTTCATATGGGCTCACTGTGTCAGGTCTGCGGCATCAGGATCAGCGTGGTACACAGAGAGAGAGAGAGAGAGACGAGAGAGAGGGAGAGAGAGAGAGAGAGAGAGAGAGAGAGAGAGAGAGAGGAATAAAAGGCAGAGATACTTGAAGAATGGCAGCCAGAAGATAAACAGCGCCTCCCCCCTCCCCTCCTCTCGCCTCCCCTCGCCTCCCCTCGCCTCCCTCTCACCCGCATATACAAACCAAGTCAATCTGGGATTTAAAAGTGATGCAAACGGTAAAGTTTAGAGAGTGGGAACACACACCATCTTGTTCCAGCATGGCGCTGCCTGTAACAAACCTCTACACAGCGACCAATGAGCAAGCAAAGGTTTCTAAAAGGCCCGGTCGCTCGGACCAGGAGACGGACAAATTCTGATCCGACAGGACGGACGCGGCGAAACTGTTGGGTAACATAATAGGCTCTTCTTCCTGACCGCCCGTGAACAAAATGTGTTTTTGTGAGCCGGGGGGGCTGCAAGAGGGGGGGGGAGAGACAGCGGGGGAGAGAACGAACGGAGAAGAGTCCAACGGGGGCCTCACCTGGTGTGGTAACATGACCAGGACCTCAGATGTATAGCGGGCGTCGCGTAAAAAAAAAGAGCCACGATATTTACCGTCCACGGTTGTCCATTAAAATAAGGTTCATGATGAGCTCGTCCCCCTTTCTTCGCCACGTGAGTAATGGGGATTGAATGTACTGCATGTTTTTCCTGTTAAAAGGAAGGGAACGTGTTTGTCTGTGTGCGTTAGAGGCCTCCGTTAGATTTACTCGAGGCTTGAAATTCCTTCCAGGGGTCTGGAGCAGCCCGGCAACTCGGACGGATACAGGCAGGCGGGCGGGCGGGTATGGGCTGTCCCACAAACAAATTAAGGGCCACAAGAGAAAAAAATTAAAAAGACGACTCGTAAAGTTGTAAAAAGAACCGTGTGGTTTAAGTTTTTTTTTTGTTTAGAAGAACACAAAGTCCAAAAACCCCCAAAACAACTGCATACAAAGAGCGAGGGGAAAGTGAAGTGAAACTCCCGTGGCGCTTGCAGAATCGCTGGCTGTGTTTAGCTGCGTCTGGCTGAAGCTATTTCTAGCGAGCCACCTGCACCATGTACTCGGAGGAAACGAAAGTCATAATTAGTCACAATATTAGAATTAGTAATGATAGTAGACATGAAAATCCACCTGTCATTTGATATTTAAGACTGATTGTAGCACTGGAATCAGTAATAACGTCCAACAATGAGCTAAGGCTACTCGGTAATAACGACAAAAGATTCTTACAACACAGCAAGGGTCTATTTCTTAGTATGGGCATTTATGATTTTAGTTGGGCTTCGCGAGTCAAAGTAGAACTTTAAAAGTTATTAAGAATAAATATTTGGAGAAAGAAACACTTTTTGGCCTCTAGCAAAGCAATGTTTCCCTGCATTTCTTCCATTGTGTTGAGACTGTTTTGACGGAGAGATAGACATTCAATACGAGAGAGAGAGATACAGAGATACCGAGGGAGCGAGTGAGAGAGAGAACGTGTGACAGAGAGAGATACAGAGATACTGAGGGAGCGAGTGAGAGAGAGAGAGATACCTACAGAGATGCACATATATTCAGAGAAAGGGTAAGGGTAGGGTAAACAATGTGTATGTATTGGTGTGCATGTCGTGAAGGAGAGGATTATATAGTACCTCTGTGTGTGTTGTGTGTGTGTGTGTGTGTGTGTGTGTGTGTGTATGTGTGCGTGTGTTTGTGTGTGCTCGAATAGGTTTGTGTGGTGTATTTTTGTACGTGCGAGTGTGTGTGGGGTTGTTTGGATGGTGTGTGCGTGTGTGTATGTTTTTGTGTGTGTGTGTGTGTGTGGTTGTTTGTATGTTGTGTGTGTGTTTGTGTGTGTGGGTTTGTGTATATATTTGTCCGGTATGTGTAATGTGTGTGTGTGTGTGTGTGTGTGTGTGTGTGTGTGTGTGTGTGTGTGTGTGTGTGTGTGTGTGTGTGTGCGAGCGTGTGGTAAGGAGAGGGTGGGATCAGTCTGAGAGTGGCGCTGCTCTCTTGATGAGGCCTCAGGATGCACCACAAGACCAGGAAACCTCAAGTCATTCTGGACCCAAATCCTCCACAACAACCCCAAACCCCAAGCGGGCGGGCAGGCAGGCAGGGAGGCAGGGAGGAGGAGGAGGAAACAAATAAAGCAGACGTTTTTAAGGAGGGCTCGGTGTGTTTCCTATTAAGAGAGGAAATCCGTTCCTCCTTTCTCTTTCTCCCCCCCCCCCCCCCCAGAAGAGCGTCGAGGAGCAACCAGCGCCTGGCAGCAGCTGGACGCGTCTGAAGAGGAGCCGCGGTCGTCCGTCTTCAGCCACGCGTCCCGGGGGGGCCACGCGTCCACCTCAAGACCGTCACAAACGGAGCTAAACACACTCCAGGGCGCTATAGGCCCCTGCAACGCATCGCGGTAGAAAAAATAATAACACATGTGGTGGATTGCTCAACATTGCTCGGCAGTGGCTCAGACGAGAAGAGCGAGACACGATCGGATCACCGGGGCCGCGGGTCTGACGCAGAAAGACGTGAACTCCAGCGAGGGTCACTGCTGCTGCTGGGACTGGGTACACACACACACACACACACACACACACACACACACACACACACACACATGGCAGCTGCCACCAGAGATTCTGCTGTCAGCCGGGGGGCAACCTGTCCCCTGCGGGGGGCCGCCTGCGACCCCCTACCGACTCTGCGACAAGACCGAGCTGACTTTCACTCTAACGCTCCGTATAAAAGTGTGGCTGTTTTTTATTCTGCTGATTCTGGACGAAAAAACGTTGCTCCGTGAAGCAGAGAGAGTGAGAGAGAGAGAGAGAGAGAGAGAGAGAGAGAGAGAGAGAGAGTCGTGGCTAGACTAGAGGTCGTTCAACTAGCCATTCGATAGGTACTGGGTTCGATCCCCAAATGTCTGCAGTGTCGATATACTTAAGCGAGACACCCAACTCTCTACCTGCTCCTAAACAACTAAATTGCCAAAAACTTTCACCCAAATGTGAAATCGTCTACCATCTACAAACTGCTATTAAACAATGGGGTTGTTAAGGAGTGAGTCACGGCATCCGGAAGAACGAAACCGAGGAGGGAAACTAAGGGGAGATGTCGCGTGACTCGGGACCGGGGACGGGTGTAATGACATCCCTCACCCAGGGAGAGGACGTGTCTGCACTAGTCGTCCATGACTCGGCCCGGATGGAATCCGCCGGAGCGAAGGAGTTTTGAATCAATGCCTCGAAAACATCTCGTCTACAAATCTAATCTGCATGAAGCTCACAGGGCCTTTCTCCCAAATAGGGCCCACGTTTACCACAGGCAAAAATGACTCAACCCATTCATGCATAATATCAGTCATGGCGCTCATTGCTTATGCACACGCTCCGGGGCTATATTTGTTTCAGCTTTACTGTAGTTTCACGTTACAGTCATCAAGCCACGGCTCTACTCGGAAACGGTTTATCTCGGTGCCGAAGTGAGCTCGTTCTGGCAAGTTGACAAACTATTCTCTGTTTAAGTCGAAAACCTCAAGTCTCAGTTCTGCTTTTGAATGTGTCACATGACTGCACCTCTCCCAATACCTTATGCGCCCACTTGATTCCCCTCTAATGGCCATTTTCCCTCCAACTGGAAACCTAATAATCAACTGCAAACCAAAGGAGGATATTTACCGCAATTTGGCTTCGGAACCTGTGGGAAAATATGGAAATGCCCCAGTCAACTGCACATGGTTTGGTTTGGATTTGCTCTGAGCACCGTTCAAAGTTGCGTGGCCATAAAACGACACCGCAAAACTTTAAAGCCTGATAGCGTTCAACCGGCTGCAACCCCCCCCCCGGCAATAAAACCGCTGGCTGTGTCTGGCTTTTCACAGGTCAGTGATGGGTCTCCGTCATTCTGTTCAATCCGTCTCCATTAGTCGAATATAACTCAGCTCACAGGCAATCCTCACATTTTTCTCAGCCGTTTGTATTCCTTCTTAAGCTTAAAAGTCCTTAATTGACGTGGCGGTGGGACGGCCCATCGTGTCTGCTACCATAGTTACTCTCAGTCGTGGTATTTGTAAAATAACACGGAGCGTACACCACTCCCTTGTAGCGGTAATATTTCCCAAATGTCGATGATCCAGCACAGAAGTTGGCACATTCAAGAGTAATTCTGTCGTATCCATGAAGTGTTTGTGTTTTCGGCTGGGCTTGGCGAGTTCAAATGGGACTGTTAAAGTAATTAAGGATACATATTTTTCCCCAGTGTCACCGCTTGAAATGCATAAAAAAAAGAAAAAAAGAAGCTACTTTTTGGCCTCGAGCAAAGCAATGTTTACCTGCATTTCTTCCATTGTGTTGAGACTGTGTTCTGATTGAGAGATAGAGGCAAACATTCAAGGAGATTACAGAGATACTGAGAAAAGGAGAGGCAGAGAGCACGAGAGAGAGACATACAGAGATACCGAGGGAGTGTGCGATAGAGAGAGAGATACCTACAGAGATTCACAGATACTAAGAGAAAGGGGGAGAGACACATACTTCTGAGAGGGGGAGAGAGAGAGAGAGAGAGAGAGAGAGAGAGAGAGAGAGAGAGAGAGAGAGAGAGAGAGAGAGAGACATTTCCTCTGAATGAGTTCATGAAACACGACTTGGCATGACAACAGGCATACATACATATACATAAAGAGTCACAGATACAGAGAGAGAGGGAGAGAGATAGAGAGAGAGACACAGAGAGAGAGAGAGAGAGCGAGAGAGAGGGATACAGAGCGAGAGAGGAGACAGAGACAGAGCGAGAGAGAGAGAGGGAGACAGAGCGAGAGAGAGAGGGAGACAGAGCGAGAGGGAGACAGAGCGAGAGAGAGAGAGAGAGAGAGAGAGAGAGAGGGAGACAGAGAGAGAGAGAGAGAGACAGAGTGAGAGAGAGAGACAGAGTGAGAGAGGGAGACAGAGCGAGAGAGAGAGACAGAGCGAGAGAGAGACATTTCCACCGAGTGAGTTCATGAAACACAACTTGGCATGCCAACAGGCAGACATACATATACATAAAGATTCACAGATACAGAGAGAGAGGGAGAGAGATAGAGAGAGAGACACAGAGAGAGAGAGAGAGAGAGAGCGAGAGAGAGGGAGACAGAGCGAGAGAGAGGGAGACAGAGAGAGAGAGAGGGAGACAGACATTTCCACCGAGTGAGTTCATGAAACGCTCCTCAGCATGTGGACAGGGGCAGGGCGGCGACCGCTCCTGCCGGACCCACCCCACTTCTCCCTGACTCATTACTCAACTTTTTATTAACTTTGAAATATAAAGAATCGGGGGTTGCTACACAAACACACCCTCCCCCCCCCCCCCAGCCCCCCTCTCTCTCTCTCTCTCTCTCGCTCTCTCTCTGTCATTCTTTGTTCTCTCTCTCCCTCTCCCTCTCCCTTGTCCCTCTCTCTCTCTGTCCAGGACAGTGTCTCAGGCCACAGGACACCCTGCCAGACGGCTAATGCAGACAAGATTAATTTCCTGATGCTAATTCCAGTTGGAGCGGCGCACAGTGGACCAGAGAGCAGCAGGCCTGTGTTAAACTGGGTGTGTGCATGCGTGTGTGTGTGTGTGTGTGTGTGTCTCTCCTGACTAGACGCTTACATTTATTTCCAGATTTTTTCTTTTCTTTCTTTTTTGAGTTGGGTCGGACATCTGAAAGGGTCCTAATAGTTCTGGCAGTACTGCTGGTTGGTCCATGGTTAGACGGTTCCCGCAAAGGAACTTTCTAGAACAATTTTATAAGAACACCCGATGATCAAAACCAACTGTGATTTCTGGTAACATGCGGAAGCAGAACATCATTAATTTAGAATTAGAGGAACTATGTTCTCACCGAGGCAGAGTCAGAAAAAGTTTATCAACTTCCCCCAATCCCAGTACCTCCGGTATGACGAAAATTTTTCGATCGCCTTTTAGCAAGTCTAACCAGATTAAACATCTTATGTCATCTAAACGTATGTCAGTGAATGCAGCTGATTGTCCCCGTGAGGTTTAATGGTTTAAATAGTCCCATTCCTGCGCAGGCCGCTGGCTGATAAATCACATTACTTCACTGAGACAATGTCCTCTTGTCTGCCTCCTCTCTGCTTTTCACGTTATCGCCATGGTTTCCCAGAATCATGTGTTGCTAAGGAAACCGCCCTTATCCCGCATCAGCAGACCGTCCCTGGTCGTCCGTCCCATGACTCCACCTACCGAGCGGCACGCAAGACGGTCTGCTGGCTGGTCCAAGGGCCCGGAGGAGCTACCTGGCCTGCTGGCTGGTCCAAGGGCCCGGAGGAGCTACCTGGCCTGCTGGCTGGTCCAAGGGCCCGGAGGATCTATCTGGCCTGCTGGCTGGTCCAAGGGCCCGGAGGATCTATCTGGCCTGCTGTCCAGGGGTCCGGAGGAGCAGGACCCCGCAGGCCTACGTTGACTCAGACCTGTGTGTGTGTGTGTGTGTGTGTGTGTTTGTATGTGTGTGTGTGTGTATGTGTGTGCGTGTATGTTGACCAGAGAGAATGGGCTGCAGAGAACAGCTGAGCGATGCAGTGGTTGTATGTGTATACGTGTGTGTGTGTGTGTGTGTGTGTGTGTGTGTGTGTGAGCAGGCTGATGTAGTGGTTGTGTGTGTGTGTGTGTGTGTGTGTGTGTGTGTGTGTGTGTGTGTGTGTGTGTGTAAGCAGGCTGATGTAGTGGTTGCATGCGTGCATGTGTGTGTGTGTGTGTGTGTGTGTGTGTGTGTGTGTGTGTGTGTGTGTGTGTGTGTGTGTGTGCGTGTGTGTGTGTGTATGTGTGTGTGGTGAGCAGGGCTGATGTAGTGGTTGTGGTGGTGTGTGGTGTGTGTGTGTGTGTGTGTGTGTGTGTGTGTGTTGTAAGCATGTGTCTGCGTGTGTGTGTGTCTGTGTGTGTGTGGTTTTCTGGGTTGTGAGTCTGTCCACTGTGTTTGTGTGTGTGTGTGTATGTGTGTGTGTCTACGTGGTGGGCCGTTGGGGTTCTGGAGAGTGGGTGTCCCACGACGCCGCCCCACACAAACATGACCTCCTTGTCTTTGTGTGTGTCGATGTCTTTTAACTTCTGCCCATCTATGAGTCTGAGGAGGGAGAATTGGAGCCCTCCTCCACCTCCTACACCTCCACCACCTTCCCTCTCATCTCTACCTCCACCACAACCACAACCTCCACCACCATCCCTATTTTGACCACCTCCATAAATGTCTCCCTGCCTTCTCTTCACCACCTCCACCTCCACAGCCTATCAAACAACTATCACCACCTCCAAAGGACCCACCACCACCACCACCACCACCATCGACCACTTCTATAACCACCACCCACCTTAATCATCCTCACAGGTGGGGGTTCCGTCACACACCACCGCCACCCCACCATGTGTGACACAAGACTCCCACTCTGCACGTGCCGAGGCAACGGACATAAGATATCTGGGGCTCCACAGAACATGCGGTCAGAGAGTCTCGCGGGTTTGGGAATTTTTGACTGACTCCCAGCCCAACGTGGTTCCCGGGTTCGAACCCCCCAAGTTCTGCACTGCAGTCTACCTCTACCTGTAGGCCGGGCATCCGTGGGAAAGATAACCACCTAACCATGACCTTCTCCTTCATGAGCTGTGTCTGCAAATGTGAGTTTTCAGTTCGTTGTTGTTGGATGGAAAGTGTTGTTAAACGACTACATTGCAGTAAGTAGGTTTAGATCCATTGACCGGAGGCGGCCATGCTGGGAACTTCAGCTCCACCTGGGACAGGCAGCAGTGGGAAGCACTTTTCCACACATCCTGTGTGTGTTGTCACTGGGCAAGAGTCACATGGCGCTGTGTGTGTGTGTGTGTGTGTGTGTGTGTGTGTGTGTGTGTAGCAGGAGTTTCTCCCACCCATCCCCACTGCCCCCCCTGCCCCCCGCCCCCCTGGCCCCTCTGCCCATGCCCCCCCCCCCCCCCTCCCCCCTCTAGAGGGCAGGGGGTCACACTTCCTGTTTCCTGCCTCCACTGGGTCATCAGAGGGTCTCGGCGCGAGGGTCAGGGACCTCCGCCGTCGCTCCCCCGCCTTTTGTACTGCGCTGGGGGTGGGGGGGAGAGAGAGAGAGAGAGGGAGAGAGAGAGGGAGGGGCTCCCTTCTGAACCTGTCAGTACGCGAGCACCCCGCGAACGCTTATGGTTTGCCCCATGGGCCTGCTTTCACACACACACACACACACACACACACACACACACACACACACACACACACACACACACACACACACACACACACACACACACACACACACACACACACACACGCACACACACACATACACACACACACACGCACACACACACACACACACACACACACACACACACACACACACACACACACACACACACACACACACACACACACACACGCACACACACACACACACACACACACACACACACACACACACACACACACACACACACACACACACGCACACACACACACACACACACACACACACACACACACGTATACACATACAACCACTGCATCGCTCAGCTGTTCTCTGCAGCCCATTC
>PIJE02000131.1:187770-197770 GCA_002895965.2 Coryphaenoides rupestris
GTGAAGGAGACGTTCTTCAGTTAACCTTAAAGCACTTTGGAGGAAGCCAAAAACAAACACGCTAATCGCAGGGTTGGCTCAATGACTGTGATTTGTGTACTCTATAATCAGCAGGCGGGTTACTCTGGTCTAACATGAGCCATTATCACCCTCTAGTGTTCAGAATAGGAACAACTTCTTGCGTTGTTTTCTGATCACCTCACAGACAAATGAAACCTGACCTGACTTTTACCTCTCCCAAAACGCAGGCCTTTAAACACTTCATACCCAAGCACACAAAAATATGCGACGACATGACTTGTTTAATCCGCCACACCATTAACCACACACATAAATCAAGAATAAAGAGTTTTCCTGCCCTCCCCTAATAGAGTTCACGATCCCCATTCAACGTTTACATTACAGTCCGTGCTCGCTTAAAGAATGCGGGAGTATGTATGTATTCCAAACATTACAAGATCCCATTAGCTGGAGTAGGGCCTGGTGCGGAGGGGAGGGGAGGGGGGGCGTAATTGTGTGTGGGGGGGGGGGGGGGCGAGATGTGTGTGTGTGTGTGTGTGTGTGTGTGTGTGTGTATTGGGGGGAGGCGGGGGGGGTTAGCTGTCAGGCAGGTTCATACGTGCTACTGTTGCATTTCTAAAGGCATGGCAGCTGAGTCAATGCTCAGCGTGTTCATGCCCTTGTATGTTCACTGGCCGGGGGAACGCAGGCGCGCCGCCTCTGGTGCTCGCTGGTTCCCTTCACTGTGACGGCGGCGAGCGGGAGATTAGATAAATGCAGAGTTTACAGTTTACAGTTCATATTTTAGGGAGCCAATGTCCATGTATGACTAGATGGACATTGAAGAACAATTTGGTCATTTTTCAGCCAGCCGACTTAAAGTGTCAGTGAAACGTAAAATGTGAGACTTGAATTTTTGCTGTTACTGTATTTGGTAACAGCGCCAAGACTTAAAGACTTTAAAACAAAGATAAACAAGATTTTGGGTTCCCTGGCACCGACTATGTTGCTTTCAACCTTCACTGTGGTGGATACTTGGTATTGGTATAATTATTTTAATCGTGGCTATGCAGCCATTGACATGCACTTTAAACGCCTGCCTGGATGCAATGTTATTTATGATGGCTGCTATAGGTGATCTTTGTTTATCTCGTGTGTCTACATGTTCTGTGCTGAAACCACAAATGACTTCTCAGAGGACATGTTAGACTTATCTGAGACTTAGACATCAAAGTTCAAGATAAGCTTCATTCCGGTGAGAGCCATACGTTTGATATTGATATCAGGAATTGCTCAAGCGATCAATTGTGGCACAAAAAAAATGCTGTCAGTCACACCAAGTTTGCAAACACATGTCTTTTCATTGGTTGGTTAAGGAACGCGTGATTTGTGATTTATGTCTGAGGTCATATCTACAGTCTAATGTGTTATTGCCATGTGGCAGCAAATGTTAGATATGGAGGACAAAGGGTCACGGGTGCGAAGCGGGGAGGAGGGTGAGAGCGGGAGTAAAGTCCGCGCACGGCTCAGCAGGCCCTTTGGCAGCTGAGCCAAAGCATGAGGTCATAGTCTGTCCTCCCCGCTACCCACCACACACACACACACACACACACACCTGCATGACCTCCATTACACTAAGCGCACACACACACCTGCATGCACACACACACACACACACACCTGCGTGCACACACACACACCTGTGCGTACACCCACACCTGCGTACGCACACACACACACACACACACACATATGCACACACTCATCCACACGCACGCTCTTACTCACACACACGCACACACACGCGTATGCACACAAACACACACACAGACTCTCTCTCTCACACTCACACACACACACATACACACGCTCTCTCTCTCTCGAACACACACTCTCTCACACAAACACACACACTCTCTATCTCTCTCTCTCTCTCTCTCTCTCTCTTTCTCTCTCACACACATGCACACACACACACACACACACACCACTAACCCGAATAGCACCTCTCTCCAGCCAGGCCCATTCATCAGACTCTCCCCGGCTGCTCAGTCAAGACTTTTCATTAAACTCAAATTACACTTCCACAGTTATTTATTCTTTTTATTAGCCATGATCCAACCCCCATCCGCTGCTTAATTATCACATTAATAACGGCGACAGCCCAGATCCATTTAGCCGAGGACGGATGGGCCATGGCCCCGCCTGACCGATCCTACCTGGCGATACGAGCCAGCGAGGAGCTACTGTTTCACGGTGACGGGCGTCTGGGAGCTCAGGCTCACAGCCATTATTTACCTGGCTGGAGGCGAGCCTGCCTGCAGTCGCCGGTATCCTCGTCCAACGATCGGGACACCCGGTGGTGAACTCTCTCTCTACTCTGTCTGCTGTCTCTCAATGAATGAACCCTATCTTAGTTATATTCATGTCCGATTCAACAGGTCGCTGGTTGAAGGCCTCTGTATGCTTCTTCAGAAGTGTTCTAGTAAGAGATCAGAACAAATCGGACACCCGAATTTTCGACTTCTACCTCGTGTAGTTCCACAGAACTGGCCGATATTAGGGTGGCACGAGAGTATAGGAGGCCGTCCGCCAACCTACCGAGATCTGGCGACGGCCTCCAACCAACCGCGTGGCCGTGTCCTGGGAGAACGCCGCAGCGCCGCTGTGGAGCCAGATGTTCGCTGACGTTTTTCCTCGTTAGCCCCCTGCTGAGCGGGGAGTCACCCGTGTCACCTTGATGGAAGGTGCGAGGCGGTGCGATACAGGTGGCGGCGCGATGCAGGCGGCGTCTCGCACACGCGCGCATGTCAGAGGTCGCGTGTAGCGGACGCCGGGATCTGAAGGCTCACACCATTTGTATCGTGGCCTATTGATAGATGTGATGTTATAATCCGGGCGCTAGTCAGTTTAAACCTCTTTATTTTTTGTCATGCACAAAATGGGAGTAAGTAGCTTAACACTTTTATCCAATTTACAGCAAATTTTATTGAAATACATACAGTATGTACTTCATGAATGAGCAGTTAAATCTGGCTCATCCATGAAATATATATGCATATATCTACTCAAGACATTGGGCTTTAAATCCAGTACCAAGAGTCAACCATCACCCGACTATCCTAATTACTGGCAAGAATGTAAGAATGTAAGAATGTAAGGTACAGGATGTGTGTGTATTGACGGTAAAAACTTTAAAAGTTATGCTTTAAAACGTTCAAAGATGTCTGTCTGCAGTGAGGAAAACCACAATGTGTATGTTTCTTTAATAATACGTTTTTGAGTTGGAAGGTACTGACCAGTCTAGCCCTCCAAGTGTGTGTGTGTGTGTGTGTGTGTGTGTGTGTGTGTCTGTGGTGACGGCTGCTGGTTCAACGTGTGTGCCAGGATTAGTCTGCGCAGCACCGGTGTGCAGCCTCACCCGACCCCAGACTCCATCCACCTCGGAGGCCAGGCGAGGCTGCTGCTGCTTAAACCAGCCTACCGACCACACAGACACTACACGCCATCCGATGAAGACCAAAGCCCAGGTCCCAATGAACTTTAGATGATCCAGATCAAAATCCAGAGCCAACAACATTCCCCGTGTTAGAGGTTTGAGTCCAGTGCTCAGAACTTCATGCATTCGTCTTATGGTGAGAATCTTTGGATAAACGTACAATAAGTATCAGTGCATTCTGAGCTCCGTGGGTTGAGACAATAACAATCACAAAGTTCTAATCATAATTGAACGTTGTACACATTTCAAAAAGCTATGAAATATATATAAATTATCCACGCTTACATGTCACTTCGTTCCTTTTTTCCGCGAAATCCAACCCGACTCAAATATAAGAGAAATCAGCGCAAAAGCTGTTCTACGCAACAGAGAGAGTCGGGGAAGCTCTCATGTTTTAACTNAGAGAGAGCTACTGTTTCACGGTGACGGGCGTCTGGGAGCTCAGGCTCACAGCCATTATTTACCTGGCTGGAGGCGAGCCTGCCTGCAGTCGCCGGTATCCTCGTCCAACGATCGGGACACCCCGGCGGTGAACTCTCTCTCTCTACTCTCTCTGCTGTCTCTCAATGAATGAACCCTATCTTAGTTATATTCATGTCCGATTCAACAGGTCGCTGGTTGAAGGCCTCTGTATGCTTCTTCAGAAGTGTTCTAGTAAGAGATCAGAACAAATCGGACACCCGAATTTTCGACTTCTACCTCGTGTAGTTCCACAGAACTGGCCGATATTAGGGTGGCACGAGAGTATAGGAGGCCGTCCGCCAACCTACCGAGATCTGGCGACGGCCTCCAACCAACCGCGTGGCCGTGTCCTGGGAGAACGCCGCAGCGCCGCTGTGGAGCCAGATGTTCGCTGACGTTTTTCCTCGTTAGCCCCCTGCTGAGCGGGGAGTCACCCGTGTCACCTTGATGGAAGGTGCGAAGGCGTTGCGATACAGGTGGCGGTGCGATGCAGGCGGCGTCTCGCACACGCGCGCATGTCAGAGGTCGCGTGTAGCCGACGCCGGGATCTGAAGGCTCACACCATTTGTATCGTGGCCTATTGATAGATGTGATGTTATAATCCGGGCGCTAGTCAGTTTAAACCTCTTTATTTTTTGTCATGCACAAAATGGGAGTAAGTAGCTTAACACCTTTATCCAATTTACAGCAAATTTTATTGAAATACATACAGTATGTACTTCATGAATGAGCAGTTAAATCTGGCTCATCCATGAAATATATATGCATATATCTACTCAAGACATTGGGCTTTAAATCCAGTACCAAGAGTCAACCATCACCCGACTATCCTAATTACTGGCAAGAATGTAAGAATGTAAGAATGTAAGGTACAGGATGTGTGTGTATTGACGGTAAAAACTTTAAAAGTTATGCTTTAAAACGTTCAAAGATGTCTGTCTGCAGTGAGGCAAACCACAATGTGTATGTTTCTGTGCTAAGTGTTAATGCATATGCTTTTGTGTGTGTTGTGTGTGTGTGTGTGTGTGTGTGTGTGTGTGTGTGTGTGTGTGTGTGTGTGTGTGTGTGTGTGTGTGTGTGCGTGCGTGTGTGTGTGTCTGTGGTGACGGCTGCTGGTTCAACGTGTGTGCCAGGATTATTCTGTGCAGCACAGGTGTGCAGCCTCACCCGACCCCAGACTCCATCCACCTCGGAGGCCAGGTGAGGCTGCTGCTGCTTAAACCAACCTACCGACCACACAGACACTACACGCCATCCGATGAAGACCAAAGCCCAGGTCCCAATGAACTTTAGATGATCCAGATCAAAATCCAGAGCCAACAACATTCCCTGTGTTAGAGGTTTGAGTCCAGTGCTCAGAACTTCATCCATTCGTCTTATGAGACTTTGGATAAAGGTACAATAAGTATCAGTGCATTCTGACTTAAAGGACCTTTAAAGGTACGGCATACATGTGCTGTACATGTGCCGTGGGGACCGCCTGGCTAATATTGCACTCTTGCACGTTTCTCCCAACTTCCAACCCCCCCAATCACCTCCACCCATCATACGGTACGATGTGGCCGGTGATCAACACCACCGCAGGAACACTCTGGCTGGATGCACCCAGCCGCTGGCCCAAGCTGTCTCCACTCTCACTGGCGTTTTCTGACCTCTACCTTCTTATCCTCTACAAATCTCGCCAGACATCACGCTGGGACTAAAAGCGGGGGAACCGAAAGTGTGGTGATTGTGACGGTGATTTAAATCAATGCACATTTTTGCAGCAGTGAAAGAGAACAAAGTGGACTATGTCCGCTAAATTGAACATGTCCGGATGAAAGTGGACGGGTTTGTTCAGTGTGTGAAATACTGTGAAATCCAAATTAGGTTCGGAGCGACGCGGGAGGAAGGGGAGGACGATCGAAGCGGCCATTACCGGGGCGGGGGAAGAAGACAGCGGCGGAGCGGTCGACGTTAATAACACCCCACCGCTCTGAAGTCAAGAATTTACTCTTATAAAGCAAGAGAGAGATGGAGAGAGAGTGAGAGAGAGTGAGAGAGAGTAAAGAGAGAGTGTGTAAAAAGAGAGAGAGTAGAGAGAGAGAGAGATAGTGTGTAAAAAGAGAGAGAGAGTAAAGAGAGAGAAAGAGAGAGAGAGAGTGTGTAGAGACAGAGCAAAGAGAGAGAGAGAGGAGTGTGTAGAGAGCCAGAGCAAAGAGAGAGAGAGAGAGAGAGTGTGTGTGTAAGGGGCACAGAGGGAGAGAGAGAGAGATAGAGAGAGAGAGAGAGAGAGAGAGAGAGAGTTGTACAGCTGTAGTTTAATATGTGTATCTCTCAACTCAGCGAGGTGTCACTCAACCAGAGGCGTCAAAAGTCTTCCCATCAACACACCAATCAAATGGCAGCGGCTAATTCTCATGACCGAGTATTAAACCATATTCCCCATTGTGATCAATGCGCTCCGACGTGACGCATCCTCCCTTCGACGATCAATGAAGATGCTGATCCGCGGGCCGATTACCTGTCGGTCATTTCCTGTCCGTTCCAGCAGAGGGAGTGGTTGCCAGGAGCAGGCTCTCGGCTACACAGCGCCTCCCCCAGGCCGCTGTAGAAGAAGCCGTACCCCCGCAGGCTGGCGATGAACTCCCTGAGGTAGAGAGAGAGAGAGAGAGAGAGAGAGAGAGAGAGAGAGAGAGAGAGAGAGAGAGAGAGAGAGAGAGGGATGGAGAGAGAGAGAGAGAGGGAGGGAGAGAGAGAGAGAGAGAGAGAGAGAGAGAGAGAGAGAGAGAGAGAGAGAGAGATGGCAGAGAGGCACATGCACGAAGCGACAAAGTGAAGAGAGAGAGAGAACGAGAGAGAGAGAGAGAGAGAGAGAGAGAGAGAGAGGGGGGGATGGCAGAGAGACACATACAGCAAGCAAGTGGAGAGAGAGAGAGCGAGGGAGAGAGAGAGAGAGAGAGAGAGAGAGAGAGAGAGAGAGAGAGAGAGAGAGAGAGAGAGAGAGAGAGAGAGAGAGAGAGAGAAAGACTTCAATAATTATGTTAATCTCACTGGTCAGCAGGGACCAGTAGAAAGTCTAATTGTTTTAAAGCGAGAGAGCGACACACAGAGGAGAATAGGAGGAGAGAGAGAGATAGCTCTCTCCTCCGCTCTCTGTCTCTCTCCCCCTCTTTGAAGGAGAAGAGGGGGGGGAGAGACAGAGACAAAGGGTAAAGAGTGATAGATAGAGGCAGAGAGAGAGACAGAGAGAAGAGAGAGAGACAGAGATGGAGACAGAGACAAAGAGCGGGAGAGATAGATAGAGCCAGAGAAGGAGAGAGAGAGAGAGAGAGAGACAGAGATGGAGACAGAGACAAAGAGCGGGAGAGATAGATAGAGCCAGAGAAGGAGAGAGAGAGAGAGAGAGAGAGAGAGAGAGGAAGAGCTTGGTGTCAGTGTCCAGGCAGTTTAAATGAGAGGGGAGCATTAGAGTCTATAATGGGTACATGTGGAAAACGAGACTCCCATGGGCAACCGCGAGAGAGGAGGGGGAGGCGGGGGGCGGGGGGCGGGCGGAGAGGTAGGCGACCGGGGGCTGGACGACGAATCGGCCCCGGCTCCTAATTGACATTAATCTGGCCCCGGCCCCCGTGCAGCACCGGCCAGAGGCCCCCGCTGGCTATGATTACTCTGTTCGTTTAAGCCTGTTACTGCCTGCTGGGTGTCAAACACGCTGGCATCGCGGTGTGTTGCCACGTCTAAGCGGAGAGAACTGACCACAGGAAAAGCGTCGATCCATCTGCTCCTGTGCTACGAGTTTCGGCTCCCGGGGGCCCCGCCGCCGTGCAAAACACAAGTCACTCCGATTGCTTGGATGTTAACACGACAGCAAGAAAAACAACAACAACAGCAACAATAATAAATAAAAGCCACCCCAGACACCAGCCGGGTGTCGAGCTGACCTGCGGAGGCCGGCCAGGGTCTCGTCCAGGTCCGGGGCGGCCGGGGGGGTTCTGCGGACCACGGGCGGCGGGAGGTGGGCCGGGGCCGAGCGAGAGGCACGCTTGGGGGCGCTCCCACAGATGCCACCCACCTACAGGTGGAGAGAGAGAGAGAGAGAGAGAGAGAGAGAGAGAGAGAGAGAGAGAGAGAGAGAGAGAGGAAGGGAGGTTGAGGAAGAAAGAGTGAGAAAGTAATTTTTAACAGGAAAAAAATTACAATTTGAGTTACACTTGATTCTCTTTATTTACAATTTAATTGTAAATATTAAATTTACAAAGAGACTTTTATTCAGTATTTTATTTTAGATACGTGATGGAGCAGCAGGGTAGAGGGTGGAGCCACCTACAGGTAGACTGCAGGCTCGAACCCAGAGCCTTTTGGCTGGAAGTCCCTCCCCAACTAGACCCCCCCCCACCTCTCCCATCCACATCCCTCCCCCCCCCCCTCCCACTTATGCCACACGACTGTTGCTCTGATCTGTGTCTGGGTTGCCATTATTCTGTCACCCCCTTTGTAGGAAGTACCCCAGAGAACAGACGTACCTGGAAGAACCTGTCGACAGCTCGTCAACCGAGTACCTGCCCCCCCCCCCCCCCCCCCCTCCCCCTCCCCCCTCCTCTCTTTCAATAAATTCTCATCGGTTTCCGCTGCTTGTTTATTTTCGGGGAGGGGAGGAGGGAAGGGGAGGAAGAGTCAACAGCAAAAACGACGGGACGAAGGATTTACATAACAAACAAGTCATTGTGTATCCCTCTCACCAGACGCCTGTCCGCTCAGAATATGTAATCATAACCCGGAAAGCGCCCACGTGGAAAAAGTGAGTGTCCTGTTTTCTTTTGTTTTTTTCCGGGTTTTTTTCTCCGCCGCTCTCTCTCCTCCGGGTGGATGAAGGCCATTGTGTTCCCCACGCGGGACGCTGACAACCACAATAATAAATAAGAAGAGCCCGCTCTGTCTCTGGCAGATAATAGGCGCTGGCAAATTCTCTTCAGGTGCAATAAAAATGCAAATGGCCGGTTAATGTTTAGCTTGCAGTTTAATGATTTGCTGGCGGGTTAATTTCCCCCGGGGATTCCAGCCAGGGCTTAATTCTGCCGTGTAACGTTAACAGCTAATTGTGCTCCGCTCGCCTTAAGTGAATGGGACAGCACGGCGTCCACGGGAATACAGATGGGAACGCATCGGAGCAGCGTGGACATCTTCATCTGGTGGCCGGGGACAGCTACGGTACACACACACACACACGCGGGCGCGTAGGATAGACACACACACACACACACACACACACACACACACACACACACACACACACACACACACATGTAGGATGCACACACATACACATGCACACATATGATAGACACACAAACACACGCGTAGGATGCACACACATACACACTCGGATGATACACACACACACACACACACACGCACACACACACACACACACACATAGGATACACACACACACACACACACACACACACACATTTACATTTAGGGCATTTGTCAGACGCTTTTATCCAAATCGACTTGCAAGAAGTACATTTGTAGAAAGAGAGACAGCAATACAGTATATTGCTCGTGGTACATGACTACACACACGCACGCACGCACACACACACACACACACACACACACACATACACACACACACAATGGTGTTGACGTCTCTTAGCTCTCACACACATGCATGCAAAGTAAAACACACGCACAGACACAAACACACACACACACACACATTCCTGCACATAGACACACACAGTCACCTCTAAACAAAAGAAAATGAATCACTGCTTGATGATTCATTACTCATATAAACATAATATGCGTCAGTTCATTACCATGATAAACATGTACTCAGTGGTAATGCTGCACAACGCACGCGACTTAACATAAACGCAGACGCACACACACACACACACACACACACACACACACACACTTCCTGTGCACATGCTGACACGCTGAAATGCTTATAAGCTGAATCTTACAGTCATCACTGTTGATCAATACAGTCTCACTGGACCTGCAGCCCGGTGCCAGGGATGCTGTACACTATACAACACACACACA
>PIJE02000131.1:208597-221097 GCA_002895965.2 Coryphaenoides rupestris
CACCCCCCTACCCCGCGACCCTCTTTGCCGCCATACTAGCCTCTTACTTTATTACACGGTGTGTCATGGGACCCTGACATTTGGCCTGGGCCGGCGTCCATTAAGTGACACCTGATCCTGCCCCGGCCCACTCGGAGGAACAAGAGAGAGTGGACTACGCGCTCAGGAAATGGCTGCCGCAATCGCTTTTACTTGTTTTGTTTTTCTTTCTCCCGTTTTTTTCACCACGGGCTCTCGAAACCCTCGAAGCACTAAGAGCCATTGTATTTCACTTATGAAGAGCCCTTAAGTCTCTCTCTCTCTCTCTCTCTCTCTCTCTCTCTCTCTCTCTCTCTCTCTCTGTCATCACACGTCATTACTCAATGCACCTCAGGTGTGTAGCCCCACCCACCCCAGACTCTAGCTGGGGGGGGGGCGGCAGGTATTAGAAGATTAGGTCGCACTCGGATCATGCATAGTCCGCCTCAGGAGCCCGCGGAGATGGAGATACCGGGTGACCACAGGGACGCACTTTCTAATTTAATACTGGAGTCCTTCCAGGGAAACGTACAGGGAAAAAAAAACCTCCTCTCAGTCTCTGCTTTCTGTCCTTCTCCTCCTCCTTCACTGCTGCCTTTTCTTGTCACCGAGCGCCGGCCAACTCATGTTTACTCCGAGGAGCTCGCTCTCGTTTGCTCTCAAATTACTTTGAAATTAAAACCAATATCCAATATCCATTCCTCTGAGTCCCGGCCAGGACTCAACAAGTATTCTGTCATGCCGTCAATGGGAATCCGTTACGTCAGCATTTGGTTTGTGTTTCTCCCCTCCTCCTCCTCCTCCTCCTCCTCCTCCTCCTTCTTCTTCTTCTTCTTAAGAGGCCTTCAAGAAGCCCTCTCCCGCTTTATCAGGTCATTAATCAAGTCACGGCAATTAAACCTTAATAAAAATGCGGCATCAACTGCGGTCTCCGTATTAATAGGCACACGCAACAGATACCAGGTTGATGAAGTGATTCAAATACATCTCAGCTGTACGGTCGGTCAGTGACAGGGAAACTATCGGCTATCACTGTCACGCCGAGAGGCTCTGAGTCGGAGCCAGGTATTTGGTAGGAGACCTGAAAGGGCTGGCTGTCATATCGATGGTCCTTTCTTCCCATCAGAGCAACCCCCTGGCTCTACCACAAGTCAATGCCCCGCCTGGCCCACGGCACCAGGGGGAACCGAGGTGTTGGTGGGCGGCCAGACACCACCACGCTCCACGTCATCCATCAGATGGAAACACACCGTTGTTATCCTCAGGGCAGGGTGGATGTAATGAATTAAAGCGGCCAGTAAGACTCATCCGTTTGGCCGATCGGCTGTCACCTCTAGTCACCGTGGAGATGGAGGACGAACGGCCACCTGGTCGTGGTGAGAGGGAGAGGAGCCACGGTCCAGGCCCCGGGAGGCACAGCCTAGCCAAGGAAGGGATCTAGCGGTCGCGAAAGTAATCAGCGAACAGAGCCAGCGAGGTCGGAGACTAGCAGAAGGGGAGCTAGGCACGGCGAAAAGAGTTAGCGGGAAAGCGAAAAGTGGCAGGAGGGGAGTTAGCAGGATGAGTTCGCTGAGCTCCACTGCTGTGTACAGGCTTGCGGTTTGCGGTAAACATTACAATGGTATCGCCATTTATAAAAATAATTATAATAAATTATATTGGCTCCACATCATGGAGCCGTAACGTGGCCCATGTAACCAGACGAGGAGAACCAGAGAAGTGGGTGCTATTCCAGGCCCTGGTGCCAGGACTGGAGGGTGGCTGGCGGGGTGGTGGGTGGGGGGGGGGGGGGGGGCAGGGTGGGTGGGCTTGTGTGATTCCAGGAACACCGCAGACAGGATGCTGGTAAGGACCAGATAGCATCACCAGAGCACCAGGTCAATGGGCGGCACGGATCAGACAACGTATTGGGTTACTCCATCTGTAGCAGGCTACCTAGTCTCACAGGCAAACAAACACACATACACATACATACACACACACACACGCGCGCGCACACAGGCATGAGTGCACACACAGACACACACACACACACACACACACGCGCATGAACGCACACACACACACGCGCGCACACAGGCATGAGCGCACACATAGACACACACAAACACACACACACACACGCACGAACGCACACACACACACACACACACACACACACGCACGCACACACACACACACACACACACACACACACAGAGCCAGTGTGCATACAGGGACGCAAGACGACACTCCAAATAACAACAGGGCCAGGTGCGGGCTGACAGGGCGCGGCGGGGGCCACGGTCAGGGGGGTGCGGGGGAACATTTGGTGCTCCACGGTGTGATGGCAAGGTGTCTGTTACGCGTGGCAGAGTAGAGGACCCACCACACTGCACTGCACTGCACTGCACTTTACTGCACTGCACTGCAATACACACACACACACACACACACACTCTCCATGTCCTACACGTTATTATGCTCATAGTAGCTTCTTATTGGTTACAGTCTCTTATATTAAACATGGCCACCTATGAATGTGTGCACTACTCTATTGTAATGTAAGCACCATACAAGCTGAGGTCAAGGAGCATATTTCATATAAGATAGAGAATGTCCCTCAACACACAGCCATACACACGCACACACGCACACACAACTACACCACACACACACACACACACACATCCACACACACCACACACACACACACAATCACAAATCTCAATTAAATAGCTATAGGGTCCTCAGATTGGCATCTACAGTGACAGAGAAATCCCAGCAACACAAATACTAGATAAATATTAGAATATGATATTCTAATGTTCTCTAGCCACTCAGTGCTGAACGAATCCATAGCCTCAGATATCAAATGAATCCAACCCCCCCCCCCCACACACACACACACACACACACACACTCACACACACACAGAAACTGAAGTACCATAGTATGATGAGTGAATCTGTCGCTGGATCGAATGCTGTTCAGATTTCTGGTGCTGTGGTCTCTACTGGGGTCAAAGTTGAACCGCACTCTGTCTCCATCTGGCCGAGGGGCGCCATCTAGAGCCTCCAACTACAATAACAGAGTAAGTCTGTGTGTAATATGTGTGTGTGTGTGTGTGTGTGTGTGTGTGTGTGTGTGTGTGTGTGTGCGTGTGTGTGTGTGTGTGTGTGTGTGCGTGTGTGTGTGTGGTCGGTGGCAGCAGAGTGCCTTCATCGTCAGAGACACTCTCTGAAAGAGATGGGCTTTGAAGCTCCAATCAAAGGCAACTGGAGTCCACACAGTGCCAGCAGAGAGAGAGAGAGAGAGAGAGAGAGAGAGAGAGAGAGAGAGAGAGAGAGCACATCTCCAGCCAAGATTCACACACACACACAACACACACACACACACACACACACACACACACACCCAGCCACGGGTGACAGAGACGTGACACACACAGAGCTACATGTTCACAAGCTAGCAGCCAGACAGCTGATGCGCGCTTGCCAGGCCAATTCCAAAAACGGATTCCAGCGCATAAACAGAGAGAGATAATGAAATATACACGTGCACACACGCGCACACACACACACACACACACACACACACACACACACACACACACAAATACACAAACACACACACAAATACACAAACAACAAAGTTCGTGTTGCTCTCCAGGGCCGTGATTCGACGAGACTGAAGAGCCTATAGACATTACAGAGTTATGAGGTCAGAGCGGAGGAGAGGGTGAGGGAGGGAGGGAGAGATAGAGAGAGTGTGTGTGTGTGTGTGTGTGTGTGTGAGAGAGAGAAAGAGAGAGAGAGAGAGCGACAGAGATGGAGTTAGAGAGAGAGAGAGAAGAGATTGAGAGGAAGTGTGTGTGTGTGTGTGTGTGTGTGTGTGTGTGTGTGTGTGTGGTGTGTGTGTGTGTGTGTGTGTGTGTGAGAGAGAGAGGGAGGGAGAGAGAGGGAAGATATTGAGAGAAAGTGTGTGCGCGTGAGAGAGAGAGATAGAGAGAGATAGAGAGAGATAGAGATAGAGAGAGATAGAGAGAGATAGAGATAGAGAGAAAGTATGTGTGTGTGTGTGAGAGAGAAAGAGAGAGACAGAGAGAGCGAGAGAAAGAGAGAGAGAGAGGAAGAGAGAGAGAGAGAGAGAGAGAGAGAGAGAGAGAGAGAGAGAGAGAGAGAGAGAGAGAGAGACCAAGATGGCAGAGGTCACCACGGACATGACTGGAGCGTTACTCTTCCAATCGAGCTCAGGAGTGTTAATAGCCCCCCAACCCCGAGCGGAGGCGGTGGGTGGTGGTGGGTGGTTGGTGTTGCTTTCTTCACGCCTCACACACACTCGTTCAGCCTCCAGCCATCCATCACACATCCTCATCTCCCCCCCCGCCACATGTGATGGCCTAGTTAAAGGAGGAGGGGGCGTGTTTGCCCAGGTACAATTCTAATAATAATAAAACATAGCAATCATAAAATTAATATGGGATCACATTTACGTGGTGCAGCATTTTGCTGATCTCCACGGGGTCTCACAAGGTCTCACATCCACGCACACGTCACCGAAGCATTCACGCACACGTCGGAAAAAAAAAATCACGCACAGCGACACGCACACGTCACAAACACAAACACATTCACACACACCAGCGACAAACCAGCTCAGGTGCGCACACAGAGTTGTGTCACTTAGCAACGAGGCAAATCTTCTCTATCATCACTATCTCTGATGGTGTGTTGTTGTTGTTGTCTCTAGGCCACGACGTGCCGAGTCCGAGCCGAGTCGCCGTCACCGCAGAGCCATCGGGATTGAAATGCTAATAAGTGTCTGGCGCAAACAATAAATAACACCAGAGAGCCCATAAGGCCACAAGTCTCAGGTCCAGGTCCAGTCTCAGGATCAGGTAGCAGAGAAGAGCATCACTACTGCCAGGGTTAGGAGTTTGATCCTCTTTGTAAGTCGCTTTGGATAAAAGCGTCTGCCAAATGCCCTAAATGTAAATGTAAATGTAAATGATTCCCACTGGGTCCACCAAGAAGAATGAAATCTGCTCCTTTGGCTGTAAAGACGAAAATAAATAGTGTGGATATTTGATTCTTTGGTTATTTGCATTTGTTTTGTTGCACAGTCCGCTGGGCATCGGCACTTTTTCATTTCAATGCATATCCTGTATGTGTATGTGACAATTAAAGTTCTTGAATCTTGAATCTTGAATCTTGAATGACCTCACTGTATGCTTCTGATAAAAGCATCTACCAAATGTGCATCGGTATATGCACATATATCTATATGTATTATATTAATACTGAATACTGAATACTGAATACTGGTAAAGTAGGGCAATGGGTAAAGTGGGACAGTTAAGCATAAACCTTCGTATCTTTACAGCCATATACTGTATGTATTTCCATTTCATAAATAACAACATCGAGCTTTTCATAAGCAAGTATGATAGACAAATATTACAATATAAGTTACGTGGCTATGACATAATTTCCGGGGGTGTGCCCCACTTTAGCCGGTACTCACCCTATATATTACAAATAATGAAATAGCGTATATTATTATTATTATTATCATCATTATTATTATATATTATCAACGCGATCACAGATGAAAAATGTCTGGTGTCACCGGCGCCGCTGACAATGCGACGCCACGACTTCCTCCGGCGTGTCGCGGGTTACTTTGTGAGGCGGATGAAAGAGCAGGGAAGCAAACTGCAGCTGCGGCTGAACTCTTGACGGGAGGCAGCGAGGGGATACAGGGGGGCGGTGCTTCAGAAACCCTCTGAACAGATGGAGGCACAGTGTGTGTAGAGAGGAGGGAGGGAGGGAGAGAGAGGGGGAGGGAGGGAGGAAGGGGGGAGGAGAACAGAGAGCGAGGGGGGAGAACGGAGTCGGGCGGAGGACAGAAGGGAGGTTAGGGAAGGAAAAAGAGATGAAAAAGTGATGGTTAAAACAGTGTGATGGGATGACACGGGCGGGGCGGGGGGGAGAGGGAGAGGGTGATCAAGAGACATTGACAGTGGAAGAGAAGAAGAAAGGTTAAACATGAGGGGGGAGAGAGAGAGAGAGAGAGAGAGTGACACAGAGCGAGAGATGAGAGACAATAGAAAAAGGATTCTGAAAATACAAAGAGAGGAACAGAGAGAACGGGAGATAGGGGATGAAGAGAAAATGCTGGGCTAATGCAGAACGAGGGAGGAACAGAGAGAGGGAGAGAAAGGGAGAGAGAGGGGGAGATGAATAGTTAGATTAGGCAGGTGAAAGCAAGGGTATCCTACCATCACAGGGAAATAAAAAAATTTGCGCAAAACTTTAATTACCATGGCAGCTCTTTATTAACTTTATTTAGCCAGCAGCAAAAGAGCAGAAGAAAGGAGAGAGAGAGAGAGAGAGAGAGAGAGAGAGAGAGAGAGAGAGAGAACAGTGTGCTTTATGAGATGTGAGATAGTGCCTGATAATCAGGTTTATTATATCACCGACGTTATTATATCAAACGCGTTGTTGTGCGGGGACGTGATGATCTGATGAGGGACGAATTCAGCCGTACCTCCTCCACATGTCCAAGGATTTAAACGGCAATTTGAAGAAACTTTGGGCCGCGATCTGAATACATACATCATCATGCACCTTAACTACCTTAACTACTGCATCTGAAGGTCAATTCAATTCAGCACAATTCACGCTTCAGGGTATAAAACAAGGCGTGTGTGTTTGTGAGTGTGTGTGTGTGTGCGTGTGCGTGTGTGTGTGTGCGTGTGTGTGTGTGCGTGCCGTGTAGCATGTTCTTCACCGCAGAGTGTGTTGTTGGTCTCTAATGACCATCACGCTGCCTTAAAAATAACCAGGAAAAAAATAAACCAGGGCCTAAAAGCTAGCAAACAGCTTTGAGGAAAGGGTGAACGGAGGGGTGACTGAGAGTGGGCTGGCGTCGTGAAACAGCCCTAATGCACCACGGGGGGCATGGGGGGGGGCGTAGAAGAGAAACGGTCCACACGGTCAGCAGTGCATCGATCGGTACTTTGATCATTCAGTACTTCTGATCAGATGGTCCATTCACACGCACACACAAACACACACTCGCACCAACGTACACACACCACACACACACACAACACACACACACACACACACACACACACCCACACAAGAAAGTGGCTTGTAGGAAGTGATGTGCTACATACATAGTGTTGTGGTGCCTTAACGAGACCTAATCTTGACGAACGGCCACTGGCTCATTACTTAGCCTCTTCCATGGCAAGCTAACAGTTAGAGCTACGAGGAAGGTCCACTGTCATGGGGGAAATGAGGATGGTCCTGCTGGAATGCCGGTAGGAATCAGGGGGTCGTCTAAAAGGCCATTTGCGCGGTCGTTATCTCCCAGGCGCCGCTAAACACACCGTGTCCCCACAACACCTGTGACCTCTCTCTCACACACACACACACACACACCACAACCACACACACACACACACACACACACACACACACACACACACACACACACACACACACACACACACACACACACACACACACACACACACACACACACACAAGCCGTGGGATACCGTTCAGGAAGTTCCAGAAGCAGCCAGTGCAGGAGACTGTAATGATCAGATGTATGGGCAGAGTCTCTGTCTCTATGTCATAAACACACAGGGGGTACAGGTTTCATTAGATTTGGTCCATTTTCCATTTTTTTATGTGGAAGCCTAAATAACACATTTTATAATACCAGCTAAACTGAATTTATTGTTGAACATTAATTTATTATTGAAAAGAAAATAATAGTGAGTCTGGAATAGGACTTGGCAAAAATATGAATTACAACTTGAAACAACTATAAACAATATCATTTGACTTTTCTGTGGACACAAAGTGTCTGAAATTATTCAAATAAGTTTACCTTGAGAATTATGCCACAATTCGCAGCGTTAAATACACATTTGTTTTCAGATGACAGGCGTTGGGGGTTTTATTTAAGTGTCACTGTGTGCTTTAAAACTGAGGTCGGACATTGGAAACTTAGTTAACGTTGCATTGATTGAGACGGTTACAAAGTATTTCCAAATGGCAGGGGGGCTTCATGACTCTCTGTGGAGGATTTTAAATCACATTGGGACGCACCGCTGACTGCAAAGCAGGAGGAGGTTTTGGGTTGGGTTCAATAAAGGCGGGGACGGAAGGAAGGAAGGAAGGAAGGAAGGAAGGCAGGCAGCCTTCAAATCAAAGTAGTCTGGGAACAACAAAGACCCGTGTAATTAGTGTAGGGAGGACACCAGCTGTCTAATCAAAAGAGAAAAAGAAAAAAGTGAACCCAGTCAACATTAGCTGCATATCTTTGAGCAATGCACTTCTCCCAAAGTAATAGAAAGCAGCACAAATGCATTACAACTGCAGATAGTCACCAGCTAGACAAAAGAGTTGGGATATTAAAATATTCTTTCTTATAACTTACATGTTTTATTAGGTTCATTTCAAGTGAGGAAATGTATTCAGAGTATTCATAGTTGAATACCTTGTTGAATACCATACTTAGTAGTTATTGTGAAGCGTCTTTGAGTACCTTGAAAAGCGCTATATAAGTCCTATGTATTATATTATAATTATTATTATTATAGTGTCCTAAATATCCTTCTGAATTTGTTGGTCTTCATTGAATACCTTTTTTAAATGAGAAGACTGCACGTTCCATGGAAATGGTCTCCAGAAAATAGACACAATTTGTGGGTCCGTTTTTCAGCTTCTTTCCAAAGGGCGACAAGACGTCTTTTTGGTTAATATAATTACAGAACCATATCAGGTGGTCAAATGTTCCCCTCACTTGCTATATTTATTTTCATCCACGACGAAAATAACGAGCCACGAGCTCGGCTGGAAATAGCAGTCAGATGGAGTCGATGCAGAGCAGCGTCGACGCGGCGTTGGATTCTTGTGAGGTGTGAGATGGTGACGGACTAATCTTGGCAGACGAGCAAATGGCTGAGACATCGGACAGTTCGCTTTCCTTTATCCCTTGCCAGACCCACCCGGTGAACGCGTTCCTGTTCTGGGCCCGGGGGTCCGTCATCAGGAACATCTTGCACCTCTTAGAGCGGGTTAGTGGTTCGTGGTTGGGATACCGTTCAGGAAGTTCCAGAAGCAGCCAGTGCAGGAGACTGTAATGATCAGATGTATGGGCAGAGTCTCTGTCTCTATGTCATAAACACACAGGGGGTACAAGTTTCATTAGATTTGGTCCATTTTCCATTTTTTTATGTGGAAGCCTAAATAACACATTTTATAATACCAGCTAAACTGAATTTATTGTTGAACATTAATTTATTATTGAAAAGAAAATAATAGTGAGTCTGGAATAGGACTTGGCAAAAATATGAATTACAACTATAAACAATATCATTTGACTTTTCTGTGGACACAAAGTGTCTGAAATTATTCAAATAAGTTTACCTTGAGAATTATGCCACAATTCGCAGCGTTAAATACACATTTGTTTTCAGATGACAGGCGTTGGGGTTTTATTTAAGTGTCACTGTGTGCTTTTAAACTGAGGTCAGACATTGGAAACTTAGTTAACGTTGCATTGATGGAGACGAGTTACAAAGTATTTCCAAATCGCAGGGGGGCTTCATGACTCTTCTGTGGAGGATTTTAAATCACATTGGGAGCGCACGCTGACTGCAAAGCAGGAGGAGGTTTTGGGTTTGGGTTCAATAAAGCGGGGAAGGAAGGAAGGAAGGAAGGAAGGAAGGCAGGCAGCCTTCAAATCAAAGTAGTCTGGGAACAACAAGACCCGTGTAATTAGTGTGGGGAGGACACCAGCTGTCTAATCAAAAGAGAAAAAGAAAAAAGTGAACCCAGTCAACATTAGCTGAATATCTTTGAGCAATGCACTTCTCCCAAAGTAATAGAAAGCAGCACAAATGCATTACAACTGCAGATAGTCACCAGCTAGACAAAAGAGTTGGGATATTAAAATATTCTTTCTTATAACTTACATGTTTTATTAGGTTCATTTCAAGTGAGGAAATGTATTCAGAGTATTCATAGTTGAATACCTTGTTGAATACCATACTTAGTAGTTATTGTGAAGCATCTTTGAGTACCTTGAAAAGCGCTATATAAGTCCTATGTATTATTATTATTATTATTATTATTATTATTATTATAGTGTCATAAATATCCTTCTGAATTTGTTGGTCTTCATTAAATACCTTTTTTAAATGAGGAGACTGCACGTGCCATGGAAATGGTCTCCAGAAATATAGACAAATTTGTGGGTCCGTTTTTCAGCTTCTTTCCAAAGGGCGACAAGACGTCTTTTTGGTTAATATAATTACAGAATCATATCAGGTGGTCAAATGTTCTCCTCACTTGCTATATTTATTTTCATCCACGACGAAAATAACGAGCCACGAGCTCGGCTGGAAATAGCAGTCAGATGGAGTCGATGCAGAGCAGCGTCGACGCGGCGTTGGATTCTTGTGAGGTGTGAGATGGTGACGGACTAATCTTGGCAGACGAGGAAATGGCTGAGACATCGGACAGTTCGCTTTCCTTTATCCCTTGCCAGACCCACCCGGAGAACGCGTTCCTGTTCTGGGCCCGGGGGTCCGTCATCAGGAACATCTTGCACCTCTTAGAGCGGGTTAGTGGTTCGTGGTGAACACTTAGCGGCGATAACGTCTCCCATCCCGATTTTCTCGCAATGCTTTAACGTGACGCTAATTCTCCACAGTCGTCCACTTTTTGTGAGACTAGTAGCTACGTCGCATTTTCCAAAGGCAATCTTGTGGTTATTGGAGAGTAGGGAACAGGTGAGCTCCAATTTCGGTCTCCAATACTTCCACCGATCCCGTGATTTGTAAGGCACGGTGGGGCAAAGGGAAGCTCGGTCTGATTTGATTCTTGGGGTCGGAACTTTTGTATTGTTGGGAGATGGCCGCTAAACAGATCTCCTGTGCGATTCTCTGGGCCCACAGAGGGCACACAGTTCTTCCTCAGGCTGTTCTTCTTTCCGTTGCCTTCCAGCGAATATCTGGTATCGTCATCTTGGCTTTGTCCGCTGCTCGCTAACTTGACAGATAGTTGGTGGTGTTTGTTTTCCGTCCGTCTTCTTGCTGCGCCGTCGCTGTTGGCCATGTTCCAGTGGATGAAGAAGTCTCACAAACAAAAGTTTCTTTTTCTGTTTTAGCTCGTCAACTTTGTCAAGGCCAGCACCAGAAGCCCCCAGATATTAAAGTATTTGAATAGTCGGGGAGCGCTGGGCTACTTGAGCCCCGATTATTAGTTGAAGCGTGTCCTGTTTTCTTGGTTCATACAACAAACTGAGTCAATACAGTTCAGACCGGAGGCAATATGCACAACGCTGGACTCAGTGTCGCTGGCCTGCGTCACACCAAGGAACAGGACAGAGATATCGGCGCTCGTGATCGGCGGACTATGATTGTTTTGGTTATGAACTCTTCATGGCTCTGGAAAAATACTTTAACAATACTGGTTGGAAGGAGAGAATTCAACGGAATGTTTTAATGTGAACCAAATGCCAAAAAGCAAACTTCAAGAGAAGCAACACAATTAGCCACAGGTTATGATCCACGTCAGGCATACGCACAAGCACAGACACCACACACACACACACACACACACACACATCATGAAGCAGACGTTTATTTACCATCTTTGGTAAAACAAGTGACTCATGAAAGTACGAGCAGCGTGACGCCAAATCTGTTGACGTACGAACATATAAAAAGAATGAGAAAGACTCAGGGAGATACGTAGATATGGACGGAGAGATGGAGCTAGAGATATGGAGAGATAGATGGAGAGAGAGAGAGAGGAGAGAGAGAGAGAGAGAGAGAGAGAGAGAGAGAGAGAGAGAGAGAGAGAGAGAGAGGAATGGGGACAGATATGGAGAGAGAGAGTTATGGAGGGAAATATGGAGAAAGAGAGATGTAGAGAGAGAGAGAGAGAGAGATGGAGAGAGATGAAAAGAGGGATGCAGAGACTAATGGAGAGAGAGATGAAAAGAGGGATGGAGAAATATATGGAGAGAGAGAGAGAGAGAGATGGGGACAGAGAGACAGTGACATGGGTGGAGAATGAAAGAGACAGAGTTTGAAGTAGAGAACAAAAAACAGAGAAGCTTCTTTGTTGTTTGTGAGAGAGAGGATATAAAAGGCAGAGGCTCTGTGTGAGTAGCTAAGCACCATCACAACCCCCCCTCCACCACAACACCACCCACCACCCACCTCCCTCCACCACAACACCACCCACCACCCACCTCCCTCCACCACAACACCACCCACCTCCCTCCACCACAACACCACCTCCCCACAACACCACCCACCTCCACTCACTACAACACCACCCACCTCCCTCCACCACAACACCACCTCCCCACAACACCACCCACCTCCACTCACTACAACACCACCCACCTCCCTCCACCACAACACCACCTCCCCACAACACCACCCACCTCCACTCACTACA
>PIJE02000131.1:226097-228597 GCA_002895965.2 Coryphaenoides rupestris
TCAGTGCCATTACAGTCGATGAGTACGGTCTCTTTTAAGTTGCACCAGCCCCCCTCCACCAGCCTCCACCAGCCTCCGCCAGCGACTCTGGGGCTCCGTCGGCCCGGCAACGGCATCTGATGAGAGCACACCACCTCCTCCAATGACACAAATTAACCTTTCCATCCGCGCGGACACACGGCTGCCCCCCCCCCTCTGGGTGCTGCTCCCGGGGGCTTTTCTCGGGGCGTTTAGCAGGAGGGGTCTCTCTCCGTTTGGGTTTCCAACCTAATATAATGATAGCGATATGGAGCGATGGGTTATGTGATGGAGCGAACGTAGATAACCGTAGAGATCTCGTCAAGCCTCGTATAATCATATAATATGATCGTGGATGTGTCTTTTTTCCTGCATTCGTGTTCCCAGAGGCACATGTGAACCGGACTTATCAACCAGATGCTTGAGAAAATGCCATCGGTATTTACTTATGCTACAGCAACAAGCTATCCTATGACTCAATGGTGTAGAATAGTTGTTAGATTGACCTTGTTGTTGCTGTTTGGATGGATGCACACATTTGGAAGGTACAGAAATGTGAAATCGTGACAACTAGTCTTTTTTCCCCAATATTGTATAGACAATGCTAACCACACACACACACACACACACACACACACACACACACACACACACACACACACGCACACAGACAGGATGATTTTGCATATAGAATTAGTTTTGTTATTGGAGATTACACGGGGGAGTGCGAAAATAGCAGGTGTCAAACACACGCTCTGATCTGCAGAATAAAAAGCACAGAGAGATAAGATGCAAAAGCATGAATCGCGATCCACAATTGACCTTTTGGCACCGGCGTGGGCTGCTTCCGTCAAACCCGCAGGTTTTCTGTGTGTTATGTGAGCTTATGTTGTTCTTATTCATTTCGCTTGACAGGCCCGCTTTGAAGGGAGACAGCACAAGCGCGTAGTCCCATATTAGTTGTGTTTATTGTGTTTATTTATGTATTTTTTGAGGCGGCGCTCAAGCGTGCACGTACAAATATTTCTAAATTTTCATACGGAAATGTTGTTGGTGTTGATTTGTTCAGCAGGATGCCTCTGACACGCGCTGCCCTTTTAACAAATACTCATTATGATGAGTAGTGAAAGAGACAGGCAGACATTTATTATAAAAGTAATAGTTTTTATACATCTTTAAACAGACGGCGAGTACCTTCACCTCAATCTGTCACACCGGTTATAATGAGCAAGCCTCAACCAACGTCGAGTTAAAATCTCACAGCCCCCCAAACCACACACCACAGTCTACACCGTGCCAACTGTTATATAAAACCACAACGTATGCGAGGGGTGTCTTGACAAACCACTCACGTGTGACACACACACACACACACACACACACACTCACACACACACACACACACTCGCACACACACACACACAGACACACACACGTCACCGTGCGTGTCACACGTGTCATGTCGTGTGACATCCTCGACATGTCAGGTACCTTGACATGTCATGATCGCACGCCTCGTCTGCTCCGGAGTCTCAGCGTTTTAGGATGGGTTAAGAGCACCAGGAAACAACAACACAAAGGGGTGTCGAAGACTTAAGCGGTAAGAGGTTTTAACAATCATCTTAACTTAAGTCAAACACTGGCATTTCAGTCTCACTTAGTCTCCGGTATATTACAGCCTGCCTGCAGCAAACATCCACTGGAGCACCTTGTATGTAGCAAGACACATATTACATATAACCTAGAGCGCCACATATACATCTATATATATATATATATATAGACACAGATATTTGACATTGACGGTGTCTAAGGTTGAGAGGTGTGTTTCAGTCCCTAGTGTGCTGCACAGGAAACACACCAGCTTGCTGCCCAGCTTTTCAAAAGGCTGTACATTTCAAAAAGGTTAGAATAATAACTCGAGATTAACGAGCTTTTATATCGGGGAACTGAACAAATGATGGCTGCCAATGAATCAGGATGAATATAAATGAGGCCTTCAGAAAATGAACCGTTATCATTTGACTTATGAACAGAAATTGACGTGCGTGTTACAAGCTCCGGGATGCAAGCTTTTAACAAGGCAGCGTGATGATGCACGACATGAACATCACGTCACGAGGCAATTTTATTGATGAAGTCTTTTATCTCAGTGGACAGCCTCCTCGTACAGACACTGGCTCACTTTGTCTGAATCCACTCACTTCTCCTTGAACCACTTACTTTCCTATAGGAGACACGATCGACAGACGATCGATTAAGATTCAGCTTTCAGAAAAGTGGCGTATACTGGTCACACTCAACCTTGGTATGATGTAGTTTTCTGTATAGCCTTTAGAAAATGGAGAATGGTACAACCCGAGACATGGACGCCATTGACATACCACGGGATACATAGAGCGACGTGCATTGAACAAAAACCTAAACGATAAAGGATGATGATAGTGATGATGAATATACGGATCTCGAGTCTCCTTTTTAT
>PIJE02000131.1:231097-346097 GCA_002895965.2 Coryphaenoides rupestris
GGTTGAATTAAATATAAACTTACTTCTTTGGCACGTTTTTTCACCGTAAGGTCAACTGGAAAATTGAGTTGAGAATAGTGATATGAAAATTGAGTAGGAGGAAATTTGAATATGGAAAAAAAATTAATATCGGGGGAATATATTTTAAGATCGAATGTTAAAAGATACAATAAAAAAAATGTTGCCCTCATTTTTTAAATATGCTATTAAAAACTAATTGGGCCGAGTCCAATAATGCCTTCACCTTGTCATCATGAGGTATGCAAATAGTATGCAAATACCGTCCACGTTGGGATCTTTTGTGCCGTTTTTTTGGCCGTTTGAGTCTTGGCTGAGGCCAATTCAGGTAGACAGGCGGCATTAAATGAATTCAACTTGAGTCAAGTGGAATAAAATCCAATTTAACCGAATCCATCCCATCACAAACACCGGTGGCTTCACCAAACGCACTTTCATAGTTTGACGTTTTTCCTCCGCCGCGTCGACACAGGATACATCAAAGGGGAAGCGATTAAAAAATGGAGGAAAAAAAAGAAATATAGGCCATGAAAAAGCCAGTCCACAACCAGTGGAAAAGGAAAAGGTTTGCAGTTTGAAGTCTTGCTCCCCGCGCGGTCATGATTAATGGCTAAAATATAATATAGAGTGGTGGAACTACCCAGCATCCTTCCTGCCCCCCCCGTCCCCCTTCTGGAACCTCTGAACACACGGATGAAACACTGGCCCCCCCCCCCCGCCACACACACACACACACACACACACACACACACACACACACACACACCCTCACCCCCCCCCCCACCCCCCCCTTACTGTCAGCCAGTATCACTCCAGTGTCTCTAATAAACGTCTCTCTACCACACCACTGTTAAGTGTCAATATAAGTGACCACGGGGGGGGTGGGTGGTTGTGGTCTGCGGCAAGGCCGTGTCCGGAAGCAGCAGGGGCCCGTAACTCTTATCTGGGGGAGGTGGCGGTGGGGGGGCCCCGAGTGGAGAGCCGGGTCGTGTAATTGTGTTTTCCCTGGCTTTGATTCCAGAGTGTCAGACCAGAGAGGGGTCTGTGTTCGAGGGACACACACCTGTTGGCCCCCTGGCTCCGATGTCTACGACACGCGTGGCAATTAAGAGTCCGCATGGCCGACCGCCAGAGAACACACGGCGACCGGTTTAGAGAGAGTTTACGCGCTCAGCTCAGCTCAGCTCGCTCACTGTCATGCACTCTGTCTCGCTCACTCGCTTTTATTAGCCGCGAGGTACATCTTGATGTAGACACACACACACACACACACACACACACACACACACACACAGATATACACAATCACATACTCAAACAAGCATGCAAGTCTGTTTAATACGTTAATACATTTAATACAACAAATGAAGAACATTTTTTACATTTAGATTCAGGGCATTTGGCGGACGCTTTTATCCAAAGCGAGTACATTGTTGAAGGAGACAATATATCTCTGTGGTACATAAAGATAAGAACAGAGCAGGATTCGAGCATTCATAATTGCGAGGCTAATAGAACGAGTTCCATAATCGCGAGGTTGCCTGCATGATAGCTGAGATAAGAGCAGAGATGAGATGTTTGCTTCGGCCGTCACACAAACCCTCGAGACTTTATTCCTCACACTTCTCCTCAAGCGGCCCTGCGTTCGCACAGAGATACTTCTGCTGTCCGGCTCAGCAGTAACAATGCGGAGGAAAGGTGTTTCTGTAGCACAGACGCCAGCGACGATTAACGATGAGGTTTCACTTCTTTGAAACGTTTGACTCTTGCTTTATTGTTATTTTGTTTGCCACACAAATAAAGAGCCTCACTCACAATCGCCTCAAAGGCATGTCGTCAATGGAAAGTATTTGGTGAAAATAATTTCCTGACCTACCTCGCCTTGCTCTTTCAATTCCCAAGGTGTTCTATTATTATTGTTGTAATTATAATTGTCATTATTAGGCGAGAGACATTTCACACATCTGAACCAATGATAATAGACATTGATTTGCCCAGGGATGAGCCACAAAAAATATAATCAGAACAAGGGTCTCTTGGTGTTATTTCAGAAGGCGAACCACAGGACTGTAAGTGAAAGGCAACCAACAGCAGAACACACCGAGCTCGGTAACAGACCACTTGCTGGGTCTCCACATCTCTCCACACACATCACCGCAACACAATACCAAAAAACACCAAGGGAGACACACTGAGGCACGCACAACACACTGAGGCACGCACAACACACTGAGGCACGCACAACACACTGAGGCACGCACAACACACACACACACACACACACACACACACACACACACACACACACACACACACACGCACACACACACATTCATTCATTAAAGCCAGGGGCCAGATTCACAAAAGTATCTTAAGATAATTAGATCAGTTCCTCAGAATGTTGTTCATTTCAATTTCTCTATATTTTCCTGAAAATGCAAGAACTACAATCATTTCTTAAGAAGTTATTGTATTATTCTCTTACGGATGTTTTCTTAAGAAGTCTCATCCCAATGTGTGTGGACGAATCAATCACTTGCAATCTCTAAAGTAAGTAAACATCATCACCATCCCAACCCTCATCTTCATCATCTTCATCATATCCATCATCACCATCATCATCCTCCTCATCATCATCATCATTCTCTGAACACTCGCTGGCCGTTTTAAACAAGCTCTTTGATCAACGTATATCACCAGTTGGATGTTACACCAGAACAGTTTGTGATGCAGAGATGTACCTCAGCTGTTCCCAGTGGACCGCAGCACCAGGGTGTGTGTCAATACCCTTGATACTGAACAGGCAGTCAATGAAGACGGAAATACAAGACAGGAATCCAATCCTCTCTCAGCCGTCGTGCCTATTGAGATCCAATAGATCAGTGAGTAGGCGTGCAGATCTTTGTGCTAATCTCATGATTGGATTACATTTTCATTTTGATTCTTGGGATTGATTCACAAAATCGATCCTCACTTCAGTACATAGAGGTCCTAAATTATCAGTATAAGTGGTGCAAGATTTAGTAGTTTTGATATTTGAAACAGTTCTGATCAATTGAGCAGCAATGTAAACACACAAAGGCAAATCTAAGACAAAAGGTTTTTTTGGGGGAGGGGTCTCTGGAAGGGGTCTCTGGAAGCTGTCAATTGGTTCAGAATTGTAGAAGGTAAATATCTCTGTTCTTAAGTGAATCGACTTTTCGTATGCCACTATCACTGAGACTCACATTGTACTCATGTTACCGTATTCTGAAGGCAAAGAGACTTACTTTATTTGTGAGAGTGTTTTTTGTGTCCATGTCGAATACTTAGGGTAGGGTAGGGTAGTGGGCGTGACTCCCAGTCAAACCATTCTTAGGTTTGATCCCCGATATCCAAAGAAGCGCCACACATGAGCCACTGAGCCACTGATTTATTCCCTTGAATTCAATGAAGCCGGCTGAATGCGTCTCTTGAAATGATTACCGAGTACTAGATGTGACGACACATTTTCAAAAGCGCGAACACGACAACACGGCGATTTCTTCAGTGCTCCCTACGCACAAATGACGGCGCCGTGTCCAATAAATAGCATTCCAAGAAATCCTGCGGTCAAAATCTCATTGATGCCCCAACCTTCTACACACACACACACACACACACAAAGAGAGAGACATTGTACATTTCTTTTAATGCTGCGTGCTGTGGCGCTGGGTCACCCTCGCTCCGATTCTCAGCGCCGGCGTTCAGAACAGAAAAGCTGACCTTGGGTCGGCTGCACGCACGATATTTTACTTCCCTTTCTTCGCCCGGTTTTTACTCGGTCTGCCTCTTTTTTTTTTTTACGATCAGACAGAAAACTCAGGATAGATGCGGGGGGGGGGGGGGGGGGGGAACGCCGTCGATGTCTCTGTCGTGCAAAAGAGATTGCTGCAGCTCGGTGCTTTTGATGTGTGTACGTGTCATGTATATTCCGTGCGTCCTGTGTGTGTGTGTGTGTGTGTGTGTGTGTGTGTGTGTATTTGTGTGTGTGTGTGTGTGCACCACATCTACGAGAAGCAAAAGGACAGAATTTAAAAATAAAACAAGACACCGTCTTCGATGCCGACAGACACGCGCAGAGCCTTCTGATAAACTGTCCCCCGGGCGTGATTCTGTGCCGCTTTGTTCAACAAATAAGCTCATTTGGAAAATAAACACACAGGCTGAGCTCCTCGCCAGAACATAGCAGCCAGCCGCTCGGTACAAGGTGTGCAAATTAATCTCAAAGAGACGCGTCTTCACACAGAAGAAAATCTGCATCATCTTAGACTAAGCCCCTTTTTCCAGGACGCATGCTGTTCCGCACACGTGCACACACACACACACACACACACGTGCACACACACACACACACAAATGTACACAAAGATGTATGCGTGTTTGCACAAAAGGATCGTGCACACAAGCGCGCACACGCACACACGCGCACACATACACACACACACACACACATGCACAGTCGGACAAAGACACACTGTGTCACACACGCACACACCCATGCACACGCACACATACTCACGTACTCCCTCATACACAAGCACACTCGCAAAGAAAAATCCAAATCCAAATATATAAGTGGTACTTCTAAGCCTCATGCAGGCTCTCTCCTTCTCTCCCTCTCTCTCCACTCTCTCTCTTACTCTCTGTCTGTGTCTCTCTCTCTCTCTCTCTCTCTCTCTCTTTCACACTCGCCCATCAGGCCTGCCTGCACCTCCGCCGCCGTGGAGAGGGTCTGGGCTTGAAAGCGGGGTTCAAAGCAGGGACAGCCCAGGGAGGCTCCGGTATAATAAGCCGGCCTCTAAGTTTAACACCTGTGACAAATCCCTCTGTCCTCTCTCCACACCCGACCCAGCCCCGCCCCGCCCCGGGATGAATAGCCTAGCAGGGGAGCCGCAGGCAACGCAGGCAGAGAGGAACACAACCGAGAAAACACGAACCTGACACTAAATATAAAGACGAGACTTCCCATCCTCCATATACCTCGGCCTACATCGGCCTGTTCTTCAATTATTCACTCCTGGGTTCTAAAGGGCAAGGGGGTGGGGGGGGGGGGGCAGTGTGCACGTCGGGAATAGGACGAGGCGTGTCATACCAACGGAGCAGCAGAGTCAAGGACGACGTGAATCCGGGTTAACGAAACAGTTGTGAAATGATGAATAGTGGATGACATGCTGAACTCTGCCTGACTCACCACCACCACCGCCGCCACCACCAGCACCACCACACCAGCCACCACCGCCACCACCACCGCCACCACCACCACCATCACCAGCAGCATCACCACCACTGCCACTGTGGTGGTCGGGCGGTGTTGCGGAGAGACCCCTCGCCCCCGGCATGGGTGACTGCCTGTCACGGCCTTAAGACGGGAGAATGGAGAGGTTTGTTTACCCGCTGCCGCCGCCGCCGCCGCCGCCGCCATGGCCGCCGTGGCGAGGAGACTCTAATCTTCTTTCAGCACAGCACAGGGTGGTGACATATAGAGACGACGTGTGCGAGCGGAGCGGCCAACGGATCACTGACTCCTGAATGTGTTTCGCAAATGGCGAGGGGGGCATCAACAACAACCACATCGACCACAAGCAGGAGAATCAAGTGTGATATTACAGCGACGACACGGTCTCACCTGAAGACCGACCGTCCGCACAGCAGCCCTGAATGACAGGCTGACAGGCGGGGGTGTCATCGCCAGGTTACGTGATGGACAAGGAGACAAAATGGGGGGGAGAGGGGGTGGGGGGGGGGGGAGTGACCGAACCCCCCAAACGGTCGCCACCCCAGTAAGAGCGAGAGCGAGGGAGACAGAGAGGAGAGAGAGAGAGAGAGAGAGAGAGAGAGAGGTGGAGGATGGTGGATGGGGTGAGGGCGGTGGGGGGTGTGTTGTGTTAGGGGACACGGGGTACGACGGTGACAGGGCCCGGCGCTGTCCTGGGTGACGCGTCGACGCTGTTGTTGCTGTTGGCCCCGGGAGCCCTGGAGCGTGAGCGGGTTAAGCAAACAGCTGCAGCTCCTCAAATATTAATGGGAACGCAAAACGACCCCCCCCTCCCCCCCCCCCCCGCCCGTCCCCCGCATCCCCTCTACCGCCACTTCCACACCTCTTCAACCCCTTCCTCTGGGGTGGACCACCACACCACACCACACCACACCGCACCACACCAAACTGGTGCTGCTGGTGGTGGTGGATCCACAAGCAAGGTCGTGAGCCCTCCCGGTGGGACGGGCTCCTGCTCCTCTCGTGCTTGGGGGCGGGCCGAGGAGCAGGAGGAGGGGGGGGGGGGGGGGGGGGTGGGTGGGATAATTGCAGTGAGATTTCCTGCGGTTTATGTTACTTCCCGCAGAATATGTCTCTTTGGGGCCGTGGAAGTGAAAGCAAAGTCAAAACAACACAACCCTCGCCCACACCGCATAATATCGCTCCATCGCCCCCCCCCCCCCCCCCGGTCCAGCCTCGACCCCTAGCCCCCCCCCCTCCCCTCCCCAACGCCGACCGTCAGCTGGATAGGGGGGGGTGGGGGGGGGTATAGATGGGGAGACGGAGATCGATTATGAGAGTGAAAAGTCGCCTCGATCCGGAGGGTTTCTTTTTGGAAAAAGGTCCAAGTTCTCAGATGCCACGGTTCTCCTTTAGCCTCTTGTCTCTCCTCCCAAGCCTGTCATCTTCCCGTCTCGCTCTGCAGACTTCATCTCCAGAGAGAGAGGGGGAGAGGGGGGGAGACGGGGGGGGAGACGGGGGTGGGGAGAAGGGTAAGGCAAGGAGAGGAGTGCAGAGGAGAGAAGCGTTGCTCTGACTAACCTCTGTCTGAAAACGAAGGACTCAGGGCTTCACGCCTACAATTAAGACCGTCGACGTTATAGCAACTTTACCAGGTTTTTTACTCATCAATAGCTCTTATTGTAGCTCATCGCCGATCGACTCAAAAATGCCGATCAACTCTCTGTCTCCGCCTCGCTGTCACTTAGCCTCTCTCAACCCGGTGAGTCCTCCGACGCAGCCACTACCTCACCTCCACCCTCCCCCCACCCCCCCAACCTCCCCCCGCCCACCGTCTCCCGGGCCTGACAGGCGGAGCAGGGAATTGGCTGAAGAGGAGAGTAATGGAGCTTGTCGGAGCGCTCCCACCATCTCGGCACTTAGACTCTCCTCCAACCGGGCCAGGCCAGGGCGGGGCGGGGCGGGGGGGGGGGGGGGGGGTGATGAGGTGGTCGGGTGGGGTCGGGCGTTGGGCTGGGGTCTGGGGTCTGTGGCGATGGAGGAGAAGAGATGGAGAGGAGGGGGGGGGGGGGGGTAGTCCATGCAGACTGCGATTGCTCCGACACCACCCAAACATTTCTCCTCAGATCAGCCACGCTGTGTGGGCAGACAGCAGCCCAGCAAGCACCTCCTCCTCCTCCACCTCCTCCACCTCGTCCTCCTCCTCCTCCTCCTCCTCCTTCTCCTTCCTTTTATTGGCCTCCGACCCCGCCCCCTAGGCAAACTGCCCCCCCCCCCCACACACACCACACACACACACACACACACACACACACACACTCACACACACACACCCCTACCCCTGCTGGGTGAACACTGTGTCCAGCCTCATCAATAATTCAGGGGGTTAAACGGCGAGAGCGGAGCCCGGGCCCCGGCAGCACAGAGCCGTGCAGCGCGAGGAAAAACGCTTCAGTTTTTTTGGGTTTGTTTTTTTTTTTTACGTCGAGTCGGGTCAACTTTATTTATACAGCACATTTCGTACGACAGGCACCGACTCGACGTGCTGGGCTTTTCTGAGCAGATGATGCGGATCGACTCCGACTGACCGCCCTCGACTGTTTCCTCTCTCAAGAACACAAACACACAAGAATCTGGGGTTCAGTTGTGGCCCGCGAAGCGACGGCAACCCAAACTGACAAGCCGAGCGTTTCCCGCCCCACGCGGGGGAAACAGAAGAAGCCTCGACGCGGTCATTATGTCTGCATGGATGATTGAATCCGTTGCGTAAGCTTTTCAATATTTCATGAGATTTCCTGATAGAGAGAGAGAGAGAGACAGGCCGAGAGCGAGAGAGAGTGTGTGTGTGTGTGAGTGTGTCGAAAAAAAGTATCTCAGTGAACTACAAGAGTGTGGTTCAAGTGGGAGACAAGTTGCTCAGGTCGAGAGGTGAACTGATGAACACGAGCGGGCTGGTGAGTGCGGGCGGCGATGAAGAGCGGGAGATGAAGTGGAATGGTGTCCGTGTGATGATAACCTTTAAGGTGTATCAGTTAGGGCGCCAGATTCCTCCAAACTGCGAACTGGGTTACGCTCTCCAACTTTTCCCCCTCTATGGACATCATGGGAATACACTAAGCACAGTCTCTTTTTTATGTATCAAAAAGGCTCCTTTTGCTCTTAAGCAGACGGGAAGACCTTGAAGATTAAGAACATTCCAGAACAGCTGTCCCAACACCGCACCGTTTCAAAGTAATTGCCCAAAAGATATAAGGCAGCTATACAGAGGCACTGTCTGGTCTGGAGAATCCCCGCCAGGGTTGAACTGAATAACATGATCACTGGATTGATGGAATGAGAGCTCTGAGTCCAAGAGAATAAGAACATTTTGTACTCTAATACACACACACACACACAACACGCACGCACGCACGGCACGCACACACACACACACAGTAAAGCAAGGCCCAACTTGCTTTTACTATAATGGGATTTCTGCAGGCTCTCTGCCAGAAGTCTTTCCAGCCGAAAGCCTTTTTGAGGAGGTCAGTAGGTGACGTCGTATTGAGAGCGACAAAGTACATAGACTCTCATCCAGGAGACCGGGCTTTGTGCCTTTGTGTCTCATTTTTAGACCTAGTAATGTTTTATTATCCAGGTTTTTTTACATCATTATTTTCGTTTTAAGTCACAATTTGGTTAGGCATATGCAGCACAACTACTTGGTTAGTTGAGCAACAAACTACTTTGGTTTAGGTTGAGCCAACACAACTACTTGGTTTAGGTTTGAAGGGCAAACACAACTACTTGGTTAGGTTGAGCAACACAACTACTTGGTTAGGTTGAGGCAACACAACTACTTGGTTAGGTTGAGGCACACAACTACTTGGTTAGGTTGAGACAACACAACTACTTGGTTAGGTTGAGGCAGTACAACTACTTTGGTTTAGGTTGAGGCAACGCAACTGACTTGGTTAGGGTTTGAGGCAGACACAACTACTTGGTGAGGTTTGAGGCAGCACAACTACTTGGTTAGGTTTGAGGCGTTACAAACTACTTGGTTCAGGGTTGAGGCAACCACAAGCTACTTGGTTAGGTTGAGGCAAACACAACTACGTTGCGTTTAGGTTGAGGCAACACAACTAACTTGATGAGGTGAGGCACACAACTACTTGGTTTAGGTTGAGGCAAACTACAACTACTTGGTGAGGGTTGAGGCAACACAACTTACTTGGGTTAGGTTGAGGCAAACACAACTTAACTTGGATGAGGTTGAGGCAACACAAACTACTTGGTTAAGGTTTGAGACAAACACACACGACTTGGTTAGGTTGAGGCCAACACAATACTTTGGTTAAGGTTTGAAGGCAACACAACTAACCTGGTTAGGTTGAGGCAACACAACTACTTGGTTAGGTTGAGGATTTCCCACAAGGAAAGCTGCTCCCATGTGCGGGACATTTGTGAACACAAATAAGCCGCAAAACAAACAAAGGCTGCATTAGGATGATTCAAAGACAATGGGCACTTTGGTGCACACAAGTCTTATTAATAGACGTGTCCGTTTGGATGTGATCTTGCATTTGCATTGATTAAGCTCACAGAGCGGGCTATGATTAATACTATGGTCGGTTGGCTTGGAAAGCTAAGCTATTCTTTGTTCATTAGGTTGGAAAAGCCTTCTCCGTGATTTATTGTGACCTGGGATGATCTCACATTTGTGCGTAAGAGTCCATTAGCTCAGTGTTGGACTCTGGATCCCTCTGTTCTCTCCCCTCCATCTCCCCCCTCTCATCTCCCCTCCTCCCCCACTGTATTTGCTGCCTTTGCCCTCTCCCCCATTTCTCCTCCCCACTCCCCTGTTTCTCCCTCCCCATCCCCACTCCCCTATCCCCTCTCCCCACTGGATTTGCTTCCTTTCCCGTCTCTCCCCATTTCTCCTCCCCACTCCCTCTTTCTCTTCTCCTCCCCCCCCCCCCCCCATTCCTACCTCTTCTTCTTCTTCTCTCTCTACCCCTCCTCCAGTCTCCTCTCTGTCCCTCTGGATGCTCTATCGTCACCAAATCACAGGAAGAGAAAGAAGAGAAAAAAAAACAGCCCAAAACAAAAGCCAAAGCGCAAAAAAAAGACAACTAAACACGGGCTGCTTCTCCCCTCGGCCCGCTGGGACGTGCTGTCACGGTATCATCATCGGCGTTTGATGAACGCATTTCAAACGGCAATTTGATCCGCGCTGTGCTCCGTTCCACACCCCCATTCCCCCATCCCCCATCCCCACCACCCGCCAAACCACCCCACACCGCCCCCCCCTACAAAGCCTATGATGAAATCCAGGCGGAGACGCGTGTAAGAGTGGCCATCATTAACGCAACGTGACTCAAAAACACCGAGAGCTTTTACCACAACACACACCACACACACACGTGTCCTGGGTAACCTGCGAGGACCATAATATGTGTCACAATGGGGGGTGGGTGGGGGGGGTGGGAGGGGGGTGGGACGGTCTTTTGTCTGAGACAGCATAACGGCAGCCCCAGGCAGGCATGCTTAGGTATCTGGAGGTTCCATTGAACAAGAGGACCTCAGGAACATGAGCACCTCTCTCTCTCTCTCTCTCTCTCTCTCTCTCTCTCTATGTTTCTGTCTCTGTCTCTATGTCTCTCTGAACGCAGAACGGAGCCCAGGGTGAGTGGAATCTGTGGCATTCCAAACGCAGTGTGTAGATAATTTTTTTTTTTTGGTGCAAAACACGAATTCCCTGTCATTGGCCCCGAGACAAGATGGAAGGTAGTGGGCGGAGTGGGACTGGGGGTGACATACTTTCATTGAGAATACCAGCACCCTTAGATCAATGAAATGTGATTATGTGACCGACCCACGTTGGAGCAGAGCTTAAGATGTTAAGACAGATGTGCCATTAGACCTCGTCATTCCCATGCCACATCATTATTATACCCTATAGTACCTTATCGCTAGTCCTGATCACCATAATATAACAGCCTATTGCTTTTGGATATCCCATCATCCCCATCCCTCATTATCACACCCTACCATATCATTGTCATTGTTATAGCCCTTCCCTTATCATTGCCCATTATCATTAACGTAGAGACAGAGCGCAAATAGATACCCATGCCCACGCCGGACGGGAAAACATTCCATTGCTCTCCATTGACTTCACGCGTGAAGGTGCCTCCTTGTCATTTCCGTCGCGAGCAAAGTACAGAAAGATGCCCAAAAGTTGCCATGCGGTGGTGGGATGCACCAGCAACAGGGTGAAGGACCCAGCGCGAGGTTTTTATTGCCAAACAAGGCCAGACAAACTGGAGCGGTTGAAGCAAACTAATCTATGCAAGGCCTGGTTTTGTTTTGTTGGTAGGTTAATGGTGATCTTACCTGGTGATTCGATCAAATAGTTCTATTTCACTTCTGGCCATCCAGTGGGATTCTCCAAGAAGTTCAGTGTAAGCGGGAGGGATTACCGAGATAGACAATGTTAAGTTTGTCCATTCTTTCCTGCCTGGTAGTGCTAAAATATTCCCTTGACCAGCTTAAATCTAATGTTTTTAACTAGCTGAAGGCCTTTTGTTCGTGCTTCAGTCCTTGGTTGCGTTGCATATTGTGGCTCCGTGTGTTATCCCCTCCGGTGGGTCCCTCTCCACTTTTTTGTCTTCTTAAAGGCTCAGTTTTTCCCGTTCAGCAGCTTATAAAAATGTAGTTCTGAGTTCTTTACCCTGTTGGTGGTGGATCCCACCACACAGCAGGATTTAGGCCTCTTTCTGCTGCCAACGGATTGTATTCCCCTCCGGTGGGCGTAGTGTTCCGCGTATGTCGCATTATTGTGCTGTTTATTATTATGTTTTGATTATTTTTATTGCGTTATTTTATCCTATTACTTCTCATTATCCCTTATCATTATTACACCCAATTCCTTGTCATTACTATAGCCTATTCCTTATCCTTTATATATGTCCATTATCATTATCCTACCCTATTGTGCGATCATTGGTCCGCATCATTGCTATACAATTTATCACATATCATTGGCATCCTAATGTCATCATTGTCTGGCAATCGGAAGGTCGCTGGTTCGATCCCAGGGCTCCGCCTAGCTCAGTGTCGAGGTGTCCCTGAGCAAGACGCCACCTAACCCTCACCGCTCCTGACGTGTTGGTTGTTACCTTGCATGGTTGGCACCGCCGTCGGTGTATGAATGGGTGAACGTGAACCAACTGTAAAGCACTTTGGATAAAAAAAAATCACTACATAAACTCAATCCATTTACTGTTTACAACCTCTTGGCGGTGATGCCGCGGCGGGCTTGACAAGACCCCGAGTCTCCGAGACTTGCGAGGTTTCTTTATCCGTTCTCCCTTCCTGGGGGGTGGTAATGCGCCCTTTTGAAGATTTTACAGAAGAGAGTGACTGCCGGAGTAATATGCAAATGTATGCCCCGTGGTGCGGCAGACGGGGCGACGCATTATCAGCGCCGAGACAGACTCTGCACTCGGGCGCCAGGGTGGTCAAAATCTAAAAAAGCGAGAGGCACGGTGTAGTGCCCAAGACAACAGGAGCACTTTCTAAGAACCCAGCCGAGCCAATCGTACGTAAGATCATGGAGCCCCCCCCCCCCCCGCCCCCCCGCTTGGACGGATGTAGGTTGGAAAATAAATTAAGCACAGCGTGACGCTATTGGCAAGAGATTGTGTTTGAAGGAAAGGGTTTGCCCGTCAGAAATGGAGTCCGTGTTTGAATACGTGTGAACATAATTGAGTGATGAAGGGGGTTTGTGAAGCGCTTGATTAACATGCTATGAATAACGGGATAAAAGAGTTGAGGAGAACAGTTAAGTTAGGCTCGTCGTCTCTCAATACACGATGCGGGCCTCCGTTGAATGTTAATGGGAGATATGTTTCTGCCAATATAATGATTTGAATGTGTTGGCAGCGCCTGTGGGATGAGTGTGAAGTGGTAATCCTGAACACCATACGGAATTGCTCTTTCAAACGGAAAAGTGTTGATGACTGATGACTGGAGCACCAATCGCTGGAACGCATTCTTTTCATCAGTTGAAAGAGACCGGAAGATTGGCTCCTCTCACTATACATTAAAACATTCAAATCTCAGTGTAATCTCAGTAAAAAGACAATGGTTGACACTTCAACCATCGATTTGAATGTTCCATACACAACCTTTTGTTCGGTGGTTTAAAGGTATTTGACATCACAAGTGGGAGTGTCCACCCAGATGTATGTCTGGATAGATCAGCCTACCAGTCTACCCAGTGGACTGTAGCAACTGGTAGGCGGATCTATCCACCATACATCTGGGTGGACACTCCCACTTTTGATGTCAAAAAGCGAAGATTCTGAAACCGCTTGGAAGGGCTAATCACACTCACACCTGGAAGTATAATAGGAGTCCTTTAAAGGACTTTCCTGATCAATATGTGTGTGTCAATTAGGCCACTACTCCGTAAATCAAGAAAAAAGCCAACATCTGTGTTTAGATCAGTTTGCGCTGTGATGCCAACGATGAAAGTGCCGGGCTGAAGCTGATTCTAGATTCTAGAACAGACCTTCATCACAGAGAGGTGTCATAGTAGAGGCAGAAACAGGTGAAGCGCATTAAGTTAATGATGGGTCTGTAACGTCATGAGCTACTACACCTGTGGTTACGTTAAAGGGGACATATTATGCCGCCAGGTATGAGTGTGATTGGCCATTGCGAGCCGTTTCACAATTGCCATGTGACTACCGTCTAGCGACATCACAAGTGGGAATGTCGAACCTAGATGTATGATTACTAGATCAGTCTACCAGCCTGGCCAGTGGACTGTACTGACAGGTAAACTGATCCAGTCAGCATACATCTAGGTGGACATTCCCACTTGTGACGTCACTAGACGGTAGTCACATGGCAATTGTGAATTGTTTCAATGGCTAATCACACTCACACCTGATGGCATAATATGTCCCCTTTAAAGGTACGATGCTCCATAGTAGAAGGAGAAGTTTGTTTCCTTGTCTGCAAAGTCAACACACAACACAAACTACAGGAGCGGAGACACAAAACAGATGCCAGATTAAAAGACACACCGGTTGGACTAAACTGGAGCTATTGCACATCAATCTGCACCCAGCAAGGTCCCGGGGAAGATCTCATCACAATCAAACTAATGTGTTTAAGGGAGGGAGGAAAAAATGCGACGACGTTGAAACCTAATTACACGTTTATGATGCAGAAATGCGGCGGCACTGTGGCTGGGCCTCGCCGCGGCTTGTGTGTGGGGAGCGACGCTGCGCCGCGGAGCTGATTGGACGTACGACCGCACCGCGTCTCTGCACCCATCATTAAGCCATTAGATTAGCCCCCGAGCCGCCAGTAAAGACGTTTGGACGGCTGTCGGCCAGCACGCAGCCCACTGGCGCTCACTCCTATTGGGTTACTAAGAGAAGGTTTAACCACAAGCACATGAGGTGGGCACTATAAACAGACTGAATGAATGATTGAGTGGACAGTGAGAGGGAGAGCACGAGAGAGAGAGAGCGAGAGAGAGAGAGAGACACACACACACACACACAATGGGTGGTGTTGTTGTAACCGAGTGAAAGATGGAGAGGGAACGAGAGAGAGAGAGACAGAGAGAGAGAGAGGGGGGGGGGAGGCCTGCTCAGTGTCCAGGCACCCGGAGCACTTCAGATGGAGGGTCCCCTGCTAACGAGCAGCCGGCGTGGGATGGATGAGGAGGGCAGGCAGCTCCTGCTTTGATTAGGGGGGGGGGGGGGGGGTGGCTAGCTGGATGGAGAGGCAGCTCTGTCCAGGGGCCCGCATCCTCCGCCTCCTCCTCATCCTCCTCCTCCTCCTCCTCCTCCTCCGCCTCCTCCTGCCACATCTCCTTTGGGTAACTACGTTGACACTAGTGTCCATTCAGCACTATCGGACGGCCAACGAGAGGGCAAGCGCGTCGTCAATGTCACAGCAGCCACACACACACACACACACACACACACACACACACACACACACACACACACACACAGACACACACACACACACACATAAACACACACACACTCTGTAGGGTACCACCCGTCATTGTAATTCCTAATACACGTAGAGTAATTAAAAGCCATCGAAAAGAAGGGAAGAAACAGTCAATAGTTGTATAATTGTTTTTTTTGCATTTAACGAGATCTTTTATTTCGAGGCACACCGGGAATGAGGTGTGGGAAACTGAAGGACACAAACGGACACTTTTCCCTGCAAACCGGTTAAAGGGGTAACTTACGCTATTTTCCCATCATTAGGGTCTAAGTGAGTAATGCGGACAACAATTCTTTAAAATTGGTCCAGTATTGCGCGAGATTGCTTCAGCTGTCAAGCGGCAAATGTCTGCAAATATAAATCTTTGGGGCAATAGTGCCCCGTCAATACATGTTCCTCTAAAAGTGCTTGTTTTTGCCACTGACAGGTTCAGGAATGCCAACTATAAGTGTCTGACAACGATTATGGTGAGAGGATCCCTACACAGGAAATAAACACTTTTCTCAGAGTGTGTTCAAGTGATGACTTAACGGTTTAAGCAGCCTCACCAGGCCCCCGGGTCAGGCTGATTAGACTCTGGAGCCTGCTGGGTGAGGCTGCTTAAACCATGGTGCATTGGCTAATCAATCAATAATAAACCATCAGCACACACAGACATCAAGGAGCGCTGGCACGTCAAGTATTTACTGCAATTTGTCTGCAAAAGTACTCCAAATCTACGATAAACCAGCTTTCTACAGGCTGCTACATTTACCTTTTGCTTGATTCTGTCTGTTCTTATTGTGACTAACCATGTCTTGCTCGAGGATAAGTTTCAACTCTGAAATCTCACAAAAAAATCCTTTGCCGGCACTCCTCTCTCCACACACGTTTCCAACTCTCGCGGGATTCAGAGCGAGAACTTCTCCTTGAGCGAGACTTGGTGAGACGCAATAACAAAGAGACTGGATCAAGGGAAAGAGGAAAAGTTGTGTTTCTCTGCGGGGATCCTTTCCATAATGTTGTCAGACACTTATAATAGCAATCTGAGGCTGTCAGTGGCAAAAACAGGCACTTTTAGAAAAGGTACATTGACAGAGCACTATGGTCCCGAAGGATTATACTGCAGATGTTTCCTCGCTGACAGCTGAAGCAATCTCCCACAATACTGGACCAATTTCAAAAGTTGTTTTCCGCATTACTCAGTTAGACCCAACATGATGGGAAAATAGGGTCTGGGATGACAAATCCCAGTTACCCTTTAATTAAGGCACATTGTGACAGCAGCAATAACAACCCTCATGAATATTCAACGTGTTGATTTGGGAAAACACACCCAGGTGGCCCTTCCTCTTTATATTACACACACAAAAAAACCCCACAGATTGAAGCGTCGTTTTCTCTGCCAAACACGACTGCAATCATTTACAGAGCCCCGCCCAAGTGCATTCTGGGTAGAGTGAGTGCTCCCCTGCTCCTGCCAGCAGAAAGCAGCCAGTGAACCCACGGCTACAGATAGCCTTCACGTCGAAACACCCCCCCCCCCCCGAAAGTAGTCCAAGACGGACTTGTTTCCCGACACCCCGCTGTGCAGCTCCTCCATGGACTCATTGAGTCGTTTCACGGCTGGATGGCCCACCTTTTTTTCTTTTGAAAGAGAGAGAGAGAGCGAGAGAGAGAGAGAGAGAGAGAGAGAGAGAGAGAGAGAGAGAGAGAGAGAGAGAGAGAGAGCAGGGGGGAAATGCGTAGGTATCACAGAGACTGACTTTCTGATATCTAAACACGCACACTGATAGCACAACTTTCCCTGCTCGTGTTCACCCAGCCGCATATTGGACCTGGAGACATTCCCGGCGCGCTCATGTTTATTAATCAAGCGTCCTCCTCTGGGGTTTCTTCGGCGAGACTTCTGTGTTGTGCCCTTCGAGGTGCGCTTGTGTTGTGGACTTCCAGAGTGGTGTGCGTGTGTGTGTGTGTGTGTGTGTGTGTGTGTGTGTGTGTGTGTGTGTGTATATGTGTGTGTATGGAGGGGGGGAGGGTCATTCCCCCCCCCCCGGCCCCGGGGAGGGCTGCTGTGTGCGAGCAGCAGGGTGTGATGCTGTGGTGGAGGCTGAGAAGCAGGTCCACTATCTGTTGGCACGACAGCCTGGACACGGTGGTATGATATAAAAGTGATGTTTTACGTGAGCGGCGGCGGGTCCCACGAGACAAACGAAAAAACAAACGCTCCCCATCAGCCGTGTCGGAGACGGCGAAAGATATCTTCAGTGACAAGACGTTAAAACGAGGTCCATTTATATTTACGATTCGCGTAGGTGCAGAGAGAGCAAAAAATATTCATGTAAATAAGATCCATCCTTGGCAAGGGAATGAAAAAAATACATCCTCATGAGGAATTCATATTTAAAGGAAATCTTGGAAGGGGACTTGGAAAGATGTTTTTCGTACAAGCCGCATAATTATCTGCGCGCAAAAGGCCAAGAACTAAATGAAGACGTACAAAAAGCAGAGAATGAAATCCCCTTCAAAAAATAAAGCAAACTTGGACGTCTGAGATCTGTTTCTATCTGGCTCATTGCCTGCGTTGTGCACAATCATTACACAGTGCGTCATAACAATACTCTAACCCTGTGATATAATTACAAGTGCCACTCTCTCACGGTGGGAACGGTGTTGGACTCAATATATCAGCTACAAGTTGGCTGGGGGAGACACCAGAGGTACACACACACACACACACACACGAACACGCACACACACACACACACACACACACACACACACACACGTAGGGAGTCTAGAGGCTTGAGAAATGTGTTTTTCATTCAGAAAATACACAAACATTGTCTCCATTTCAGCGCACCACCACCTCAGGACACGTTGGGTCACGCAAAGTATCTCACCCAGTGGTGGAGCTCTCGAGGAACAAGAAGTGTGTGTATGTGTGTGCGTGTGTGTGTATGTATGTGTGCGTGTGTGTGTGTGTTCCTCTGCCATCTCCATTCAAGCTGGGCTGTCGAGGAACATGACATCTAATCATCTACAGGGCTGCAGACACAGCAACTAATACTAATACACTCATCAGAAATCCCACCCCACCCCACCCCCATCGCCCGCCATAATTTACGGAATTAAATTTTCCCAGCATGCACTTGAGCGTCTCATTTTGAAAGATTACCCTCGAAGATGAACACTGCGCCGCACAGGTTGAGGGATTCTAATTTCCCAGCTAAATTGATAGCATCGCGGCGTTCGGCGAGCGGCTGCTACCGCTAATGGCCAGGGGAATAGATGGATAATCAGAATGAAGAATACCTGCCAGCAACAAACGCATCGTTACAAGCTGTGTTTTTATTCATTACGTAGTTCTGTCGTGTACCACCCCCCCCCCCCACCTCCCTCCCTAGGCTATGGCAAATAGCTCAGTGCTAAGGCTCATTAGCTTGTCAAATGGCATTCAAAACATTGGAGGCAGAAGCCGATCGCCGTGATTAGAAGCCTGACTAGTTCCTGGTATTGATCGGAGGGAAAAGTCTCACGCTAAAGCAGAGACTGTTGTGTGATTACGAAGAAGACAGGGAGAGGAAGATGAAGAGGAAGAGGAAGAGGAAGACAGAGACAGGGGAAGCCATTAGTTCTTTTGTTTGGCAAAGTTGACTTCAAAGCGCTCAACCTGTGGTGTAGTCTGGGGAAAAGGGAAGAGAGGCAGCTGGAGAGATGGATAGATGGAGAGAGGGAACCAGAGAGAGAGAGAGAGATGGAGAGAGGGATAGACAGAGCACACGGAGATGGGAGGCAGACGGGTGGAAAGGGGAGAGAAAGCGAGAGATGGAGCAGAGCACAGACGATCGCAAACAAGGCAAGCACTCAAATCCCAATAGAAGAGGGAAAAGAGGACGAGAGACAGAGAGAGACAGAGAGAGAGAGAGCGAGAGACAGCCAGAGAAAGTCGCACAGACGAGGAATAGAGCAAAGCCAAGCAAAGCGAGAGAAATCTCAGAGTGAAAAAGCGAGACAGAGACAGAGAGAGCGAGAGAAAATGTGAAATTAATGAAGAAAAACAGATAGAAGCCGGGTTGGGTTAAAAGGGATTTGAGTCCAATGGGCTTTCGAGGGCAGAATTCTCCCAAGCTCTATGCTAAAGTAATTAGCATTGACCCGCGGGTGGGGAGAGTGCAGTCCAACCCGCAGCGGTGGGACTCTCTAATATGGTTAGTGTACAACAACTAAGTCAACCGTGCCGGCCCTTTAAAACCTCAAGCTGTAATTGGCGGCACCGACGGTGTTTTGGTGCGACCACCGTCACTACGGCGAGCCCAAAACATGGTTCTTCAGGGTCCGAACAAGACACAGAGAGACTCTAGCTCCGACTATAAGTCATGATGATACAGTATATCCATGTATATATTGATGATTCTATAGACATGCTCTTTTGTAAAGTAGGGACAGAGATTTTCCGTGTTCACGTCAAGTTCTGACTTAAGAATCGGTATTGTCATTCCCATTAAGTTTTGAGTGTGTTCAGCCATGTTTGACCGGTTTTTAACCTTTTCAGGAGAGAGACGACGTCGTGCATGAACATCAGCATTCAGTCATCTGTCACTCATTTGCTTTTTTCTATTTTCCACTGTAAAACACCTAACTCAAGGACAACATAGGAGGAAACATTAAAAAATGCCGTCTCTTAACAAGACCTCCCTCATTCTATGAATGGACCATGCATCCACACGGATATACAAATACAAAACACGGGGCAACACGGAACCCTGTAAACAACTAAGCATTGAACTTTAGAACGCCCCGAACAGAAAAAAACACCACAGCCTTGGGCAGACTATGCGGAAAATGCTTTTCCAATACTATATGATATCGACGGTAATATTACTTACAAAGAAAACGGAGAAGTCTCGCCATTATTACTTTCAAATGCTCTCCCTTTCTCACACACACACAGACACAGACAGACATTTAGGTTTCCTTACCCTGGAATATGGCGGCGTTTTGGATGATGAGACGTTTGAGCTGGGCGCTGACAGCCTGCAGGCCCGACTCCATGTTGTGGCGGGCGGCTACCTGGTAGCGTTCCTCCATCTTCTTGGAACAGCAGGTCGGCCCTTTGGTTTGGCACACCTGCAGGTCGGCACCTGGCAGCCAGCGGGGGGGGCCCAGACACAACAAGGGAGCCAGGATCAGAATGAGGACAGGGAGAGACCATGTCCTTCATGCCCTTCGACATTCTTTAATACGAGAGGCATTTCCAATAGCTTTATATACAGTACATACTACTATAGTCACCATATTGATGGAATGTGTAACGTGAGGACAAGAGCTTGGATATTGTCACAATATCGTAACGTAGAGACGGTGCTGGGAAATTGATTCGGTCTTGAAGGTTTTTAAGTGTTCTGTGTGGTCCACATTTCTGACGTATTATACTGTCACGAGTGAGTCGATATTTCTTCAACGTAGACCCATGGAATATATTCTATGATATTGTCATATTCGCCTTAGATTTGTAAATGTCACAGATGCGCTTATGTGGTTTTCATCCAGATATTGTTACTTGCTGCTTGGGAGATAATTACTGCTATCAGTCCTCTGTGTCAGTGTGTGTGTGTGTGTGTGTGTGTGCGTGTGTTGTGTGTGTGTGAACGCACGTGTGTGTGTGTGTTTGAACACAGGCAGAGTGGCCGCAACGAGAAGTGTCGTGAAAAATGTACTCAACGCGTCGATACTAAATATAACACAACAACAGGAGCTCTGCCCACTGCGTGTTATATACCAGCCATAGAGACTCTGTGTGCTGTGATGTTTGCACGGCTATTCTCAGCCGTTCGCTTTGAGAGGAACTTGAAAGAGCTTCATGGCGATTGAAAGCGATGCGCAGAGAGGGTTGTGATGTATTTTTCTCAAAGATCACCGCGGTCAACAGAAACTTTTCCCCCCACTACCTTGCGGCGGTACTCCTTTCAAACCTTAGATTAAAAAAAATACATTTTTAAAGCAAGCGTTCGGAAAATCACTCAGTCAATTCCCGAGGCAAATAGATTGACGTCGACGGTTACCTCGGCTACGCTTGCTATCAGAAATGAGGGGAAACGGGACAAAAAAACAAACCAAATTCCGAAAAAACATTTAATACGTTAAAAACATTTTAAGCCCAAAAGAAAAGGAGAAACGCCGAGGAGCAACAAGGACGCGTCACGGGGGAACGGTACCCCGACATGACCGCACGAAAAGAAACGGTGCCCTGGAGGAAATTATTTCAAATATGAAAAATAATAAGACCTCGCGAGGGCCGAGATAACGGAGTGTTTGAATGTGTGAGTTCTGCTCTCATCAAGACTTCCCACGGCGCCCCAACCGCACCACGAACATAAAGGCTGAGATTTTCTTCAACATGTATATTATTTACGCTTGTTATTTTCATTATTATTTCGTTGTCCTCAAAATGCTCTGAAGATCAGTTTAGAGGAATATCCATTGTTATTATCTATCTTTTCATTTTTATTTAATCGTGAACATTCAAAATGCTTCACGCGTTTTTCAGAGCATATTGTGTGTTCATATGCATGACGGATGCAATACAGCTAAACAACGTTATCTCGTGTGTCTAAAGTGGTTGCAAATGGCGAAATGTGTAGGAGGAGAAACTGACTCCAAACAGCTCAGAAACTCCCAAATCCTCTCTTCTCCTAAAAAATTTTTTAAATAAAAGAACAGACAAAATGTTACTGAAATAAATGGGGCACAGTGATATTTAAATGCAAACGAACAAGAACCACCAACACAACAACAAAACTCAACTGAAGAAGAACCCCTCTCTCTCTCTCTCTCTCTCTCTCTCTCTCTCTCTCTCTCTCTCTCTCTCTCTCTCTCTCCTGGAGAAGTTCTCTCTCTCTCTCTCTCTCCTGGAGAGGTTCTCTCTCTCTCTCTCTCTCTCTCCGTTTGAAGCGAAGGAAGGAGGCGGTGGAGTAGCGTTGTGTAGGTGCTGGGCTGGGCTCCTTGTCTAAATGATGTAGCTTGGGGGGGCCTTAAGTGACAGCGATTGGATTGATAGCTCGGTAAACAAATGTCAAGAGATGCCATCATCATATGCGCATCGTAACGTGTTGTTGGAGTGAGCACATGCGTGTGTGTATGCGTGTGTGTGTGTGTGTGTGTGTGTGTGTGTGTGGTGGAAGGGAGGGGGGTAAATGGGGTACCAGCGGCTGTTTTTTTTTTTTTTAGAACATGCGACTTAAAGAGGTTAAAATAAACCCATCAAGAGGCTGGAGAGAAAGACATTTATGATTTGATTGTTCGATTTGCTGCCTGAAAGAAAATCCGAAAAAAACCCCATTGACTTGATATGAAAGTTGTGGGATTACTGTGTTGTTGTGCTGGTGAATAAGACGATTCTATTGGTAGGCACCGAGAGACCCATTTAGTAACGCTGTTGCCACGCATAGCTCCAGAGACCCTGGTTTAATTCCCTGCTGTGGTGTGTTCGTTAGAGAGAAGAGAAAGAGAGAGTGTGTGTGTGTGTGTGTGTGTGTGTGTGTGTGTGTGTGTGTATTTGGGATGGACTGGACTCCCATGCATGCCCTGTCGGTCGGTGAGTCAGCTCGGACTGCAGTCTCCCCGGACCAGAGTAGACATAAGTGGGTAAAGATAACAGACAGATAGATGGGCATTGGTTTCGGCGCCTGTAGCCATGACAGACCATGTTCCGGTGGGGGAGGCGGTGAGGCTGTATTAGATGCCGAGCTCGGGACTCGCGCAGGACGAGATAAGGCGATGCGGTCGCACGCATACCTCCACACAGGGGAACCCCTCTGTTCAACACCAACATCTCCATCTATTCAGAGATCTTCGGGGTGGAAAGTGAGGTTAGTGAAGCTGCTGATATTTTCACGTGGCGGTTCGCAGGCGTTCACCTTTGTAATACGCCGGCTTTTTTTTCACTTTCATATGGGAGGAATTCACAGGCAATTACGTGTCCTACTTTGGTTTCTTCATGACAGCATATACGATACAAACCCCACAAAAGCAATAAAACTGTCTCACAGTCTTGTGTATTTCTATTGACAGCCTTAATATTTTCAAATCAATATCCCCAGAGAGCCGTGGCAGATAAGATCAGGCAAGTTTTTTCGGTCTGCAAGCGTTGGAAATTATTAAGCTGTCAATATCAGCGCGGTACAGGTAGAGAGCGCACAGACGGGGAGTTTGCAATTATCTCCCTCAAAAACGACAGGTTCATCTGCCTGTGTGCCTTTTTAGCAGATGATGAATGTATTTCATTACAGAATTTCAGCGCCGGGGAAAGAATAAGCAAAGGATCCGCTGCAAAGTGTAATCCCCCCAGAGTTGCACACATTTATATATATATATATATATATATACATATATATATATATATACGCATGTACACGCGTACACTTGCACTCACACACACACACACACACATGGAAAATGTGCACTCTAAATAGAGCCTTCCTCCCTCCAGAGTCAGACACACAAACCGCGGGGGAATAGCAGCGCTCCTAGCTCCTGTATGCATTTGCTTTAGCAAACTTTCCCTCCGCTAGCTCGCCTCCTCCATCTTTTCACTGGTGCACCTTGTCATTTCCTCTGAGCTTTTCTTCCCTAACACACCTCAGGGCTAATTGCCACAAGGCAGAGAGAGAGAGAGAGAGAGAGAGAGAGAGAGAGAGAGAGAGAGAGAGAGAGATGGGGGGTGCATTTCCAGTGTTCTTCTGTTGTTTGGACATCACACTCTTCACATCATCACAAACGCGAGTTTATTTGGTGAAGTTACACAAAGGCACGTCGTCACGACCGCAGCCAATTTAGATGTTAATTTCCACGGAGAACAATTACAATTCCAGGTCAAGGTAACGCCTGCTAATTGTTATGCAGTTTGAGTCAATACTCTGACTGACAATCAGGTTTTCATTAGTGTCAAAGTGTCTGTATGCCTTCACCGTATCCATTGATCGGCTGGCACAGCTTTTACCATTTTATTCTTTTGAAACACAGAAAGCCACCAAGAACCCGAGCCGTCCATTTCTGTGTCTCCCCCCGAGGGTGATGCCGGTTCCAGCAGAGGCTCATGGGAGTTTGAGTACACAGCCATGCCACGGTCCCCCCTCTCATCTATAACAAGCTGGGAGAAGGGGAATGGGGCCATGCCTCGGTTTGTAGCACCAATTAGAAAGTCATCACTTTGCCGAGTCCTGCATGCAAGTTTAATGAGGGGGACCACAGCGGGAAAAACAAGTTGTGATATAGACGATGGTAAAGGCTGTTAGAATCATACATTATACAGATGCTGGTGTCGAACGGGTTTCTGTGGTTCTCACTCCGGGGCAAAAAAAACTAAAAGAAAGAAACAACTAAAGTATTTGCAGAGAAAATAACTGTGAATTAAATCGAGATCACACATTTTTAGAGACGATATAAGAATTATAATATTATGCACTAATGGAATTTGTAATCATGGTAAGCGCTGCTCTTCCAAGCTGTTACTTTCGCTCACTTTCTTCTTCTAATAAAGCGCTAATCTGAAAGCGCGGCACGTAGCGTGCACCTGAACGAGTGTCTGTCCTTTAAGTGTGTACAAAACAGAGAGGCGACGGCTACAAGAGCGCCGAGATGAGCAGAAACTTCTAAAAGGAACAGGACTGGAATTGAAAAACACATTACGAGTTCAATCTCATATGACCATTCGTGCTCGATTGCATCTGGAAATAATTATAGCAAACACTATTTGCTATAATTACACCCCCCCCTCCTCCTTCTTTGTCTGCTTGAGACAAAGCAATCCTCCAACAATGTCCACAGGTTCTTATTGGTCCTGTTTATACCAGGAGATAGACTGACCCGCAACTCCAATTATTGATAGATGGATGGCTGACAGCCTTTTGTCTCATAAAACACAGCAAATACACGACGTACACACACACACACGCACGTTTTCTTTTGTAAAAAAAAGAAGATGCAAGCAACTCTCAAATTAGAAAAGAAAAAATACTTTCAAAGCAACACCAAGTTGAGACATTTGAATATTAAGTGAGACTTACTATGCATGTAAATACACATGTGGAATGGAAATGAAATGTCAAAGTTATACAAAGGAAAATGAACGAAGTAGGTACATAAAGGAAAAGGTCCAAATTAACTAAAAATAATAATAGTTAAAGGTGCTCTATATATATATATAAAATGTACTGTACTAAATCATAAAATGATCGTGATCTAAGTTTAAGGAAAGTAGAGACAGTATGTTCTCCTTTGAATTGTCCATTCCTGGTCGGAAAGTAAATGGATTTGCATTACATATGCGCCTTTATCCAAAGTGCTTTACTGTACTGCCTCACATTCACCCATTCATACACTGACGGCGGTGTCAACCATGCAAGGTCCATCCATGGACGGCGGTGTCATCCAGGAGGGGATGGACCTTTAACATTGATTGACTGAAAATCATTCTTACACATTATGCACAAGGTTAGTGTATCTGAACATTTATCATCAGTATTTCTTTCCAGATAGCTATTCATTATTACTGTTGTGTCTATTCACAGTTCAACAGTATACCTTCTGCGTAGGCAGAAGGTCCTGTATGTAAAATCAGTTAATACATGGGTTTTAAAAACCCAATGACATCATTTTGGTAGATATAAAATCTATTGATGCGACACTGCACAATGAATAACCTCCCAGCAAAGCTATTGTCCTTTGGCTGACTGCTAGGTTCCCATGGTGTGACTGTTTGACCCGTCCCAACGCTTTGTTTCCATGTGGTGGGGACTTCTCAAGGCTAAGCTAGTGTGTGTGGGGCCACTCACACAATCTGCAAAGCAGAATATTTCCCCTCAGTTGGGCGACGTTTGTTGGTTTTTTTTACCCCCGACAGACAGATGCTGGACGCCGCGGGCCGCAGAAGACCTCCAGTTTGACTTTGGATAATTTCAAAGAGGATAGAGGGGGAGCTCAATATATAGGATTCCCTAGATAGGGTTTCATAATACTACCGGTAATATGGTTTGGAAAGAGTAATGATGCTTGTGTGTGTATATTTTGCGACGAAACCCATAATTTCTACTCAATACACCATTTGTTGTTTATTGAATGAGCACTCTTGGCCTCCAGACAACACAGGGGTATATATAGTATGCACAGCATATATGGGTGGGTTGCATGTTGCATCTATTTCACTGCAAAGCGACAGTTAACCCGAAGCTCTTTCCTTTGCTGACATGACATGAAAACACCCAATTAACATTTGCAGCCGTCTCTGATTCAGCTGAGAGAGCGAGGCAGAGAGGTGGAGCGATAGAGAAAGAGAGGTAGAGAGAGAGGTAAACAAAGAGAGAGAGAGAGAGATAGAGAGCGGTAGAGAGATAGAGGTAGAGGTAGAGAGAGAGGTAGCGATATCGAGATATCAAATGACATCGTTGAATAAGAACACAACGCAATGGACTGGGCGAGCGCACCAATTACCCAGCAAGCGCAGATCACCAGAAGTTCCAGCAGAGAGATTCCAGTTGCTTCTGTTATACCTCGATACCTCGACGCTCTTTAATTATTCACACACACCCCTGTAGTTTCATTTCATAGCTGGAAATGAGTTTTGAAACATATTCTCTCACCCTCTGTCCTTTTCATTAATTGTTCTATTGGAGGTTCAGCTCCAGCAGACACTTGAGTTCTGATACCTTCTCTAAGAAAAGGCAATTATCCTTTTGAGTGATATCCTGGGTTTTTTCTGCAGATTGTACTCCCCAGGTTTGTGTCCGATCCGAAGGTAGGTTCCCTAATAAGCCTGCCTGTGGGTTTTCTATTAAATCTACAACGTGATCCTAATTGCAGTCCCAACTCAGATGATAAACACAAAAGAAATCAGATGAAACACTTAAGCAGGAGCTAAAGATCAACAGGATGTTGTTGCTAATCCCTCACATTAAAGCGCGCCTAATCTGAGGTACATTATGAAAGCACTGACAAACGATGGCTAGATTAAGGGATCGGGTTGTTGGCGTTTAATTCGGGAATTGGTTTACTTGTGAGGAATTGGATCCGGTTCTGATTTCTATAACTGGGTGTATTCTGACATCTTAAAGGGGAATTTTGCTGGGCAGTATATAGTCAAATAAACAACTACCTTCCCTCCAGGTTGCCTGCCTGCACCCAGTTTCCTCCACTGCTTTTGTCCACCGGATGACGCAGATCTTGCCCCAACTCCGTAAAATGATGGAGTGAGGTAACGATTTTTTTTTTTTGTTGCGTCCCAGAAACACAGAGAGCATCAGCCCATCAACTATACAGATGTTTTCACACTGTCCTAAAGTGGATAGATAGAGACAGAGATAAAGTGGAACGTCAGCCAAGATCCCCTTAACAGTGCATCTGGACGTGAGAGATGCCTTGTAAACTTGTTAACAGCAGCAGGTTACAGAGTGATAAGGTTGGGCTGGCTCTTATTGCCAGTATACTGATGAGGTCAATAGACACTGAAACAGAAAATGAGTAAAACTCACTGGGTAGTCTCAAAACATAATGTTTGGCTTGTTAACCAGAGAACTCCAACAATCTGTTCAACACTGCCCTGTCCTTGATTCAGTAATGTTGGAGTGCAGTTTCAGTTTGTTTCAGATATGTTACATAAAACCTCGTATGTTTGTTTGTGGCATTATGATTCAAATGTGGAATAATTTAAGGTTCTTTCTGGCTGATAAAAACGACCAAACCAGTTATAGAACTAGATAAGGTAGGCCTACTGTACAGCATAGAGTTATGTTAAGTCAGAGGATTCTATATTTAATGCAACTGAATGAATTTGATTCAAACTTTCAAAAACTACTTCCAGGAATAATAAGAAAATAAAAGGTTGGCCTGGTAATATATTTATATTGCATTGCTTCTCGTAGTCTTCACCAGTTAACTGGCATATCATTTCAGACTGCATCATTTATTGATAGCATCTTAGATGCCATAGCCATTTCAGGCATTAATAGAATACATTAGTGATACAAATGTTCTGGCTGGCCAATAGATATGGATATGCTAATGCCCTCAACTCCAATTTCTATCAAATCATTTCCCAGCTCCGATTCCAGATTTCCCGAAAAGAATCAGATTCATTGTGGACGTCATGTTAAAAAAAACAACCCAGTTAATACAAATATTTAGATGAGATTGACATTAAGTCAACATTGACAGCAGTCAGACCTCGACAGCTGCCTTTTAATTGTACAACGCACACCAGGGGAGAATATATAGTGAGATACCTGAGTGATAGTCATGAGAATGGATGTGTGTGAGAGAGTTACCTGACACCGGAGTCTCTGGCACCCATTTGGAGCCCGGGTGCAGGGTGTGGAACGCGGCGCGCACCTCGTGGCAGTCGGGCAGCGCAGGGAGCTGTCCGCCGGGCAGGTGGAGGAGCTGCGCGAAGACGCACAGGAACAGCGCGCCATGTGCCGCTCGGTCAACCATGGGCACAGATGAGTGAGGGACTCTGTTGTGGATTCAATTAAAAATAAACTTCCCGAATCACCAAAGTTACAGACGTAGGCTTGAAGACGCGGCGGCTCCTGGTCCCGCTTTGGAAAGCATCCCCCACGCTGTGTCTCCTGTCCACTCCTACTACTTCCCCCCCCCCTCCCCCCCTGGTCTCTCCTGTAGGTCTACTGGTGAAGCCCCTCTCCAAGCCAAGAACTTAGTGCCGCTCCTCCGCGCATCACCGACTCATCTGATGAATGAGCCGCGAGTGTCTGCGCGTCCCCATAAGCGCGCACCACGGCGTGGAACCGTGCGTATTGAGGCTACAACTGTCCTATAATAATCACTATAGGCTACACCTGACCTATAAACATCTGATCGTCTGATTCATTGCACTTTGCGTTGTCACAATGCATAAGCCTAAGCGCGGCGCATAATTATTGCGAGTAAGATGTATGCGTCGTTGTCTTATTAGACAAATGGGAAAGCATGTGTTTTAAATTGGGCCATATTTGCACGGGAGCGGAATAAAGGAACGTATGGAAACACAACGCACAGCCCCATTATAGCAAAAGGAGGGCGCAACTAATTTACATTGAAAAACACAAACGTTAGTTGAACAAAAGTGGTTGGGAACTTAGAAGCGCTCCACTTACTCCAAGTCAAGTTTTGTGCAATTCGCATTCGATGATGAAGTACCACTTCTAAACACTGCCTACAAATTATCATTCAGGAGTGGACCAGTCTGTGAATACAATAAGGGATCGGCCGTGGTCCCAGTTTAGGGCAACAAAGACAACACATCTGCTGCCATCTAGTGGTCAATGAGAGATTCAACTGAGACTAGACCACAATGGGGGCCCCCACCACCACAAAATGAGAGCAGATGAAAGATGAAAATCACGTTTATTGATGAAATGTAGCATAAAAACACATCATATACACATGGAATGCAAAGCAAGCCGTTTGTGAGATCTGGCGGATTACAGATGGATACTGTGCAATTTTCGATCGGATCTTAAATGGTATTAAAATTGCGAAGTCATCCACCCGAAAACAGCCAAACAGCCGTGCAGCACTAGAAAGAAAGAGGCAAACATAACAGAATCTAGCTGGTTTCTTCTAATGACATATCAAATATAACTAAATAAATGTGTGAATAAAAATAAAGGGATATAGCTTACATTCTGTACATCTTTTTTTAACAACAAGGCGACACAAATGGTTTCTATATTCTGATTCTGATCCCTCCAATTCATGTTATCTATGGTAATCTTTTGCACATTCCACTGAGCATCGCCACTTTCCATTTCACTGCATATCCTGTATGTGTATGACACATAAAGTTCTTGTATCTGGAATCTTTTCACCAACGTTGACAAGCACAAAAAAATAAACCTAAAACTAATGTCATTTTTTGTTGCATGTCTGGGTAACAGAGAGTTTTGCATGGATTTGCACAGCAAAGTGATACAACAGCTTAAAGCAATCCAGCAAAACTCTGCGTAAACCCATGCCGGGTACACACATGGCCACCCGCACAACCATCACCACCACCAAGCATGCGAGAAGGCGACTGGTAATACTTGAAGTGCACAGACTGCAGTAGATGATTGTGAACTATCTGCACTGTGAGCACTTTGGGACTGCCAGGCCTACCATGCATGGCATTCAGGCTGTCAGAAAGAATCCACAGGAATATTATAAAAAAAAAATTGTATACATTGCATACAAGAATTTCCTTCGAGATTAATAAAGTTCTATCTTATCCTAGTCTGTTTCTTAGGCTTCCAGCTTTTGGAAGAGAACACCCTTTATTGTGGAAAAATGAACCACCAGCCAGAAGGAGCAACTAGGGCAGTAGAAATGGGAAGGTTCACCAACTACACTAGATGCACCTTAGCTGGGGGACCATCACAAACAATAGAGAAACTGGAGACTTGTTGGCAGACATTTTGAGACTGATCTCCAATGACTTCCACTCTGTTGCTTCTAATTTTGACCACCTGCAACACAAAAACAAAAGGAGCATGAATATAAATCTTCACAATACACCAATAGGCCTACTTTTTCAAAAGAAGAAGTTGTTAGGGGACCTAGTTTGAAATAAACACTTTCATTTAGAATGATACATCAAATTCAGCAACACCAATGATAAACATAACTATTAACATTATTAACATACTATTAACCTGAAGCTATTACATGCTGTAGGCACATCATTATTAATGCACAAAGGCTGTGCTTTGGAGCCTTTTTAGTTCCCATAGATTGTGAGAACAGGCTAAATCTAAAGTTTCAAGTAAAACAGTTCTTTACAACATCTTCTTTACATAGTTATGACCCAATATATACATCTGGAAGAAGCTAAACAGTTCATACCATTTTACAACCACTAATTCCAACAGACGACTCAAAGGTGTAGGCCAACAATCACCCTCGTGGCTTTGCATCAGGCTAGGCCTGTATGATGCAACACTTTACTAAGGCCAAGTGCCTAATACTGATTTATTTTTTATGAAAGGATGATCTTAATTATTTATGGCTTCGATAAGCCATTATATTACTGCATTTGGGGGTTGATCAGGTTTAACGCAACACGAATTAAAAAACCTCAAAATATTGACCTATTCCAAAATGATTTCGACTCAAAAAACAAAAACAAAAAGACGCTCAACGTGAAGTTATGACTCGAGAACACATCGTTGAAGCTTTACGCACACGTCGGGGACGTAAAGGGCGCACTACGCAAGCCTCGCCAAAGTGGCGCGAACGTGTTGGCGGTCTGATGAGTTTCTCAATGAGATCATTAAACAAATGGGCTCGATGGGACCCACATGGGGCCGGAGAGCCACTCACTCACCAAGTCCACCGATGATGGAGCCCAAGACGTTTTATCCTGTCCTAGTGGACCCGAGTACGGAGTTTAATGCTTTATTGGTCACCTAAACAATAGCCCTGTGGACGTGCTTGGATCATTTGCGTCAAAGGGGAGTCCAGATAATAGAATTGGTTTGTATTGCAAAAATAATGATAGGCCTATATTGCGTAGTAGCCTAATAGTAGTAGTAGTAGTAGTAGTAGTAGTAGTAGTAGGAGGAGGTCTATATCAACGTATGTTTTGAGGGGCAGAACGTGCTCATCTTTGTTATGGTCAGGTTTACAAAACACAACAAATGAATGAACAAATCAACAACACAAAACCATATACCATATATATTTAGACGGAGAGAAAAAAACGACAATGACCCCAATTGTAATGAAATGTGCATGCGGTTGTGTGGAGATGACCTACCTCTTATCCTTGGAATGGTTGGTGGGTGGGTGGGTTGGTTGGTGGGTCTACGAGTCATTTTGAAAATGGTTTAAAGCGACTGATACCAACGCGGGACTCCTCCACAATACCACGCACCTCAACTCCGCAGATGTTGCTGGCCTCTCCTCCTGCGGCCTCTTCACCACCACCGTGTTTGGCCAACAAAAAGTTGAGTCATGCATGAAATTGTGTGAGCATCTTTTTTTTGTTGTTTTCCCTTTGTGGGGGTTGGGGAGATGGAGCGCAGACGTTCCCGTGTTGCAGAAGTACTCCTCCCTTGATCCCCTTGGAGCCACTGCGTATAATGGCTCTTAACGCGCAGACCCTTTACATTTCCTTGGGTTACTTGCGCTAAAAACGGATACAAATGTCCGATTCGGGGAACAAAATGGTTTGTCAAGCCGGGTTCGTTCTTCCTATTCAGTGTTATTGGTCAAACCCGAGCAGAAGGCTTGTGACCTGTAACCTCTAGTAAACCCAAACCCTACCCCCACACACATACACACACACACAGCCTCCCCGACCCCCCGCCCCGCAGCCGAGCGCCGCGCCGCAAGAAATCTGCGCAAAATTGCACCGGCGGCGCATAGAAACACTTATGACGCGTTAGGATCTCCAAAAATAGCGGCTGGGCTCTCATATGATGTCTAGGAAAACATGTCAAAGGGTGGCGAGGGAGACTCTGTAAGACTGATCCCATGTAGACGTGTTCTTATGACGACATGCGGGACTCCCTCGGTAGCCTTATTTGCCTTCTTCCCCCATTTGAACTTTAACCCCACTTTCTTTCCCAGACTGCAATTCCAGTGGCCATATAGGCTTGGCTGGGATTGGTGGGGGAGTAAAAGAGGCATATCCATACATCCTTTTGTGACACTGGGTTATGTCGGTTAGTTAATAAACCACCAGATGTGGAAACGTTTTGAAGCTAAAGTAGGCCAATGTATGCGATGCGTATCTTTGTAATTGCACAATTGAACGTTGTATAATCATTATTATAAAACATCAGGCCTACGTGTAGGTTAATTGATTTAGATGTAGATCAGTAGGCCTCGACCTAGCCCCAATACAAACTGGACATTGCATTAAAAGAAAATTATATACCAATGCTTTACGCAATAGAATAGTTGTCAATTCATAAATCGATTGAAGTCCATTATAAATCAAGAGTTAACAGATAGCCGCCGCCAGATGGAGACATTACTAAACACACATTTTCCCTTCCCTCAGCCCCTTCTCAGCATTAAAGTATTTTAGTCAACATTTTCCTCCACAAAAGACACCAAACTGTGCCACAGTGCTGCTGTAGCAGATCATCTCGTTTCTACAGAGATGACCTCAATGCAAATGAAGGTTCAGAGTCGACGCGAAGGGAAAGTGTGAGCGAAACAGAGTTGGAGCGAGTCAGAACTGGAAATGGCATGAACAATGCAGACATAGCAGATGGGCACAGTTCTTCCTCTTTCATGCACATGTTAAAGCATTGCTTAACAAGTCTGACCATGTATTCATACCACAGACAAGTAACAGAGCATGAACATTGTAGTTGCGGAAATGACGTGGAAAAGGCCCAATATTTCTGAAATAAAACTTTATTATCAGGAACAATTTCACACTTTTAAAATAAATCTATGTACATTTACAATTCACTCCCCTGGTAGATAGAAGGAAATACCCAGTATACTATGGTTATAGGGAATAAAGGCAATATAGTTAAAAGGTAAAGCACAACAGACATTTATAGCTTTAATATATAAATTTCCTCTTAATCACCAAAGGGCTCCTCTCTTGATCATGAATGAAGGGATCTGTATTGCAGTCTAAACAGTACTGACACTAAAATCAGAATTAACTCGATGAGAGGTAGGGGTTATACAAACATTACAAGAGCTCTCTGTACATGTTATATATGGTGGGACAGCTGTATGGAATTTGATCACTAGTATTAAGAGTGGAAACTCCTCATCACAGTTCACATTACGCAAAGACATAGCAGTACAATTTGGATGTGGGCTTCCTCCTTATTAAAACATGAACGTTGCCCTCGGACAGGCTGTGGGGTTGTGCTAACGCGGGAGCTGAAAATGTCAACTCTTGCTTCCAATAACAACACTTTTCATATACCAGTGACATTTGAAAAGTATTATAAATGTATTTACTAAACATTGCCATAGGTGCTGAGAAAAACGCCCTCTCTCTTTGAACCGGAGTGACGAAGGTTAACATAATTAACATATCATGAAATAATATATGTATACTTTTTTTTTTTACCATGGCCATAAGTTTTTGCAATGACATGAAAAGTTTTTTCTGATGTAACAGACATGGGATTTTCAAGAATCCAACAAATTAAAAATAAAACCAAATACTAGTAATCAATTTAAAATGCCTGTTGTATCACTTTTAGAGTGGCATGGTTAAGACATGTGGGATTTGACATAATTTCTTTACAATCAATTGTTTCTTTTTTTTAAATAAGGCAACATTCGTCTCACTTTTTCATTCATTATGAAATGTCGTTATTTGTGGTAAGAACAAATCCACAAGAGAAGCTTTGCTTTACAATTCTTACAACACACACACGCGCACGCACATGCACACGCAAGAATACAAATCACGGCGCTTCATCCAAAATGATCCAAGTTAAATAAAAACAAAAGAGAAAACAGCACTTACAAACCTCATGAGGTATATATACTACGAAACTGTGCGGACAGATCACATGGTTCTTGAAATCTGACATATGCTACTATAGCGAGTGAAAGGCAAGGCTTTGTGCTGTTGCTCCAACACACTTTATATGAAAAAAAAATAAAAAAGTCACAATGGCGGGGTGAGCCAGGTAACCAAATAAAAAAAATGCGGCACATTCCAAATCACCACTTTTTCATTTCACTGCATATCCTGTATGTGTATGTGACGATTAAAGTTCTTGAATCAGAGGTTTCCAATAAAAGGGACCAAGGCCATCGCTTTGTTTCAGCACTGCAGTCTTACCTTAATTATAATGCATCATAAGCATGTTAGAACATTCTCACAGTTTAGTACGAAATGTGTCACTGGCATAGTCAATGAACCAACTGAATTACTAACACACTTGCAGAAAGGCCACCGCCCACTTGTTTGTAAAAGTCTGATCACAGTCTGTTGGCTAACCACATAGGTTTTGTGGTCTCTTAATAGTTATATGTCAACCTGGTTGTCGCCATATAGCTATCGTCGTATAGATACTCTTATAACATGCTGATAATGCATTATGAGCCAACGCAGTGCGTTTAAATAAAATGTCCGCAAGAAAGTATACCATGTATACCATAAGCCTATCATGCCATTGAATAACATCAAAATCGTCTTATTTCAGATCGTCAAGATCGTTACCTTGTCAGTGTTAAATATCTGTACTGCCCGTGTTCGCCAAACAAACCAACAAGAAAAGCGCCTCCAGCAGTATCTGATGCCATCTTTCCATTTCAGTCAAAAGACCACCGCTGGGCTCAGCCACACTAAAGCACAACGCATTGATTCCTCCGTGAGGTTTTGATTTTCTCTTCCTCTCCCCGTTTCCCAGCGCATGGCCGACCGTATCGGTGCGCGAGTGCTGCCGCCGCGCCTCATGTTACACACGCGCCACGAGCGTACCTAGCATGTTCACCACCACCGATCATCTGGCCAACTATCATCCAGATGCAATTACACTGGAGTCATTATTCACAAGCTCCTGCAAGGCTTGGAAACGGCAAAACCGGCTTGCAATAAGGCAATACTAGGCTATGGAATAAGTTAGACAATGTGATTCTGAGGAGAAAGAAAAGTGTCGTCTTTGAGAATATTAGCCAGTCTTATCCACATTGTAATTGTATTCTAAAGCATGAAGCTCTCTTAAAAGATTACACCTCAATGGTTACTTGTTAAGATTCAAATGCAGGTGGCGTTTATGTCACAAAGTAAGGTCTTTGCCAGAGACTATGCACGAGGAATTTTGCTTATGTATAATAACATTTGTATTTACAATTCAGCATAAGAGACTCTTGCTGGACATCTTTAAATCATCATCATCATCAAAGAAGCACAACGGTTTTTAAATAACAGTCCTTGGCCCACTCGTTCAACTCAACTTGAGGATTCCACCTCCCGTGTTCACGCACAGAAAAAATAAAAGTGAAGGAAGTAATTTATGTTGGTTTTGTTTTCTCCTATTTTCTAACATACATGTTGGATCCTTGTGTTCCCCTTGCCACCAAACATTCTCCAAGTGCACGCAAAGCAAACCAACCGGCAAGCTCCAACAATGCCTGCTTGCCCGCACACCAGCCAGCCCTCACGCCGCCAACTCACGCCTCCTCAGGAGCCGCGGGCTTCTTTAGGTCACGGATCTGCTTGATCAGGTAGTTCTTCTCGTCGCAGAACTGCTCGTCCTCGGAGCGGTCGGTCTGAAAGTGGCTCAGGAAGTCCACCAGTTTGGCCTGGTTCTTCAGCAGGATGTCCAGCACGGGCTGCGTCTTGTTGGGGTTTGCGACGAAGACCTAGAGTGTTGGAAAGTATGAACAATAAGTTACGGAGTGACAGATGCTGCTCGTGTCGATCCCTGGCTGCTCAAAATGGGCCAATTGCATGGCCTATGGTAATTCTGCTTGCAGCTTTCAAGAACCGCGCACACAAACGACTTCACACTCAACACTGCACTTCCTCATTTACTCAGCAATATACCCGCCAAGTGTCAAGTGGATTGGATGAATGCTTGTCGTGAAAATCGTAGGACAAACATACATAGATAGAGATTCCTCTAATTATAGGTAGATGACTGAATTCAAACATTTCCCTTTACCAGTTTTTTTTGTTTTTTTTAGACAATGCTAAATGTAATGTACCATTTCAATATAGGCTACTTGAATGTGTTCAGTAAGAAGTGTGTAGTACTGGTTCTCTCGATATCGGTTGATAGGCTTCTCATGTTATCTTGTATATATAATATGGACATATTGCCCGGCCCTACCTTGAAGACATGAAAGGCTTCAAACTGGATATTGCGACTGTTATCCCTCAGGAGGTTCATCATCAACTTGAGGTTTTCTGCCCGGCTGATGTACTTGGTCATCACCGTGAAGTTGTGTCTGTCCAGGAGAAGCTCTCCCAGAAGCTTAGGGAAAGAAAAGACAATGTTTGCAGAACATTGAGCTCAACAATTAGCCTTTGACAACCTTTAGCATAAAAAAAAAAGACATTTGTTGATTAAAAAAGTGTCATCACGGCTTAGCTACCTTCAAAGACTGACGTTTGGTGACATAGTTCTCAGAATGCAGTAGCTTTTCGTATTCCGTGAAAACCTGACAGCACAGGAAAGGGGAGGAACACTTATCGTCATTCACATGATGGATAAGATTCAATGATAAGCTAAGCTTTGTCTGTTCCAGATTGCCACTAGAATGCTATCGCTTACCCGATCGTAGTTGGTCTCCAGGAAATCAGCACACATTATCTTGTGTCTTGTCAGTAGGTCCTAGTGGTCAATGTAAAAGATCAAATGTGATATTCAAGGTTACATTACACTCAGAAGAACGACAAAAACTGTGTTGGCTTAAGAATAATTAAAATCGGATCGGAGTAGACACAGCTGTTTGCTTGTACGTGAGATTAGTTAGTGTGTGTTTGTCTAAGTGAAGAAAGAAAGACAGACTGCAGGAGATAAGAATGCGTGTGCCTTTTAGGAGAAATCAACATGTTTAAATAGAGACTGACGGTACTTGTATCACTGGAATATGTATCCCTCGTTGGATAGCAATCTGATCACCTATGCCACATTGTAAAAGCGGTTATGACTTAATTAACACAAGAAATTATTTTACAGCAGGGTACCTTGAACGAGGCGAAAGCATCTGACGCAATGTCAAAGGTGGACAGCTCCACAAAACGAAAGAAGCAGTAGAAATCCTCTGAAAACAGCACCGTCCGTGCCAGAGGTTCATGACGCAAGCACTCTCTCAACATCATTCCACAATTCAGGGCCACCTCTGCACTTTCATATCTGTACACACACGGTTTACAAACAAAGCCTTTCTGTTATACTTGGGTGATGCTTGATGAAAATGCTCAACAGTCAATATATCGGGTATATATTCATTCAACATACGTACCCTTTTAGAAGCATAAAGAGAATCTGTGGATGTGAGGAGATGTATTCTACCGTGGGCGTTCGAGTACCAATTTGACGTCGTACGATGTTGCTGAACAAATGCACCACGTCCTTCTTCCCCTGTGAAAATCAACCACTTGTCATTCGGAGGCCACTACCGCCTCCCCAAACAGGCCAGCGCATTTTGCTTTGGGCCATTCCAATCGTCACAAATCATTCGATTATGCGCTGCACGAAGGAATCAATAACTTTTCCAAACCATCAGCACAGATGGAAGCTCAGTCCACGCACCTCAAAGTCAATCCGTTGCAGATTTGCAATGAGAGCAATGAGGAGGTTGGTGTTGTACAACTCCTGAGCCAGCTGGGCTACAGCCTCGGTCTGAGGCTCCTTGTCACCTGTGCCACACAGCACCTCTTTCAGAGAAGACAGATTCTTCGAAACCTCTTCCGCAACCTGAAAAACAGGAGCACACAGTGAGTGAGTCGCCCCTGAAGCGAGTCTTAAATCACACCGAACCACAGCAGAGACGACGAAGAACACCCCCCCGACGCTCACCTTTTCGCACTTTTTGCTCTCTGTGGCGTCCAGTTTCTCCATGTACGCCATATTCTCTTTCAGGTTTTTCACGATCTCAGCTGGACTCTTCTGAGACTTTCCGAATGGAAAAGGCATGATGGAGGCTTAGGTGTTTCCTAACCTTTGGAATAAAAAGGAGAGAAAGTTTGAGTGTGGACAATAATCCCAATTAGACTGTACATTTCCTATGTGGCTGGGGGGACGACGACACAACACAACAGGGCTGAAACAGAATGCATCTTTTTTAGCGTGTCGTTCACACAACCACCATACTGTACATAAATGTCATAGAGAGAACCACAACAGGTAGTCTACGGGTGACACCATGGCGGTAGAAACACGACTGCGGGTCCGCTTCTTACCATTGTAGCACCGCGATCTGTGACAGCGGTGCACTTAACATGAGATAAACAGGATCAACAAGAACGAGGACATAGCAAAAGAAACATGTATTTATTGATTCAGTTCAGACCAGCAACAATCAGCTGTGAACGTCACATCTAAAAGCTAAACTAAAAGTAAACGCCACGTCAATGTCAATGTGTCGGTCGTGGGTTGATCGGCGGTTGCGGAGAAGAATCTAAAGTGAAGTGAGATCGTTGCCTTATAAATATAACAACAGAAATAAAACTCACCGGTTGACTTTTAGTGTTGAACTTGAGGAAGGGTTGGTGGCTAAAGGTGAGCTAGCTTAAAAACTCCGCTAACAGGCTCGCCAGGAACGTAACTCTATTCTATTCTATTGTCTTCTATTTATATTATAATATATTATATCTCGGCGTTAGTTTAGTGAGTACAGCGCGGTGATAATTAAACGTGGCTAGAGGTCTTCATCGCGTTTATCCGGCACGTATATACCCAGAGTTCACTGTTCTCGTTCCGTTCCGTTCCGCTCTCGCCGCCTCCCCACTAGCTAGGATGCTAGCCGACTTTTGCAGAAGCAGCCTGTCAACTTTATTTCCCTGTTGTGCTCGGGCTGTTCCGCTGTTTCCGCTGTTCCCGCTGCTCGGGCTGTTCCGCTGTTCCGCCGCTCTTCTCTTCTCTGCTCTCCTCGGGACAGTGGGCGGGATTGGTTGTTTGGTTTTTTTTGACAGGCGTCTAATTTTAGCCAATCACCGCGACGACGGGGGGGAGGGGGGGAGGAACAAGTGACGTCGGCGTGACGTTTGCTTGCCACTCCCCGTGTGAACGCTTGTTTCTCCTTTCCCAGTCGACCGAGCGGGGCGGGGTTTATTTTTATTTTTTTTAAGTTCACCAACGCCCCCACCCGCCCACCCGGACTGCGCGGGGACATAAATCAAACACAAACACGTCTAAGGGGGTAAATTGAGCTGTTGGTTTATATAGTCATCTGCATCGTGGCTTTCTATGATGTTTTAATTGTGTCAATTTGCATCCTTGTCATTTAAGCTTTTGGTATATAGCAAGTAAAATATGATTACGTCCAGAATTCACATATATGCACATATGAAACACATAAACCTCACTCTATTCCAAAACACAATCGACAAAATGTATATAAAATACCAATCGGAAAGTTAACTTCAATAATAATAATTCAGGGGATTGTATTGAGCAGCAGGAAGCCACCTACGACACGACACGATACTCTGATCATTCTCCGTCCTGTGTGCTGCTTGTTAATATGAGGAGTTTACACTCATCTCACGACATACTGGCGGCGAGGTGTTGCGTTTGTGGGGCTAACCATGTCTCCGACGTGTTCTCAGTTTAGGGTCGGAAAATCCCCCCTAAATGAGTGTATGTCGCGCTTTGGCAGCAACGTCACTTGAACGCTACGCAGCGGCGGTGACGGAACTCCGCAGCGATCGCGGAACATCCACCCACCAACCAACCAACCCACCCACCCACCTGGGGCCCATACACCACCACCACCACCACCACCACAACACGCTTCTCCACCCGATCCTCCTCCACTACTCCAGCGAGCCACACACGCACAAGACCGCTCGCCAGGTACGATCACGAAGTTTTGTCCGTGTGCCGACGTGCGATCGCGCAACCCCCGCCTGCTGTGTCTCTGGTGTCCTTTTGTCGCTTACAGGGCCGTAACAACAAAAGGACAAACACGGAGGGGGTGGGGGGGCGTCCTGCGTTTGTTTTTATATACCGGAGGCATGGCGCTCTTCGCGGGGGCTCCACCGAAAGATGAATGCAACGTTTAAAGGGGGGGGATCGCACTTTTTTTCCGTCGTGTTTTGGGGTCGTCTCACCGCACCACGCTGTGATCGAGCTCACTTACTTACTTCCTTCCTTCCTTCCACGAATAATCAAAGGGCCCTCGCTAACGCTGCGTTAGATGCCCACACTTTGCGGATTGTTTGGAGATATAGAAACGCACACACACACACGCCACTATATTCAAAAGTTTGCTGAAGAAATCGTCACTTTTGCTTTTCTCTCTCCACCCCCCCCTGGCTTTTCCCTAACGAATGGGCCCACACGATGGCCGTCTGCTGTATCATGGCGTGATGAGAACTAGTGACTGAACATCATGTGTTCGTACACACGCCGCATGTGTTGTTTTTTTTGCTGTTTGTTTGTTTGCTTGTTTATTAGCGTACTGTTTGTTTGGATGTTGCGCTCCGCCGCTTTTGTTGCCGCCACCGCCGCCGCCGCACCGAGATCCTGGCCTTTGCGTTGTTCCTAAATCAAGGCGTCGCATCTCTGCTATTGCGATCAATCGGCGTGTGCTTCGCGTTTATGTATCCTTACATCAACAACTACATGGAACTGTATTTGAAAACGTGCGTCGTTGATCTTCATTGATCTTCATTTCCCCCCAATATTATAGCCCAATCACGCAGGCCTCCTACCCTGATGACTAATAAGAATAATAATAATTGTATCCTCACACCAGAGCATCTATAACGTAGGCTACTTAAACGTGAATATGATTCGTGCATAGATTATATTTGACACATGATTTTTTTATTTTATTTTGTGTGTTTTAGGAAACTGCATGACTGAAAATGATCCAGGATTTAGCATGTCCTTGATGGATTAAGGTTTTTAGTCATGATCTCATTCTGGGCTGCAGCAAATTCAACACAATATACTGACTTCTTGTTCAATATGTTGTAGTTGTCGTACGTCGCCTTCATACATATAGCTTAGATGAGGGCTTAGTCAAAGCCACGTTTATAGCAATTTCTTAATTACAATGAGGTAATCTGAAATGCTGTCCCTATTGGGGTAATTTGAAATAATTGGGGATCCGTAACATTATTGTTGGTGCAAGTTATAGGTGATAATAAACATCCAGAATTACCTGACCTCTGAAATAAGGTCCATCTATCCATAATCGTTTGGCTTTATGTGTGATCATTGGTTGTGGTCCTACATTATCTTTGAAACGTTTTCCCAGCTTCAGTTAACTGCATAATGCACCCCATGGTTGTGTAATTACTCACACTAGGGCTGGGCAATAATTCAACATCTTTATCGTTTATTGTCTTTGAATGGTATTAGATATGGACATCATGATACTCAGTTTAACCAAGTACACATAAATTACAGATGATAGAAAGTCATGCCCTTAATTTGATCAAATATGAGGTTTGAAAGGTCAGTGAAAAAGCAAAAATAGTTTTAATGTGATATAATACTTAACATTTTCATACTCCATGATAACTGCTTAGACTGCCATTTAGAATTCGTAAGCATGTGATATGTATCAATATCTTGTACAATTACCCATAGTGAACACACACACACACACACACACACACACACCTTCTCTTCACATTAATGTTTGATCTGATGGCCGTACCCAGGTGTGTATTACTGTCCTATGTCATTTGAATTACCTTTCTTGAAAACCCTTTTTACCAAGTCTTGCAGTCCCACCGATGCAGTGCAAAAACAATGAGTAATTGATTTACGATCGACTGATTAGTCATCGCTGCTTGCTGCTTATAGATTTAGTAATGGACATATTTGAAAGCCTTTCTATTTTCTTCTATTGCTGTCAAGTCATCCAAAGTGACTTCCAGACTTATTTAGGATACATGCTATTAATGAGCATCCAAAGTGACTTGCAGGCGTATTTCAGGTGCATGCTATTGATGAGCAGCATCAGCAGCTAGGCACCTTCCCCTAAGGTTCCTACAGGTAGGGAGCACAGGTTCTGGGTTCAAACGCAGAACTTTTCAGCTGGGAGTCAAACACCCTAACCAGCCTAACTGTCCCGACTCTCCCGACAAAAAAAGGAAAACAATTTAATCATATCTCATTTGTTCTTGGCTGCTCTTCAGACAAAGCCAGCTATTTAACATTTTTAAGCAACCTTAGGCTTCAGTGACTTGAATTGTAATTTTTCTAATTCTTATATTTTAGCCTATAGACTAAATGAAAAAAATCTGTCTCTTGATAAATAAAAATAATAGTTACAGTTACTCCGTTGTTGTTTGTTCCAGTGTGAAGCCTGCCACACAGAGCCATGTCGGTACAGAGGAAAGGAGCCGCGGCCCATCTGCCCAAATGTGCCTTTTGCAGAACAAACCGCGATGAGGAGTGTGGACAGTTACTGCTGTCAGACAACCAGAAGGTGGCAGCTCACCACAAGTGTATGGTAGGTTGCAGTCTACACAGTACTGTACTGTAGACCAGACATAATATTTTCATGTGGACATTCAATGTAATGGCACATATTATGCGAGTAGTACTAATATTCCATTTATTTGTACATACAATGTTTGTTTACTATTCTGCATGTCCATTATGACACCTATTGCACTCTGAACTGTTCCTGGAAGGAGGGATCCACGCTCTGTGTTGCATCTCAATGTTTCTTCCTTGTTAATTAAGGGAGTTGTTTCTTGCCCTTTGGGGGGCTAGGGGGTGTCATAATTATATGGCATGGAAGGCACTTAAGGGCTATACAAATAAAAGTGAAAATGGGTATCGCCACCCATTTTCTGAATCGATTCCGATTCATAAGGTCCCGATTCGATTTGATTGATTCGGTTATGAATATTTCAGACACAATGGCAATCTTGCTCACATATGAAAGACATTCTCAGAGATGTAATGCTGTCAATTGTACGAAAAGGAACCCTCTAACCACTATGAACCAGGTGCATTATTAAAGATGGAAATGTTTACACTATGATCTGACCCCAAAGCATTTACATGGCTGACCCGACACAAGACTAACAGGGTTCAAGCTTCAAACGTCCACGGGAAAATATCGCTCTCAGGATTTAATGAATAGATATCAGAGCATTCATATTCAGTGATTTGAATGGGCTTTTTAATTTATTTATATTTTATCCAGCAGCAATGATGTTTATATACTGCCGTTCTAAGGTTTTACAATTTTTTTTACGTCCCATTCAGCTTTTTTCCTCGGCACTTGTAAGTTCACACATGGACAGTGATAACCTTGGAGGGTTTTCCATTGAGGATGTGAAAAAAGGAGATCAAAAGAGGGAGCAAATTGGTGAGTGCCAGTTAAAAGAAAAGTTAAAAGACTTGGCTATATTTCTCCACCTGAAAAAGAATTTGCCGTGATTCACTGAAATATATTTTCAAGTAATTGGAGTAAATGTATACAATTTATAGAATTAATGACATTTTCTTTCTTTTTGTCCCCCTAATATCAATAATCAATACATTGTTGTGTTTTCAGCATGAACACAGAAAATAAAAGTAAAACAAAATTTGCCTCAATGCACAATAATCCCCTATACTTTTTTATGAACTTTGCTTTTTGGCAGGGTTATATAACTGCCAAAACTGGCTCATCAACTGTGTGCACTGTGTGTGTGCACTGTGCGTGCATGTGTGTGTGCACTGTGCGTGCATGTGTGTGTGTGTGCGTATCTGTGTGTGTGCGTGCTTGCTTGCACCATACGGTGTTTCAGATGTGCTCCTCGTGTCATCGACCCGGCGCAACTATCGGCTGTGATGTGAAGACGTGCCGGAGAACGTACCATTACTACTGTGCTACGAAAGACCGAGCGCAGATCAAAGAGAATCCCTCGCAAGGGACCTATCTGTGAGCCACATTGCCATGCTATTGCAATGCTACCAGCAAAGATGTGTACAGTAGAAAAAATATATGATTTTGAACATATATGTACTTTCTCCCTGCAGTGTTTATTGTCGCAAACACAGAGACGCCTCCCTGGATGGTCCCAAGGGTAACATGATCTTCTGAATGTTTTTATTCATAACATGACTTCCACATGTGGACAGAACAGCCTTTTCCTTTTGCAAAATCCATCAGGGGCCTCAGGACTTATTTCATTATCTTACGGTGGGAAGTCAACTTGACAAGGAGAGGACTTGAACTGAATGGTTTTGAAAGGATTCAGCTTTATTCTCTTCATGGCTGGCTGCTACTGCCTCAAATACTTCGTTTCAAGGTCACATTAGTACAATCTCTCATACCACCATGCTATTACTGCAGCAAGACCACAGGGTCAATTCTCAACAAATAGAAAAGCAAATGAATGTGTCTTTTATATCAATCAGGTATACATTTGCTATTGATGGTCATACTGCGACAACAATAAGTATTGCCAACAATGTGGTCTCAATGTTTCGACGCCTTTAGAACGTTGCACACGCATGTCTCCTGCCGTTTACGAGTTGTTTGGCCACATGTGCCAACAAACAGCTGGCAGAAGTGATATGCAGTTAGCCTGCAGCAGTTTCATCATCACTTTGATTGACACTCAAATATTTGTCATGCTTCTAAAAATATGTCTTCCAACGCAATGTTTCTTGGCGCTTATCCTTCAGTTCCTTATTTATCTTTGGGGATACGTTGTTATGTTGGGTTATTTCATTCTTTGTAATGAGCAATAAAAAAAAATTGTTTTAATGTTTCCATTTCAGATGAAGAGGAGGAAGTGGCCAACGAGTCCGATTCGTCCCCTCCCCAAAGTAAGGGGCGTGGGAGGTTCGAGAAGGGACGGAACAAGCTGGGATCTCACGGTCAGTCAGAAGACGGGTGCTCGACCTCCTCCCAGGGTGCGGACGAGGATCGCTCGTCACATGTAAGACATCGAGCCTGTTACCCAGCACAAGCTATGCCTACACCGGAACTGTATTATTAATATTGTTATTATTATTATTATTATTATCGTCTTTGGTTTGGTATTCCAACACCCAAGCCTAACATCTTTAGATTCTAATAATAACTTGTTTTCATTTTGGGTGGTGGTGGTGGTGGTGGTTGTTGTGCATTTTATTCGTTTCACAATGTTCAGCGAGACCGGTCACCGCTGAGGGCTAGCCCCGGAGACAGCGGGCAGCGATGTGGCTTCTGCCACGCGGGGGACGAGGAGAACCAAACCAGGGGCGTGCTCCACACTGATAATGCCAAGAAGGTTGCGGCACACTACAGGTGCATGGTAAGAAGTGGCCCACGTCACCCATGCTTGCTTGCTGTTTACAGGAATCTTTTTTAATGCGTTGTGTGTGCGCTGAAAACACCGATTTAACGATGCTAATTGTGCTTTATTTTCCACACCAGCTGTTTTCATCTGGGACAGTTCAGCTCACCACGACTTCACGAGCTGAGTTTGGAAATTTTGAGGTCAAAACGGTCATCCAGGAAATAAAGAGAGGGAAAAGAATGGTGTGTAGCGCCGTCTGTTTCAACAGCATTTGTCACATTTGTCTTTGGATGACATTGAGTGTTAGAAGTTCCCCCTTTGAGTATCGCCAATTACTAAAGTAATATATTTTTTTTCAACTGTTTTAGAAATGTACACTCTGCAGTCAGTTGGGCGCGACAATTGGCTGTGAGATCAAGGCGTGTGCAAAGACCTACCATTATCACTGTGGCCTGGAGGACAAAGCCAAGTATATTGAAAATATGGCGCGTGGCATCTACAAGTAAGCACAGACACAACATCAACTCCTCGGGTTGTGGTGACTACCACAGATGGAACTAACATATTAACAGCTGTTGGAGTTGGATTCATGAGATCTTATAAAATATCACACAGAAATAATCTTGAGCGTGAATATATCCTGTGTTTGTTTTTGTGTTCAGACTATACTGCAAGAATCACAGTGGCAACGAGGAGAGAGATGAGGAAGACGAAGAGAGGGAGAATCGCAGCCGGGAGCGGGCTGCAAACGACCGCGTGGCAACGCTATCCCAAACACAACTGAATGGAAACTAGGTGACACACTGGTCATACAATATGATCTATTGACCATATTGGCATGGTTTTTTTTATGCATTTACTCCAAAACTAACAGTAGCGAATAATGTGGCATGTTAACAGTTCTGGTGTTTTTGTGCTTTTACAGGTTGAAGATGTGGATCAGACAGGTTGGGCAGATGAAGAGTTGATCAAAGATGGGAAAAAATGATCTATTTTTAATTACTGAATCCTAGCCAACAGAAAGTCTCCCACAAATGATTCCAGGGGACGGACGTGTTACAAGGACATGCAGCGGTGAACTCTTCATGTCGGGTACCATGGGTGACAGACTGACATTTTCCTGACCCCTGGATCGATTCCCGCTCCATGGTTTGGACGTACCATGCCTAATTCTTTCTCTTGTAGTCTCGGTTTTTGGGCGAAGTAAAGGCATGTGTAATTTTACCACAAAATGACATATGATTGGATGGATCTTTTGATCGCCATATAGCCTACCTATGTGCCCCACGTAGTTTACATTTGACTCGCCTAAGACCGACATATTCTTCCTATAGCCTAGCTTCTGACTGATTCACGTTTAAGAGGGTTGTACTTCTTCTTGTCTCTATGAAGCCGTGTGGTTTGATTAATCTTGTCTTATGGTCTGGAAGCCCTTCTTTCTTTGTATGTAACATTTTGCTACTGTGTCATCATCACCGTGAATGATTTTGAATATTTCAATTCATACAGTCATAATTAAAGTTTTTTGCCAGCATGCACTTGTATCTCTCCACGATTAAATGTGGTATATTTTTTAAAGTTTCTTCTATCTGAGTGCTATCCCCTCCTGTACTCTGAAGGGTGTCCATTAAATTGGAAATAGTGAAAGTATAGTGAGTGTGAAAACCATTTTTAAATGGTTTTCACACTCTGGCTCCGCAGTGGTGGAATGAGCTCCCGGTTCATGTCAGGATGGCCGAGTCGCTCGCCAGCTTCCGCAAGAGACTCAAGACCCACCTGTTCAGAGTTCACCTGGACTCTACATAACCCCGCCCCTCCTTAACAAGAGACAAGACCCACCTGTTCAGAGTTCACCTGGACCCCCCCACCCCCAGCACTAACCTGCGTCTTAACATTTATTAATGGCACTTAGCATTGTTGTTTGTTCTCAGATGTTGTAGCATGCTTAGAATTGCACGCCTGCCCAGCTACTTATGCAGACAACTTGGCAATTGTGAAACATTCTAGGAACGCTGGAAAACAGCTCTATTCTTATCTTCAGGCACCACAGTGATATATTGTTGCCTCTCCTTCAGCAAATGTTCTCTTTGTAAGTCGCTTTGGATAAGAGCGTCTGCCAAATGCCCTAAATGTAAATGTTAATAATGGGCCTATTAATCTCGGTGGCTGCACATGACTTGATAGCTCAATGCAAAAGATGCCACTTCAGCCAAAAGTAGGACAAGGCCAGACAAAATGAGCAGCAGAATTGAATTAGAATGCCGTAGTAGGCCTACTATAATAGACATATTGAGTAGTGAGAGAACACGACATAGTTCCCTCGGTTACATAATGGACAGCCCCCGACCTCCTGCGTCCAACCCTCTTTCTGGGTGACGTCATGCGCCCACCCTCTTTCTGGGTGACATCACAGTGGTATGGCGCGCCAGCCAGCGAGCCTTGTGTGTGTATGTGTATGTATGTGTGTGTCTGTCTGGTCTGGAGTGTCTCTTTAAGCGGAACTTAAGTGGATCTTTATTCTGAAGCCAAGGAGTGCGTAAAACCGATCGTCGCGTTTGACATGGCGGCAGCAGCGGGCTCCTGCGTGGTGGTAAGGCCGATCTTTGTGGGGGGGGTTTTTTGGACAAAATATCAACAGAGCAATATCAACAATGGATTCGTCACATTCCGCACGAGTACGAGGGTGGAATAACCCCCTAATAATATAACTCCTAAATATATATGCACCCAGTGGTGTTACTATGCGTTTTGGCCTCGGTAGACCAGCCTTACATTCTATTGCTATAGAACATGCATTATGCAGACAAATGAAAGGCGCGGGAACATTCCGCGGGGCCCTGTGTACCCTGTGTGTGTACCCTGTGTGTGTGTGTGTGATCAGACGCGTGGTCGCCGACCTCGAACATTGAACATCGAACCTTGAACCCGTCAACGTAAATAATCCACAGTATGGGGGGGGGGAAATAACAGCAGCAGCAGCAACAACAACATCATCATCATCATCATCATCCATGCAGATAGGAACAGACGTTACGGTGTGAATGTGTGGAGTCGTCGTTTCATATGTGATCCTGGACGCTTCATCATGCAGCCATGCAATAGTGTGGTAATAGCACGTTGCTGCGGCCACATGTGACTGCGGCGCGAAATATGATTCGCATTCTGATTATAGTGGGAGGCCTGCTGTTGCAACCAACCGCAATGATTGAAAGATCAACATCTTTAATGATAAAAATGTGTGTTTCAAACAATGAGTTGATTCGTATCACTATCGAATGTCACGCCCTCTACTCCACTAGTCAGCACACGTGTGAACGAGCCTGCTGTCCTTCATTGTGCTCTTCTTTACAGGGGAACAAACAAACAAGCAATGTAAGCAAAGAGGCACATGATTTGCAGAGCAAGTCAACCCTCACAAAAAGTCACATGATGTTTGTTTGAGAACCTTCTAACTTTAGCCATTGTAACGTTCTAACTTTAACCCGTCTAACTCTGCCCTCCCTCTTACACATGCATAGTTTCCCATAATGTCAACACAGAATGTAAGAGTGCTCTCTTCGTTTATTTAATTCATATAGCATGTAGGGCAAAACTAGTGGTTATATTCCCTTTATATGTATCATAAAATTCTCCCATACAGCTTAAGGTGATTTCAACACTTCCACATTCTAATGTGTTCAGTCGTGTGTGTCATTTAACTACAGGGGGTTTACCTTCATTGACTTCTTTAAAAACAACATGTCTGTTAAGTTCCCCAAACATAACCCTAACCATACCATGGAAGACTCAAATGTAAACATTTGCTTTTTCGCTCACAGCTAAGCTACAGTTGTTCACCCATGTCATGGACCCATGGCTACAGCTGCTGTCTATTTAAAAACAAGCCCAAACAGAAGTGCTTGTTTTCAGTACACTGCCCCTAACACCATGGGAACAGATTCTGCTTGTCTTCACTACTGTGAGAAAGTGCCCACTACTGCCCTTCGAAGAAACTGCGGGGCGTGTTAAATCCGACTGGTACCTGCAGGTCTGCCTGTCAAGACCGCCTTGTCATCACATGACGTGCCGTACATGTTCTAGGGTCACGTCTTCGAGCAGGAAATTGGATTTGCGACAACTGCTTAATCGCTTTTATAGAATTAAGCGTGATTGGGAATCCGTGGGAGGGGCCAATGTTGTTGTTGTTCTCGTAGTAGTAAGGACAGCGGCACTGAAGGTCATTCATGGTCGCGCTGTTGTGTACTACTTTGTTCAATACAATAACACTTTCCTTTTATCTTGACTTATCTTAGTTTCTGTCGTGTAAGCACATCTGATCAATTCTCCATTGTTCTAAAAAAGCTTTTGTGCCGAAAGACTGGAAGGGGAAACACGCATGCACAATTTCCTGACTTGGAGCTAAGTGTGCATTTCACTGTATTTCAGATCAGCGATGAGGAGCAGGGCTACGACCTGGACCTGTTCTGCATACCGAAGCACTATGCTGCTGACTTGGATAGGGTCTACATCCCACACGGCCTCATCTTGGACAGGTTGGTGTCTTATGCGGGGGTGGAGCTCTCAGGTCCATGCTTTGCATCAGACAAACTACTAAATAGGGCTATGAGGGACAGTTTACGTTATAAGCTAGTAGGGACAGTTACCAGTAGCAGAACATTAAACTGCCACTAACCACAACCCCGGCCCCACAGGACGGAGAGGCTGGCCAGGGAGATCATGAGGGACATGGGGGGCCACCATATCGTGGCCCTGTGTGTACTCAAGGGGGGCTACAAGTTCTTTGCCGACCTGCTGGACTACATTAAGGCCCTGAACCGGAACAGTGACCGCTCCATCCCGATGACCGTGGACTTTATCCGCCTGAAGAGCTACTGTGTAATTCTACCGCTTTACTAGATGTACTTCTTGTGTGTTGTGTGTGTTGCTGCTGGTGGTCTTCAGCTCGGTGACGCCATTTTGGGTGCATGTGCAAACAAAGCCGTTGACTTTACTATAGAAAACAATATAAGTCAAGGCATTTGCCCCTAGAAAATGTCTGCATGTGTTAATGGATAGCTCACCCCTTGAGAACAGCTAAGATAATCTGTCACGTGACCTGTTTGTTTCTGTCTTGACAGAATGACCAGTCCACAGGGGACATCAAAGTAATAGGTGGGGATGACCTATCCACACTCACAGGAAAGGTGAGCATCAAAACCCATATGTTGTTTACCGTAGATACCAAGGTTGGTGTATATTCTTCTGGTGGTTGGTGTGGTTCATATTTTCAGCAAATATTTGGCTTCAATAGGTGGGATTTTAAACTGCTTTAGTAATTCAATATTCTTTCTTTCACTACAGTACAGTGTTTCACTTTTGTCAACTTTGTTTTGGGACTAGAGAGCCGGAGCTAGAACTGTGGTGTACCATAATAAGACATGACGTCATCGTTTTGAAATCCAATAAATGGCCTGTAGCCATGCAGAAACAATTCATCTGTGATTATTACGTGGGTATTTTAACCAATGTCACTTTCTGTCTTGTTTCCTCCCTCCCAAACAGAACGTCCTGATTGTGGAGGTAAGCTTTCTCTTCCTATTGCCTAACTTGGTCTTACCCCTTTTCATGATCACAGTGATTAATGTGAATCACTTCTTCTGTCAAGGATATTATTGATACGGGGAAGACAATGAAGACCTTATTGGAACTACTGAAACAGTACAATCCCAAAATGGTTAAAGTAGCAAGGTACTTATTTTTTTTTTCTAGAAGATCCATCCAAATATTTATTGACAAATGTGTACGTGGTGTGTTGTGTTGCTTTTCATTGAAATAACAATATCATGGGACTAACTTGATTCAGGATTCAATGTTTTTATTGTGATATGTGTGGTTGGTCTAGGCTCGGCTCCATTCATTTGTTCTTTTATCCTTGCTTATTTCAGGCCTTGGGGATAATTGTTCAATGATTGCGGGGCATTAATGTGTTTGCTGTTGCCCACAGTTTGCTGGTGAAGAGGACGCCCAGAAGTGTTGGCTACCGGCCAGATTGTAAGTTTGACCCACAACTTTGACCGTTAGGCTAATTTGATTAACTAAATGATAATTCACTGAAAGTCCTTATTTTCTTCTATTGCATTGCCTCCAGTTGTAGGATTTGAGATCCCAGACAAATTTGTGGTTGGCTACGCACTAGACTACAACGAGTACTTTAGGGATCTAAATGTAAGTATACAAAATGATCTATATTACAACGCTTAATCATTCAGTTACATCAATTATTTGCTGCTATTATAATAGATTTCAATTGTTTTTCAGCATATCTGTGTTATTAGTGAAACTGGGAAAGATAAGTACAAGGCATGAAGAAGAAGAAGAAGAAGATGACTTCATTGCAACAAATGATGGATGGAAATAGCTTTTGCAGCTATTGCTAATTTCAAAATTGAATCTTGAATTGATTTCTACATAATTAGAAATATTAATTCAAGCACAGCTCATATCACAATTGTTTGTTTTTTTAACTCGGGAGACCCTGAGGAATCGCTGGTAAAGTGATAATGCTGTGTTTCACCACACTCTATTCAGAAGAAGACATTCACCACATTTTGGACTCTTTGTGATGCCTTATTTGAAGAACAAGCATTTTGAAACGGCATGGAGAATCTTGATATGTCTTATAAATTAAGCATGATTAATTTATTGTTTCCAGTAATGCTGCTTGTTCAGGTTTGCCGTCACTGGTGTTATGCTACTATGCCTGCTATTGTGTCATTGTTTGCTTTAATCTAGTTTTTTTGTTGTTGAGACAAGAGAATTGCCTTTACGCAAATGAGTTGTTTAATTGGAAGACTGGTATCGACCATGGACTTTCTTTGTGTGATGTGTAATTTGGTGAATGACAAATTTATATCTTTATTGTTCACTCTTTGGCTATTTTAGGATTATAAGACCACCTGGAACAAGCTTTACAACATGCAGTGCAAATTATTTACTTTGAACATTTTATTAATATTTTGGACACATTTATCCCAAGTGACTTACATTAAGTACATTTGTTGAAAGAGACAGCTACAGTTGTGTACTTTGCTCTTTAGAGGAACATTGAGCTTTAGAATGTCATTCACATGTTTCACTATATATACATTTTTCAGACGTGATTTTTACCTGATTGTCCATTCATTGATCCTTTGTCTGAGTGAATTTCCTTCAGATGTTTGTCAACCACCTGCACCAGCAAAATGTTTTTTTGAATCCATGTTCTCCGATAAGTCAAGGATATACCCAATTAATTATTAAAAACATATTAGGGTTTTTTAATTGGAGCATTAATGGCCCAACGTTATCAGTAATGATGCATACAATAAATGTGTCAGAGCATCAATTCAAAACTGGAATAACAATTTTGTTTCTGAATGTATATATTGTCTATTATATACTATACATTATCAAGACAACAAAATTCTCTTATTAAATCCTTATAAGATGAAGTCACTGCATCAGACGTACAATGTGTTCACAACTTAATAAAACGTAATAATCCTGATTATTTTGGTGAATATTGAAATCACAATTATTTAACACGATTGACATTGAATTTTTATTGAACATTTTGTAAACTGAACTTGGAACAAAAAGAATTCCAAATTGAAATTAAAAAAACTTGACGTGTCATAGCATAACATGTTCCGCCATAACATGCTACAGCATAACATGTTTCAGCATACCAGGTTACAGCATAACATGTCACTGGATAACATAACATGTTTCAGCATACCAGGTTACAGCATAACATGTCACTGGATAACATGTTTCAGCATACCAGGTTTCAGCATAACATGTCACTGGATAACAACATGTTTCAGCATACCGGGTTACAGCATAACATGTCACTGGATAACATAACATGTTTCAGCATAACATATCACTGGACAACATAACATGTTTCAGCATAACATATCACTGGACAACATAACATGTTTCAGCATAACAAGATGTTTCAGCATTACCGGTTACAGCCTAACATGTCACTGGATAACATAACATGTTTCAGCATAACATGTCACTGGATAACATAACATGTTACAGCATAACAATGTCACTGGACAACATAACATGTTTCAGCATAACATGTCACTGGATAACATAACATGTTACAGCATAACATGTCACTGGATAACAACATGTTTCAGCATACCAGGTTACAGCATAACATGTCACTGGATAACATAACATGTTTCAGCATCACATGTGCGGGGGATGAATGCTCTCACTTATTTTTTTTCTAAAGATGACCAAACTGATGTACAGAATTAATGAAGTTATAGTTCGGTAGTTTGGTTCATTTACAGTATTTTGTCTTGTTTGGAACCCTGAGTCACACTCCTGTTCTGGTGGTGGCGCTAATGTGCGCGAAAACGTTTTGGCGGAGAAGAAGAAGCAGAAGAAGAGGGAAGTAGCAGAAGAAGAAAAGGAAGCGTTCTGATTGGTCAGATCCAAATGAAAGAGGCGTGGCGTTCGGAGGTAGCGTCGCTCGCCACCCGGAGAAGCTTCGTGGGTTTCGGCGCCGCGTCCAGGACATCATATTAGATGTTGTTGATTTATTGTTGTTCTTGTTGTTGTTCTTGTTCTTCTTAGACGCGGCGTGTGTATTTAACACGGGCGGGCTGATAGCGGACGGGCGTTGGTTGTTAACTCGGCGCTGTGGCTTTGTGGCTTTGTGGCACCAGCTAGCCTCTGGGTGGCTTTTACACTAGCATAGGGTTAGCTTCGCTCGGCGGCTAACGGGACGGCTGCTGGCGACGCTAACGCGAACATTAACTTAACTCCGTGTTTGTTTGTTGAAGCCTTTCGCGGTACACAAGGACGGTGCACGTTACCTTCTCACCGGGTTAGTGAGCAGCATGCGAGGGCTCGTTGTAGGAGTTTAATCGGTCCGCTCGGTAACTCTCTCTCGCCGGGCATTGTTGTGCGCGGCTCGGCTACAGCATGCGTCTGACTCCCACCAGGACAGCCTTCCCCTGCTCGTAGCGGGACCAGCAACCACAGAACAGGACAGGACAGAATAGGACAGGACAGAACAGGGCGAGAGTCGAGTTTTAAACACTCAATTCGACGGTGATCGTGGACATAGACTTCCTTTGGTCATTACAATGTAACTCATCACAGGGCCTGGTTGCTTGGTCTGCCTGCCTGCCTGTCTCTCACGCCTGCTCACTCATTCATTCATTAATCCATTAATTAATTGAACACTTTTAATACTTAAATGTCCAACCGACGGCCATCGAGCGTCAGCGGCAACACGTGTGTCAACCCACGTTAGAGTCATTGGATTGGTGTTGTTGTTGTCCACTATCGAGATGAACGATCCGGCGGTTATGCCACAAGAAAAGATGGAGTTGGATCTTGAAATCCCAAATTCACTTGTTCAAACTGATGGACATTTGAGAAGATCCAACAGTGCGCCCATGATAAATGGCCTAAGGTCTTTATTTTTTCACTTGGACCTATGTGCTCATTGTATCATGTCTAAATTAACCAATCTCTTGTTTTGGAACGATTCGTGTTAAAATTCAAGTAAAAATGTACATTAATAGAAGCCTTTAGTATTTCATCAAGTGCATGTAATGGTGTGGTTATTGATCTGTTTATTGTCATTACAGTGATACTTGTCAAGTGTTCCAGCGTGAGGTTCTGCGCAGCAGGAGGAACAGCACAACTGTTGTCCACAGGCCCAATATGGTATTCAAAAGCTCTTACTATACATACACACACATCGGCACTTAACCTGCCGATGTGTTATTTCCGTTATTTAAAAAAGAAAAATGTCATCCCTTATCTTATCCCCATCCCTACAATCTCCATCTACAGGTTCCCTCGTCACCCATACGAGTGCCCAGCACCAGACTTCATCAGATAAAACGAGTGAGGACTTCTGGCACACGACTATTACTACACATTCTCATCATTAATATGATATGATCTTTAATATGATAGTTTCCAATGGTCGACTTCCTTGTGGGACAAGACGTTTTTCTCTGTGGCGGATGAATATGCATGGAAAACAGACTGCTGTGCATGTAGCAGCTATGTTTTAGACTAATCCCCCATGTAAGGATATAAGTTGATTTAATACAAATCTTTTCTTTTGCAGGAGGAGGGTGTAGACGTAATGAACAGGGAGACTGCTCACGAGAGGCAAGTCATAGATTGGATTTCAAGGGGGCTAGCTGTTTTCTAGCTGTATGGATTCAACACTGAAACATGTTTGTTGTGGAGGGAATGACTGCATTGCCATGCTCCAACCTCTTGCTCTGCCTGTGTCCTGTAGGGAGGTGCAAGCAGCCATGCAGATGAGCCAGTCCTGGGAGGAAAGCCTCAATCTGGTAAAATCAAGATTCTTGCGTTTAACTCAATTTCTCCTCGTACCAGTTAGTGTAATTTTGTTTTTCACAAGGTTTGTACACGTTATATAAATGGATCTTTTATCCAAAGCGCTGAGTTGCCTCACATACACCCACAGCGGTGTCAACCATTTAAGGTAACAACCAACATGTCAGGAGCAGTTAGGGTCAGACAAGACGTTGCAAATGTTCAGGTATTCATTGTGCTTTTCCGAATTGTCAAAACTTTTGGTTGCAATCTGTCCTTTAGTAGAGTAACAGTGTAGCTTGGCTAACATCAACAGGTGACTTTTTTTTGGTTGGGGGAGTGGTATTGCTTTTGTCCATGTTGTGATTTCACTAATACGATTAATTGGGGGCAGAGATGTACAATGATGCATGTTTAGACCGACGGTCAAGGTTGGCCATTCTCTTTCACTGTAGAGTTTGGACACATGTAAACATGCTAGATCAACTCTTGGAGTTATCAGGGCCACCAGTCTCTCGAGGACAGACTGAGTCGGTAGTATAATACTCCAACATTTTATTTCCCTACATGTGACGCCTTTAAGTTAAAGGGAAATGTGTAGTCCATGCTTTTGTATGTGGCTCTGTCATTGCTTGGTCATTAAAGCTTATGGAACATGTATGACAGATGGCCCATTGATGCGCTCGCCTTTATTACAGAGCGACAACGATTATGAGAAGTCTGCGTCGTCGTCTCCAAAGAGGATTGACTTTGTGCCCGTCTCCCCTGCCCCGTCCCCGACCAGAGGCATCGGCAAGAAGGTGCAGCTCTCGCCTCCCTTTGTTCTCATTGACCCACTTCTTCTAATGCCGCGAGAACCCATGATGGGTCCGCTGATGATCATGCCATGAGAAGCTAACGGGTGTCTGTGTTCTTGTTGTGGTGGTGGTGTCGCTGGGAGCAGCAGTGTTTCTCTCCATCGTTACAAAGTCTGGTGAGCAGTAATGGCCTGACGCCCAGCCCCATCCCCAGCCCCACCAGGCGCTTCAGGTGAGCACTTCTTGGGTCTGCTAACGTTGAGTGCTATGGCACACGCTTTTGGTCCAAGGTGGCTCGCTGTTGCTGCAGATGCAGGTCATCAAGGAGCCGGGAGTGGTGAGGCATCGTACCCTCTAGGCTGGGAATCAAACACCCTAGCTTAGACTATCCCATGCCCTAGGTTGTTGTATCTTGTAGCCCAATTCATGCCATGGGCATTGAATAATAATGGCCCGGTAAGTTGACGCTCTTGATGTTGACGGGCCATTAAGTTAATTATGAGTTTTAGAATTGCACAGCGTAGTGCTCCTCGAGTTCCAAAGGACTGCATGAACTCTAATAGGATCTGTATCCTTTAGTCGGGTGATGCATCCAGGCTGCATGTTCTGACCTATGTTATGGTCATATGGCCATGCTCTTTCACTGTAGAGCTTGGACACAATTAAACATGCTAGATCAACTCTTGGAGTTATCAGGGCCACCAGTCTCTCGAGGACAGACTGAGTCGGTAGTATAATACTCCAACACTGCAGCATATCCATCTTTCATACGCGCTGCTAAAAATGATGTTAACATTGTAGTTCTGTTTTTCTTTTGTGAAAATGTACATTTTCAAAGCGGTGGGCAATTATTCAGACATATGCAGATTTTAAAATTGACAACTAAATGTCAAGTGCTCTGCAGTGGCTGGAAAGCACTGCATTTATACATAGAAGTGTGGAAATTGTGTGCATGTAATGACAATAATCTGAACATGTATAAATGTCTTGGCTTGCTTGTGTGCTTCCTAGCCGACGCAGCCAAAGTCCCATCAACTGCATCAGAGCCAGCATACTGGGGCCAATCAAACGCAAAGGTGAGGCTCCAAAAATGCACTTTGTGAAACGCCTTTTGGTTTCCGTGAAAGGCGCTGCAAAAGTCAAAGATGGATTAATTTAACAGAATTTGTTTGAGCACCCCTTTTTAAAGTTGGCATTAACTTGAATGCTCTAATCATATTTCTAATATTTTCAATTCCATGTTTATTTTTACGATGGTGGATTTCTATCTGTAGTTTCACCACTCAATTAATTATGAGAATGATTTGAATGATGACAAAATGTGTGCTGGATGTCAACAGATTTCTGGAATGATGGAGGATTTATGTCTTTTGAAATGACACTTTTGAATATCCCTTTAGCTTTTGAAGGGGAGGTGGACACTGAGAGTCAACCTAAAAGGCTCTTTCAGGGGACCACCACCATGTTGTCAACAGACGTATCCCACCTGTCGGACGTCAGTTCTTGGTAAGGCGTCAGCCAAACATCAGACACCAGAATAGCCTGAGCCCCTGTCTTGTTTCCTTGAAGATTCCTCTAATTGTATTACATTTACTAAGTTAAACAAGACATGCAGTACTACAGTAGGAATGTTCCTACATGTTTAAATACTGTCTTTCAGTCCCAGCCCAGAGCTGCTGGACGGCAGCCTCAGCAGCATGGGCTCTTCAGCTGGGTCACCGGGCAAGATGGAGGGAGTGTCGCCCTCCTCCAGCCACTCTCCCTTCACATCCCTCCAGGACCTGTCTCCAAAGTGAACAAAGAGACGTGCAAGAGACTCTAGAGTATGATGACGACGACGACGATGATGATAATGATGAAGTGGTCAAAAATAAAGGTCTCCCCGCTGAGGGAGGGGGAAGATGGAGTTTCCTTCTCGGACCCTCGGCTCCTCCGCCACCTAGCTTTAGTTGGAGGGGAATTTTTCTCCACGTTTTGCTTTTTGTGAGGCTGGTTGTCCGGCTTCAGGTTTGGAGGGTCCCGGTATGTCTGAAAGGAAACAGAAGCCATGGTTGTGTGCTTTGCTCATAGAGACACGGGTGGGGAGGGGGGTGTATGAGGGGAGGGGGAATGGGGAAGACGTAATGGCACCAGCTGCTAGTTGTGGAGTTTATTTTTAATGGTGCATTGCCCCATAGTGATACTGCGTTTCTATGTCTATCCTGCCAATGTATCCGCTGGTCCTCTCCCACGGGAGAGACATTAAGCACTGGACAAAAAAAATGACTATTTGGATGTGTAGAATGCCCTGTTTGTGCTGGAAAACGTACGTTCACAGGCCTTTTTGTCTGTACAGTCTGCAGGTTTTGTATGAAAGGATTTAACTTATTTTTTGTTCCACTTGCTTTATTGTATGTGTATATATTAACTATGTTTAATATCATAGTTTAAATGTAGTTATTGGCTGTGAGGTTGAAGACGCGGCACAGGCCTTCAACAGCGACACATTCTTGCCGATGAACTGAGGACGAAGATGCATACTTCAGGGTTCATGTTACCGTTTTACTGTATTGGACGTCTGTAACTTAAGTTTTCAGTTCCGTGTACTTCATATATTTTTATGACATAGGCTATACATGTGTTGAGATTTCCATGCCAGCTTGTCTAACTTGCTGCAACTTTAATTGCCTACTGTTGGGGCAAAAGACTAACTTGGCAGATAATCAGACTGAATCGAAAGCCCGGCATTATAGGGATTGAAACTTTTAAGGCTGCTCTGTCGCTGTTTATACATTATTGTATGCAGAGTAACATTTATGTGCGTACAATTTCTTCCTCCGATACTAGCACAAACATTTTAAGGAAAAAAAGATAATGCTTTTGTTTCTGCTTTTTCTTGAGAAAGAGCAATGATGCAGAACAGTGATGTTTCAGTTGTATGTGACTCAAATATACCAGTTTACTCCTGTTCAAGTGGAGAGGTTCTGCTTGTAAGTCACGCACGGCTTTATTTTGCACCCAAACTTGATTCTTGTTTTGTTTTTTTCTGATTCCCTCATTTGGGCAAAGTCGATGCACATTTCTGATCCCCTTTGTGGACCTTTAGCTTTGATCTTCAAGTAAGGAGGTGACTGTACATTTGTTTTTTGTTTCGTTTGCTGATTGCTTCCTTTATACAAATAACAATCATATCTTCCTCTGCTGTCCATGTTTGTGTCATTTATTTCTATTGGTTCTAAGTCCTTAAACACCCTGTGTTCTGTGTGGTAGCATCCATTTGCAGGCAGTTTCTTTAATATCCTGCAATAAGCCACAATTGCAAATGGTTACCGGTATGTTGAACCAGTTTAAGTGTCCCAGAAGTATAAGTATATCCAGGAAAATACCCTTTGAAATATCAAATGTTCCTCACTAAAACAGCAAATACCTCACCAGGGACTGCAAAGCATTGTTAGGGCTGCTGGTTTGCAGTACAAGCAAGAACCAGGAGGTTTGGTTTGGGTGCAGCATCTAGACCACGCCTACCTTTGACCAGGAAGTGGAGACTACAAGTGGAATGTGGAGACAGACATGTTGAGACTTTATTCAACATTTAATGGAGAATCCAGTACAACATATGCACTATTTCATAAAATAAAAAAAATCTTTTGGTGACATGTTAAAACAGTATATTGCTGGGGTGGGGTGGGGGGAGGACGGGGGACTCAGATGTCCATACATGCAAGTACCTGCATTTAGTCCTGAATCTACACTAGCTGAACGAAAAATGCAATAATGTAACATGACATATAGATTGTGACAGGTAAAGTCATAACACAACTGAAATGGCTTTATATACATGTAGCAGTCACTCAAGTTCACCGTATTCTGTTAAGTGGTGGCAAAGGACGTACAGACACAGGGAATATTAACGCTTGGATACATCCGTAATGCAATGCCCCTTACTTCACCAGCCCTTCCCAGGGGCCACAGGGCCCATTCTTCCTCAGAGGAAGAAAACCCTTCACCCAGGCTCTAGAGGTCTTCATTGTCTGCGTTTGTTCAATGATATATGTTAATTCATATAAATACATTTGAAAACAAGTAGGCAATAATGTAAATGCTTCAAGGAAGGGATCAGAGGTGAACAGATATCCCAGGGCCCCGTTCCTCTCCGGCAGGCTGCAGGTCGGGACACACCCCCGGCTGTGACAGGGCTCGCTTCTCCACCTCTCAGTCCGCTGCCTTCATGTACGCAGGATGACCATTGTAAGAAGGCCTGGAAAAGAGATATGTCAGTTACATGTCATAACGGAGGTAGGGGTTGGGCATTTTTCTCAAGGACGCCCACTCTGGTAGACTGTGGACATTGGGCATGGAGGAGATTCTGAGCCCCAGAACCACGACTATCCTGCCCCCTAAAATACTTGCTGTATTACTTTGCCGTTTTGGAGTGTGTGTCCACCTTTGCGCTCGCATACTCACCAAGAACATAAGCAGCAACTAGTTTCTTGTTAACACTTAAGTGGAGGTAGACAGGCACAGTGGATTCTTGCTCCCCCAGTGTGGGTAGCATCAGGGCAGCCACACACACCAGCCCCAGCAACACAGTCAACAGACTGGGCCCCCCGGTGACGGGTCGGCTCTCTGGAACACGAACGAACACACGCACGCACGCGCACACACACACACACACACACAGTTGGGGCAGCACATTTTTTTTTTATCATGTGAGTTTCTCCAAGAGAAGCCAAGGGCTAGATTAAAGCAAGACTCGAGGATGTTGTGGGGTAGTACAAAACATGTGTTGTGTGGTTCTGATGTGTGCTGATAATGATACACTAATAATAAACACAGCAACCATACTGTTTGTGTGTCTTTCATAATATTTCATAAGTGCAGTTTCTCGCTTACAAAAATATATAATATTATTTACGAGTGAGTTGGATTTACACTTGAGACCAAATGCAAGAACCAAATACACATACTATACATTAGGCTATCTACTTGAGACAAGACAAAAGCCTTTCTTGACTTTAACTGCACCCATGGCACCACCCAGTGGCCATTTAAGTACATTGCTACAAAAAGCTCCCAAAATAATGGAATCCAGCCCACCTGTCTGGAATGCAGTCTGCTCGAAGAACACGCTGTCCGTCAACTGCTCCTTGAGCCTGCGCTCTTCCTCCTGAGGCCGGGGCTGCGGGGGCTCCTGCGTGGCCGAGGGCCGCAGCGTGGCGGTGACCTCCTTGCGACCCAGGGCCTTCCGCTGGCTCTGCTCTGACACCTGGAGCCGGAACTTATCGTAAACCCCAAAGTGGCAGGCACGGACATCCCTGTGTCGGATCACTCTGAGCACACAACGGGAGAGAGAGAGAGAGACGTCCTTCAGCGATGGCCGTCAGTGAAACAGTAACTACTACTAACTGCACAATAAAAGGTGCATGGTGGAAAAAACCTAACGAATTTAAATCTCATGAACTAGTGGGAGCATTTCCATGGAAAAGAAAATCCTGTGGAGAATCCTAGAAACAGTATTATTATTATTATTACAACCAGTTAGTTGAAAGTCTTTCTCGATCCATCTGGCCGACTCTAACACTGGATGGCAGGTTTCAAAGCGCTATAATCTTTTCTATAAAAAAAACCCCTGAAACATTTGAATCTACTACTAACCTGATTATCAACAGCCTCATCTGGAGGTCACTTTGGATAAAGCAGTCTGCTAAATGACTAACGGTGAATGTAAGAAAATACATTGTAATAGACGTGGCTTGTAATAGACGTGGCTTGTAATCAATGACTCACATGTCAACGCGACACTGAGGCTTCACAGCTCCAGTGGCGTCCACCACCGTGTACTTGTTCGGCGCTGTGCATAGCACTGAGAGGGGGGAGATAAAAACAGATTCCCATTATGCTGACCAGCACCACAATATTCACAACCGACCTTGACAAACAAAACGATGTAAAGTACGGTAGATTGGGTTCAATCTCCCCCACTGACCTTTAAATTTGAGCGCAAACTCATAAGGGTTGTAGAGCGTGAGCACTTGTTTGTGAGAGCTCTGCTCATCTGCATAGAAGACCAGCTCTGTGGGGAACACAAACACGGGAAGGCTTCCCTCCACGAGCTCAGGCTGTCGATTCTGCTGCTGGTGCTGCATTGGCTCCAGCTGAGCTCTCCCTCTCTCTCCTTCCCGTCCTTCCTTCCCGTGGTCTTGCAGGGGGGGGGGTGGGGGGGCCTCCTCCTCTGCTCTCTCTGATCTCCACTCTGGTGGCAATGCTCCACTCTTGGCGCTCAACTCAGGGCCATGACACTCGCTGGGTTGGACAAAAAAGGGGAAGCTTCATGAACCCACATACATACAGTACAGTACAGTATCATTGATCATGGCACAAGTCCCAGGCAGTGCCATGATCAATACATGTAACAACAAGGGAGTCACAGCAGCAGCAGCAGCAGCAGCAGCAGCGTGGTGTTTACTGGGCCTGTTGAGTCACGTGTTTTTTTCTTCAAGTGCACTACTGACTATGTCGCAACACTAAGACACGATCATGTTGTCCATAAAGGATATAAATATATATATATATATATAACTTACATGTGGAATGATTGAGTAACAGCAGGGTTGTGATGGCATTACACACATGTATACATCTCAAAGACATGGTCAGGACAGCAACAACACTTCATGTAACATAAAAACATAACATAACATAACATCACGACATCACGATCACGACCAGTAACGCCTGATCACTCTGACGTGTTGTTGGGTGGTGGTGGAGGTACTGGTTACTGTGTGTTCATATCAGCAGCTGACAGACGGGACAATAAGCAGGACACTGGCACATATTGTTATTGTCACGCAAACGCCGCCGCCGCCGGGAGCCACGTAATGACGCCACTTGTCGCTCTCACTCTCACGAACGCGAACACGAACGCGATAAGTTGTTGATCAATAGTGATGACCGTCAAGTGATGATGACGACGAATTACCTGTGTTGTGGTCAGCAGTGCACTGTTAATGTTAACGTGATGTCGCGGACGCCTCCCTGCTGTGCTTCTCTCGCCTTTTCTTTTGTCAACAATATACTGCAGCCGCGCGGTGCACCCTGGGATACCTGAGGGCACCGCGATTCGCGCGCTGCATCCTGGGATACCTGAGGGCAAAGCAAAGCAAAGCCGCGCGGTTCATCCTGGGATAGCAGAGGGCCAAAATAAAGCCGCGCGGTGCATCCCGGGATTACCTGAGGGCAAAGCGATTCACGTACCGGTGCATTCTGGGATAGCAGAGGGTCAAATAAAGCCGTGCGGTGCATCCCGGGATAGCAGAGGGCCAAATAAAGCCGCGCGGTGCATCCTGGGATAGCAGAGGGCCAAATAAAGCCGCGCGGTGCATCCTGGGATAGCAGAGGGCAAATACATTCGCGCGGTGCATGCCGGGATAGCAGAGGGCAGAGGCATTCCGCCAGACTGCCCATGACGTCAGTGCACTACGGATAATACACTAACTATAGATTGATCTTGATATTGTTGTGAATTGCTTGGCATATTTTAAGGTTTTGTCCCAGTGATGTGTTCGTAAACAATACTGGTGATGAAGATCGTGTGCATTGTCCGAATGTGTTTAATGTGTAAATGGTAAACGGATTACATTTATATCGCGCCAGATTGACAGTGACAGTGACGGGTTGACAGTGCTGCTGAAGTACAATCACACCTTCCGAGAGACTGTTTCACGAACCATCCACATGTTGTTTATGGCTGATTCTCGTACACATCCCGTGATCCCCAACCCCCACCCGTAGGGACCATGGAGGAGGGGGAAGGAGAGACGAAGCTGCAGATTTTGTTTGTTTGTTTGTTGTATGTATTGATATAATGCGATCATAGTGTCATGTAACTGTAACTTGTAAGCAAATCGCCAATCACGTGTTTGACAATGCATATTGCAGAGACAAACGCGCTTGGGGCCAACGACGCATAACGCACAAACTCCTCTCGCGGTCTCTGTCCGAGCGCGGCTTCAGTGGCGCCAACAACTACAACAGGAGCAGCTCATTACGTATTTATACCCATCGGGGCGTGGCCACGGCGAAGGAGCTCAGCCAATCCGCGGCGGCCGGCGGAGAGGGGGGGGCGTTCCCGCTCCCGCTCCGAGCAGCAGTCGAGCAGCGAGCCGAGGCAGCGGCGCTGGGAGGCGGCAGATAGAGAGAGAGGCAGCGGCGAGGAGGGCTGGCTGTACCACCCTCTTCTGGAGGGGGGGTCCGATTATAACAACAATATTACACACACGCGTGAACGCCCTAGCCGCACGATAGGCCTATATGTGGATGTGGTGATAATAATAATAATAATACTAATACTACTAGGTATTTTAGGAAAGCATACAGCTTCTGACTCTATATTTAAAAATGCCTATTTTACTTTTCCTCTTAGACACGTCCGCGTCTATGAATCAGCGCACTTATTTGGGTACGACGTATCTGGACATTGCTAAAGGCGCGGTTGAAATCTTTATGAAGGTAAAGGATTGATTGGTTTTTCCCCCCCATTTATTTTTTTTCAGCGCGGGATCCGCTGGGAGCGTTCGGTCAAGTTGAATATAATAATATAATAATATAATAATTTGTATTCTATGGTTTTCTGTTGACAGCTGCGCGCCAGAGACCCGGCTAGTCGGGGCGACAGGTACATGCTAGTTACATTTGACGAGCCGCCATACGGAGTAAAGGTAATTTGGAGAAGAACAAAAAAAAAAAATGGTTACACTTTTTATTTGATCACTCGGAAGATGTTGTCAATTTGCCAATGGAGACGTCATTGTCGAAACGGAAAACGGGCATTTATTACTGTTGATTATCACCGCGTCGTACCGGAGCAGCCGTACGTCCGAGCAGCAGCGGACATTTTGCTTTTGTGTGGAGCGAGCGAGGTCTCGGGCGTCGAGGTGGAGGCGGGGACACGTGTTATCTTTTCGACATGACCGCGGCGCCGATTGGTCCAGTGGCCCGTCCGTCACTTTTAGACCCGCCCCCCGTCTGACCTCCACGCTTAACCATTGGTCCAAAGTCGAATTAAGCCCACTTCACAATAAGAGACTTAACGACTCAACTGGATGCTCCAATAATAGAATATTATTATTATTGTTATTATTATTATTATTATTATTAATAATTTAATGGGACTCATTTGTAATAGTATTATATATATGGTTGTTATATAAGACCTGTCATTAACCAACACCAACACCTCTCTCTCTCTCTCTCTCTCTCTCTCTCTCTCATCATTTACTCCCATTCTCTCTACTCCCACCCCAAGCATGCACATGGTATTGCAATGATCTCAATGAAATTATGTCATAACATAATAACTCATTGAATATTGGAGTTGGAAGTTGTCATGCTTCATGCTGCATTTCTGGCCCAATAAAGCATCTATCTATTAAGAAAAGCGATACGACATCCAGACAGTCATACCGTATATACACACTCACAACTATTGGCAGATTTATTTGCCAAGAACGTCCCAGAGTCCTTCAAGGTTACGTCCTGTCAAAGATATTATGTGTTATGTGCATTCCTTTTTCACTGTCACAGATGGGTCTTTTATTTTTGAAAGCATTTTGATGTTCATTCCTTCTCAAAGCATTTCTTCATGGATGTCAGACATAATTCATGGATGTCAGACATAATACACATAACTATTAGAGATACAGTTATCTGTATGTCTGACCAGCCTCGAAAACATGTGACATGTTAATTCAATACAACATCAACCATGTACTATTTTAACAAAAGACCCACACATAAGAAATGCAACATGCTTTTATTACAATAATAATATATAATAAGGGTCGGTAACTATAAAATACTATTTGTCATCAAATAAAATTAAAATTAAGTACTTTCTTATAATTGAAAGACTGAGATCAATAACTAAATAATCTGCCGGTTTTGTTTGTGTTATCCATCCTTGAATTAATAAAACCTAATAACTGGAGGCTTTTCTTGGATTAGCCCAGAACTTGCATTCTGAATCTTTGACAAAAAGCAACCAATCTCAAGTCTCATAGCGTCTTAGCCACATGGTCCAACATGTTGGCCTAATGTTTGCATTTTGCTCCATTATATATTCACGTTAGTAAACTAGTAATGCCTGGTTTTTTTGGGGGGGTGGGTGAAAAGGATGATCTTGTGCTTCATATTGTTATTATCGTATTGTCTACGTGAAGGATGTCTCTCAATGCTTATCCAACAGTGTTAATAGGCAAAAGGGCCTATGTAGGAACATCAGGGAATAGTCTTTTACTCTTTATACCTGTGAAATCTCCCCCCCTGTAATAAGCTATCTAGTCTCAGCCATTTAGTTGAATGGCTATCTAATAATAAACCGAAACACTTTGGGTATAGCTGTTTTCTCCAATATTGTGTTTCCAAATCACAATTTAACTCACAGTAATGTAATGGACTTATTAAGATGTGGGATAAGCCATTTTCGTTTTTTTTATTAACACCAAATTATTTTCTGTTCAGCCACTTTCTCGTTATTAACAAAGTGTTTGTGCCCCTGTTGTACCCCTCTCTCTCTCTCTCTCTCTCTCTCTCTCTCTCTCTCTCTCTCTCTCTCTACCTCTCTCTCTACCTCTCTCTCATTTACTCCCATTCTCTCTACTCCCACCCCAAGCATGCACATGGTATTGCAATGATCTCAATGAAATTATGTCATAACATAATAACTCATTGAATATTGGAGTTGGAAGTTGTCATGCTTCATGCTGCATTTCTGGCCCAATAAAGCATCTATCTATTAAGAAAAGCGATACGACATCCAGACAGTCATACCGTATATACACACTCACAACTATTGGCAGATTTATTTGCCAAGAACGTCCCAGAGTCCTTCAAGGTTACGTCCTGTCAAAGATATTATGTGTTATGTGCATTCCTTTTTCACTGTCACAGATGGGTCTTTTATTTTTGAAAGCATTTTGATGTTCATTCCTTCTCAAAGCATTTCTTCATGGATGTCAGACATAATTCATGGATGTCAGACATAATACACATAACTATTAGAGATACAGTTATCTGTATGTCTGACCAGCCTCGAAAACATGTGACATGTTAATTCAATACAACATCAACCATGTACTATTTTAACAAAAGACCCACACATAAGAAATGCAACATGCTTTTATTACAATAATAATATATAATAAGGGTCGGTAACTATAAAATACTATTTGTCATCAAATAAAATTAAAATTAAGTACTTTCTTATAATTGAAAGACTGAGATCAATAACTAAATAATCTGCCGGTTTTGTTTGTGTTATCCATCCTTGAATTAATAAAACCTAATAACTGGAGGCTTTTCTTGGATTAGCCCAGAACTTGCATTCTGAATCTTTGACAAAAAGCAACCAATCTCAAGTCTCATAGCGTCTTAGCCACATGGTCCAACATGTTGGCCTAATGTTTGCATTTTGCTCCATTATATATTCACGTTAGTAAACTAGTAATGCCTGGTTTTTTTGGGGGGGTGGGTGAAAAGGATGATCTTGTGCTTCATATTGTTATTATCGTATTGTCTACGTGAAGGATGTCTCTCAATGCTTATCCAACAGTGTTAATAGGCAAAAGGGCCTATGTAGGAACATCAGGGAATAGTCTTTTACTCTTTATACCTGTGAAATCTCCCCCCCTGTAATAAGCTATCTAGTCTCAGCCATTTAGTTGAATGGCTATCTAATAATAAACCGAAACACTTTGGGTATAGCTGTTTTCTCCAATATTGTGTTTCCAAATCACAATTTAACTCACAGTAATGTAATGGACTTATTAAGATGTGGGATAAGCCATTTTCGTTTTTTTTATTAACACCAAATTATTTTCTGTTCAGCCACTTTCTCGTTATTAACAAAGTGTTTGTGCCCACGTGTGTGTGGAGACGTGGGGAACATGTCCCCCTGCGGTCCCAGTGTTAGACGCCGCTCTGTGTGCCTCGTGTCCCCCCAGGCAGGCTGGAAGGAGAACCACACCACTTTCATGAGTGAGCTGAAGAACCTGCAGGCGTCCGGCTTGACCACGCTGGGCCACGCTCTCCGCACGGCCTTTGACCTGCTCAACCTCAACCGCCTGGTCTCGGGCATCGACAACTATGGGCAGGTGTGTGTATGTGTATGTGTGTGGGTGTGTGACACATGAAACAACATTTGTGGAATCGAGGGAAGAACACACTAAAGACAAGATAGATACTCAAGATAATACTCAATCGTAAAAAAAAGAAAATAATTAAAACAATGTTGTTTTATTCTGCAGAACAACAAGCATAACAAATCTCTCAGTGATTGGTATTTGGCATTTTACGCTTTTCTCCAAAGCGACTTACAATAAGTAAATTTGTCCAAAGAGACAACAATATATTACTGAGGGTATGGTAAGATTTGAATAGTCAAAGTCAAGTCAAAGTGTTTTATTGTCACATGTTCTTCATAACACAGGAATAGAGTAGAATAGAACAAGTTTCAAACATTCATAATTGGCAGGTCAACTTTCAAGCACTCATAATTGCTGGTGTTCATCATCATCATATACAACAATAATATAAACTGTCACAAGATCGAGGCTAGTTTTGTTATGTGTCTGATGTGTGTTTTCTGTGTGGTTCTGGATGGAAGCGGAAGAGTGGTAAAGCAGAGGTGTGAATTATTTCCCTGCACTGATTTAGCACTGTGCTCTAACTCAAGTGTTTCCCCTCACAGGGTCGGAACCCGTTCTTCCTGGAGCCCTCTGTGATCATCACTATCACCGACGGCAACAAACTGACTCACAGCTCCGGTGTTCCGGACGAGGTGAGAGCCACAGCAACAGAACCGCTCACAGAGTTCATTGTTCATTTATCCAGCCTCACAATGGCAATGCAAACATTAAAACTGTTTGATCATATGACCTCTTTATTATTGAATATTGACAGATGAAATGTAGAACAGAAATTAAGTTGTGATTAAAAACAATTCACCTTTCTCTCTCACTCTCACATTCTCTCTTCTGTCTGTCTGTCTGTCTGTCTGTCTGTCTGTCTGTCTGTCTCTCTCTCTCTCTCTCGCGCTCTCTCTCTCTCTCTCTCTCTCACCCTCACCCACTAACCCATTCTCTCTCTCCCATTCTCTTTCCCTCTCTCTCTCTCTCCCTGTCTCTCCCATGCTCTCTCCTTCTCTGTTCAGCTGCACCTGCCTCTGAACTCCCCCCTGTCGGGCAGTGAGCTGACCAAGGAGCCCTTCCGGTGGGACCAGCGGCTGTTCGCCCTGGTGCTGAGGCTCCCGGGGGCCGCCACGCCCGACAGCGAGCAGCTGGGCAGCGTCCCCACGGACGAATCGGCCATCACCCAGATGTGTGAGGTCACCGGGGGTAAGGCTCTCTCCTTCTCCCCCCCCCGGAGCTAGCATCAGCGCAGTGGAGCAGAAGCACCAGCAATGACGACTTCATTTTTTTTGCAGTTCTAGAATAATAATATTTGTTTTGTATACTTGTATATATTTTTTCAAGATTCAATAGATTTCTTTATTGCCATATGTAACAAGTACAATGGAATGCTTACTCCCATTCACTCCTGAAGTATTCTTCTAAACATAAATTCTGAAACAACGCTAAACAATTAGTAATAGTCCCTAATTATAGTACAGTAAATAGTAGATCGTAGGAGGCGAACACCCTATCCACTACACAAGTCCAACATGTATAATTCACGTTATGCATCATTAGAAATCACTCCAACATAAATAACCAAAAAAAGCCTCAAAGACTTCCAGGGAAAATAGGTATTATAAGGATACCAAAAACCACAGCAGTGTGTTGAGTGTGCGCCTGCTGCCCCCTGCAGGGCGCTCCTACTGCGTGCGGACCCAGAGGATGCTGAACCAGTGTCTGGAGTCTCTGGTTCAGAAGGTCCAGAGCGGCGTCGTCATCAACTTCGAGAAGAGCGGCTCCGAGGCACCGGCGGCGGGGGAGGGTGGGTTCCACCGACCGGAGCCCAGAACCCTGGAGCCCGGTGCACTCATGTTCATGTTCACAATAAATCAGCCCTACTCTCCGTGTCTGAACAGGAATAAGGAGTTGTTGTTTTTTGGGGTTTTTAAACCTGTCAAACTTGTCTTTCTCTGGGTTGTTTTCCAAAATATTATGACCGCTAGTCATAATGACCGAACGCCAAGAAGCTCCCCGACTTGACATTAAGCAAACTCAAATTTCAATGGTGCCATGTTAGTACTTGTTCTAAGAAAAAAGAATGTTATTGCTGTGCCCACAGCTGTGTTTGTCTGAAAGAAACTTGTGGAACCTTTTTGATATATGATGAACATGAAGGCTTTTATCAAAATCTGTTTCATCGGAACTGTTTGTCTTGCAGACGGCTCCACAGAGTCCAGCCGACCGTCTGTATCGTTATTCAACTCACAACCCTGGCACAGCTGCCACAAGCTCATCTACGTGCGACCCAACCCCAAGACGGGCCTGCCCGTGGGTCACTGGCCCATCCCTGAGTCCTTCTGGCCAGAACCCAACTCTCCTGCTCTGGTGAGAGAATGATTGGATCATTTCTTGTAATCAATCATATATAATCATATCGTATATCAAACATATCAAACTGCTGCTGCTTATCACTTCAGAAATGTTATTAATATTAGTTAATTTTCTGTTTCTCAGATCCATAAGATATACTGTATAAACATACACACAGACACAACATACACAACAAGTGGGCTTTTGGCGAAATCCAAATTAATCAGTCATTTTTTGCAGCTATACTGTATATTACGGCAAGCTATCACCACATAAATCAGATATGCACCTCAGTGATTAAGTACTATTGACATGTATTGACGCCGCCGTCTCCTTTGCACTCCTGTGCGGCCCCCCAGCCCCCCCGCTCGGCCCACCCTGTGGTGCGCTTCTCCTGTGTGGACTGTGAGCCCATGGTGATCGACAAGCTGCCGTTCGACAAGTACGAACTGGAGCCCTCGCCGCTCACGCAGTACGTGCTGGAGAGGAAGTCGCCGCACATGTGCTGGCAGGTACGATCGCGCCCACACAGCCGCCGCATCGTTCTGCACCTTACTGTGGTGGTGTGTGTTTGCAGGTTACAATCATAGTACAGTCATTGAAATGTTCAATATTATGCTTTTCAGACACAGTGGTTGTTTTTGTGAAAGCAACTGCATGTTGTGCGCTTGAAGCAAAGTAAAAAGTAAAAAGGGGCCGAGTCATTGATTTATCGTTTTAAAATGAAATCCAGATGTCTTAATAAATTATAAGAAACACTCCTCCTGGTCCTCAGTTGACAGCCATATTTTGATTTGTATTGATAGTGTCTCCAGGATACACATTAAAACACTAGTAGTCACTAGTGCATTATATCCAAGGTGACTTCCAAGTAACCTCCTGTGGACTTCTGCATTATTTAGTGTAAATACTGCATTATTTAGCATTATTTATCATCATCAACAACAACAACAACATATAGTTTCTAAAAACCAGACCATGACCAGACCGTGCTTTTGCTGAATGCCCCCTCATGTTGCCAGGTGTTTGTCAGCAGCAGCGGGAAACATGGCGACCAGGGCCAGCCGTTCGGCTACCTGAAGGCCAGCACCACGCTGACCTGCGTCAACCTCTTCGTCATGCCCTACAACTACCCGGTGCTGCTGCCGCTGCTTGGTGAGGGACCTTGTCGGCAGCCAAAACTACATTCAAGTTGGGGGTGGGGGGCATTTGGGTATTTCTGTCCTAATGCCATGTGCCAGGATAGGACATACATGCTATGTATGTATGGATCTTGTATATGGTAGCATGCATTCACTGAGAGACAAAACATACTATTTTGTTGCTGTTACTGCAAGAATACACCTTTATTATGCCATTCACTAAAATACTCATTGTGACCACCATGTGACATCACAAGTGGGAGTGTCCACCTGGAAGTATGCTGACTATATCAGACTAACAGCCTTACCCAGTGAACTGTACCAACTGGTAAACTAATCTAGTCCTAGTCCTTATACATCTAGATGGACACGCCCACTTGTGAGGTCGCTTCGTCACAATGACAATTTTAGTCACGTGACAATTTTGCTTGTCATGGCTCATCACGCCCACACCTGGTGGTACAATAGGGCCCCTTTAAATCTAGACATTTCGATCTGCTGCCTCTCATCCGTGGCAGATGACTTGTTCAAGGTGCACAAGCTGAAACCCAACCTGAAGTGGCGACAGGCCCTGGAGAGCTACCTGAAGACGATGCCTCCGTACTACCTCATGGTGCGTAACCTGACACGTCTCGCCCGTCTCTCCTTGCTCTCACTAAACACCTCATTAGCACTGATTATATGGAGGCCCCCCCTCCCCGGGGTTCCATTGCCGTCACCGCCACTTGTTCACCTTGTCCTCCTCCCCCACCTCCCCCCACCCCACAGCCGCTGAAGAAGGCCTTGAGGATGATGGGCGTGCCTCACCTCATGGCTGACAACATGGACTGTGGCCTCAGCTACAGCGTCATCTCCTACCTGAAGAAGCTCAGCCAGCAGGTAATGGAGAGTAGCTCACTGGGATCGCAGGGAGTTTCTGATTCTAAAGCTGTTTCTGCACATATCTGTGCACAAATCAGTGTGAAAATCGATTGTGTAAAATACGTGCGACAGTTAGGTGCTTGCTGTTTGTTCATGTGCTTCATAGAATTATAGATGTTTATAATAAAAACAGATACTTAGTTGATATTATTTCCATGGAACCCTTTATAATGCATCTAATCCACTTTTTAAAAACGTTCATTTCCATGGAAAAACTGCATTGAATATTCATCGAAAGCACTTCTCCGTCTGCGTTTTACAGGCCAAGATGGAGTCTGAGCGTCTGATCGTGTCGGTGGGGAAGAAGGCCCCCCAGGAGACAGGGATGAAGGTGCGCAGCCTCTCGGGCTCCCTGGCCCTGGCCCACCAGCGGGACTTCCAGCAGCTCCTGCAGGGCCTGGCCGGGCGGACCCAGCTGCACCTCGCCGACTTCAGCCTCAAGGAGTTTGCGGGCTTCCACATTCGCGCTGCTCAACAAGGTAGCGCTCTCGGGGCTCCGGGAACCACGATCACGATCCACGCCCCAGAAACGTTGTGATGGGTGTTTTATTATTAAGCCTGTGATCGCTTAGCACTTGATTGGCCTTTTAATGGTGTTGTTGCCCATCGGTCGACAGAATCTGAAGCCCCAGGCGTACAGGAACGCGTACGACATTCCCAGGAGGAACCTGTTGGATCAGCTGTCAAGGATGCGCTCCAATTTGCTCCGGACAACGCAAAAGCTGATCAGAGGTCAAGACGAAGGTAGAGGTTCTAGTTATTGTCATAAAAGGCATTGCTGGTTTTTTCCCCCCCACTAAGTAGGAGTTTAGTGGCTGACAGTGTATTGTCGATTTTTATAGCAATAATCCAAACCTTTGATACCTTTCGAAACCTTTCATGGCTTCTTATGTTTTTCAGCATGTCAACATGTTAATGGTCATTTGATTTTGACACAAATGCACCAACACGCATCAACACCGATTTCATGACATTTATTTTGTATGATGTTGTGTGACAGCAATGTATGCTCAAATCAGAATCAGAATGAGCTTTATTGCCTGAGTAATGGATGTGCTTTTGCGGACATTTGTACATAACATTGAACATTTAAACAGAGAGTAATAACATCATAACATAATAATGAATAACATAATAATTCCATCCTCCCGTGCACTTTTGGCTCCGTAAGACTATCTCCACAGCATCCCCGTGGCTCAGATGGGTAACTACCAGGAGTACCTGAAGATGATGCCGTCACCCCTGAGGGAGATCGACCCCGACCAGCCCAAGCGCTTACACACCTTCGGGAATCCCTTCAAGCAGGACAAGAAGGTACAGGAGGGGGGCGGGGGAGTCTGGTGGGGTCAGGGGGGTTGACCTCCATGACCTTCAGCTACCTTCAGCCTCACAGTCTAGCCGCACACCTCGTCTAGCGCTGCCCAGCTCTGGGATGCCCAACACGTAAATTACATGTATAAATTACATGGTCCTGATTTTGAGACCAGACTTGGGATTAAAGTCATAGGCCTATACAGTATATATGGTTACGCTTATTAGGTGGAGGCACCCCATTTTGCTATTTGTGTACTGACTAGACCGACACAGTCACATATTTTCCATTAAGATTCCCTTCCCATCCGGGACAAAAGAGAGCTAGAGAGCAATCAATATCATTATAATATCGTTATAATACCATATGGTCTTGGTCTTAAGTCAGACACGATCTAGACTCTGACCGAGGTGGTCTGGACAGTCCTGTGGCGCACAGCCTCGCCTCAAGACACACCAGTGCGGTGCTGGTCATCTAGCGGCTCACGTGTTCCCTCAGGGCATGATGATCGACGAGGCCGATGAGTTTGTGGCAGGACCGCAGAGCAAGAAGAGGGCGGGTTCAGGAGACCCCAGCTCCGGAGCGGCACTCAAGAGGAGACGCAGCGCGTCCCCGTTGCTGCGGCGACCGCAGACGCCGCCCCTCCACACCAACCACGTGGCGGGGAAGCCCTCGCCGGGGGTCCCGTCACCGCAGAGCCCCGCCAAGCTCCTCCCCCAACACAAAGGTAGGCGGAGCCATAATTCTGTGTTTTGGTTGGTAGAATGAGTAGCTAGGTTTCCCCTGCAGTTCCCTTTACCAATTTACCAATATATTTAAATGAGGCTAAATAATAAATGAATGTAACATTCATTGATTCCCCCTTACTAATTCCCCCCTCACTCAATAATATTGCATGTCTTATTGATCTAAGAATCTTAAGAATAAATCTGAAATAGTTTCCTATTTTTCACTGAATCATTATTGACTGGAGGACTGTAGATTCAAGATTTCTTTATTGTCATATGTAACAATGGAATGCATTCACTCCTGCAGTATTCTTATAAGCATAACTTCTAAAACAATTCGTGAGATCGTACCTAATAAGTACAGTAAAAAAGAATGCGCTCCAAAATAATGCTAGCAATCAATGTCAATGTTATATCTATACACATGACCGCCCCCTGCAGCCCTCCTCCATCTTCTCCAGGAGCAGACGGCTCCAGTGTGGCGCGCCCGACAGCAACGGGGAAGGGGCCCTGCGTTCCGAACTGGCGCTCCCCTGGCCCAGTGAGGCGGAGGGCCTGGTCGGAAGCCCTGCCTTCTTGGCCAAGGAGGACGGGCCTGGGGCCGGGGAAGGGCCCAGGCCAGCAGACCCACCAGAAGAGGAAGATATCTGTGAGACGGAGGACAAGGCCGACAAGGAGGATGAGGAGGAGCGAGAGGAGGCGGAGGAAGAGGAGGAAACCAACGGGGGTCTGGAGGAGGAGGAGACGCAGAACTGCGAGGAGCCGAGTCCACCGAGCCACGATGGAGAGCTGGAGGGTTCTGGAGCCTCCTCGGCGATTCTGGAGACCATCACCATCCCCCCACTGGACTGCAGCCAGGCGGAGCTACGGACGCGGATCATTAAGGAAGTCCGGAAACCCGGGCGCAGTGAGTAACTCAGACGCACGCGGCTGTTGAACTCTTCAGTGTTTTAATTTCTCTCTCGCTCCCTTCACTGTCCTCACCGCCACTTCTGCTGTCCGTCTGTGTCTCTGTGCGTTCTCCTCAAGACTTTGAAGCAATACTGAGACTCCTGGAGGAAGTGAAGGGACCGCTGCATGTCCAGAAGTACTTCATCCACCACGCCATCAAAGAGGCCGTCAGGTGAGAGAACCACAGCACCACCCTAACCACCCTAACTACCCGCCCGGTCTAAAAGAGGGAGTGAGAGAGGGAGAAAAAGAGAGGTGGGGGGGGAAAGGTGGGGGGGATCTTCTAGAGCAGGGGTGTCAAACTCATTTGAGGTTGAGGCCGGAACAGACCAAGTGCTACTCGGAGGGGGGGCCGGACTAACTTTTGATATGATTAAAGATGTCTTCTCTGTGCACTAAACAGCTTCTACCTTTATAAAACTAATGAAATTAGGCATTTACACGAGGCTAGGATCTGACATATTTAGGCAAACTTGTTTAATTCCTCTCTAATGTCGCTTCCCCTGTAACTTCATAATATTTCCAGTTCCCTGATGTTCAACAGAATTTGTTGTGTGGGCTGGATTGGATCAGCTCGCGGGCCGCATGTTTGACACCCCTGTTCTAGAGGCTGGAACCCAAATCTTATTTCTCCTCCCCGTTCCAGGTTCAAGAAGCGTGTGTTGATCCAGCAGCTGGAGAAGGCCCTCGTGAGGATGGACGAGAACGAGCCGGCCAGCCCACCACGGCTCCCCAACCACCACGGCAGATAGTGAAGACAGAGAGGCCCCCCCGGGAAATAGCATGGACAGAGTCAACCGTGCGGTGTTGTCGGCCAATATCTAGAAGACGCGTGAGGCAAAGGTTGGGCGGAGAGAGGGGGGCGGGGACGAGGATTATTCCCTTCTGTACACTACACCAGCCCCTCCATCCACCATCCAAGCTGTTGCATCACTTCCTGTCTGAGGTGGATGTATTCAGGGGTTTAACCCTGGGGGGTGGGGGGCTGAGGATAAGTCATGGAGAATATAATCCTCTTTCAAGCCATATGCTTCCATATGGCTCCCACCCAGTCTGCGGAGCAAACATTTCAACCGCCCCACACACACACACACACATACACACATATACACACACACACACACACACTCCATGCTAAGACGTAGCAGATCCAGTCAGCAGCAGAAAAAGGGGAGCTTGTTTTACAGCTGCTACCACCACCCCACGACTCGTCTGGGTCTAGGCAGCTCCTTAATTATTATTATTATAAGCAAACATAGGGTATCTGTTCAGCTGGTCTGATGTGTTAGGACTGTATTTAAGGCCATATAGTCTATAATTCTACTTCTTACTAATGGTTTAAAAAAAAAAAAAAAAACTCCAACTACAGTGCACTAATGAAGAGTTTGGGCTCACGTGATAAGTCTGGTCTACCTCATACTGTTAGCATGATATCCACATGCAGAAAGTCGGGGGCTGCGTGGCCAGACGCCACCACTCCAACGTTTGGAGGTTAGATCTTGGACTGGCCAGCGTGACAGACCAACCACAGTTCAGTTTCCTTCCATGTTTTATTGACCAACTGTCAGTGGCATCTAATCTGCCACAAGAGCAATAATTGTTTAGGGGGGGGGGGGGTTTCCCAATACAACTTGTGACCACGAGGACGCCAGCTGATGCCGGGTGCCAGTGGGAGGATTCTAGCAGATACTTCAACACCCCCTGTAATAAGCCAACTCCTCTGCACTTTACCAATCACAGTCAGTGGCACAAGCGCTCGGTGGACTCTCTACACAAGTGGAACTGTTGTCCGTTAAATCCAGACATCTGCCAGACCAGTTGACAGACACGTGTTCTTGAAATTGCACAGCTGCACACTCTGCTGCATTTTACACACTACTGCATTGATGAAGCATACCAATTTTTTGGTTTGGTTCCTGTTCTACATATATGTATATATATACATATATATAAGATGTATATGTATATATAAAACTACTTTTTAATGTTCATACAAAATATTGAATATTTTTGTGAAACCCATTGCAGAGCATTTAAGTATTTTGAAAGAAAAGTTGTATAAATATGGATGGTTTTATGAATCTTAGTTTTTTAATAAAACAAACAAAAATACATACAAATGCAGAATGTTGTATCCAATTCTTGTGCATTGCTGTATATTCTATTAGCCCTCTACTGCACAAAGGAATGTATCATTTGCATACACAGTGAGAAACTAATTTTATCTTTGTTAATCAGAACATACATATTGATAAGGAATCAAAACACAATAGAAATGATGGGGGGGATAAAAGTGTTACTCTGTAGTTCTCAATAAGTATGTAAGCTGAAGTCAAAGACCCAGTCAACCCACTTGACCATGCTAATGTATTCACTATATTATATATTAAACCCTTAAATAGTTAATCACGAAATTAAATTGTCCAAGACGGAAATGCAGTTATGGTGGCAAAATGTAGTCCACCAGTCCACCCTTTAGTTTTTGTGCTGTACTTGCAGGACAGCATACTATATTAATAACTGTTCAATCACCACCGATGTCTGTCTGGTTCAACCGCCCCAAAAACAGTTGATAATATCAGCAGGACGAGTAATAATTAGTCTGGGTACTACCTGATATAAAATGGAACTGCTTTCCCCAAAACCCAGCTGGGGTGATGGTCAATGTCAACATGCGCATAAGTGGTTTTCTTTAACAAAATCTTTACTAGGCTCTAGAAAATGAAAATGTACACACAGGCAGCTATTGGTTCCAAACTGTGTCCGAAGACTCAAATGTCCACAGTTCTTTACATTTGTACAGCTTGTGGCAAATCTCCTTTGGTTAGAAAAAGAGTGGTCACTGCAACTACATCAGAATACAAAACTGGAGCAAAAGAAAAAGAAAATAAACTGACATTTGTAAAATCAGTCTGCTTTTATTAAATTAAAAAGTCTTCTTAATCTTAACAAATATGAAGGAAAAAACCATACTAACAAATTATCATTACTTTGAAATTTAGGTTCACAGAATCATCAACTGTGACACCACTTTCCTCAGTTTAATGTTCTTCTATCTTGCCTTGTATGGATACCCATTGACCTCATGACCAAGCCTTCAGTGCATACAAAATAACAGATTAGACTCAGACTCAGCTTATGGTATTCTCTCAAAAGTGTCCATTGTTAGATCTTACAACCCTGTTGACAATAAATAAATAACAAATAAACTGCAGCGGCTTTAACATAGGCGATGGTTCGTGGGACATGCCTTGCCCCTCGTTCAAACAACGGATATCGATAAAGTTTCAGTTCAGAAAGGACGTGCTTGATAGCCCGGTTTTGTGAACAAATAAAAGGGGCAGACGTCTCCAAATCTTAAGACTCAAAGGGGTTATGATGACTCTACAAAACAAATCTGCCTGACAACAAAATGGAAGGGTTGGCACAATCTGTTGAATATAGTAATGAAGAGTTCCATGGAGCGAGAGAGATAGAGAGAGAGAGAGATAGAGAGTCAGAGAGGTGCATGGACAGACAGCATATTAGTTTATGTACAAGGCCAATTCAAGAAGGGGGGGGGGGGGGGGGGTGTTAGGGAATTAATTCTCACTTTGCCTTTCAATCGGGACAAAAAGCAAACTCATCTGGGCATAGAAGAGGACATAAGGCCAGTGTCATTGAAAGTTTTCCAGCTTGCGTAGTCGTAGTGGGTTTGGAAGCGCCTGTTGGTTGCGTGCAGAGGAGGGCTCCTGCTCCGGGGTATGGAACAGCACTCTGCCCCGGTGGTTGAAAAGGTAGAAGGACGGGTGGTTCCGGAGTGTGTCAAATGTTCTGCAAGAGGAAATACGACCATGTTGAACGTGAATGCAGGAACTTCTGATATTAATGTGTTTAAGAGGATAAATACCCGGACAGCCTTTTTTGCGTTGTATCCTAAACCATACATGGCAAACCGGCTTAAGCATTAAGCATGTTTATCCAAAGCGACTTAAATGCTTAAGTGACACCCTCACCACTAGACTATACTGCCTGTAAGATAAGATAAGATAAAACCTTATTGATCCCAAGGGAAATTCTTAATAGAATAACTATAATAAATATATCATCATTATTTCAATGGCGATAGAAACACAAATCTGAAAGTAAAACTCAATCAGCTCTGTCATCTTCAATGGGTATCACCAATGGTATTTACACAATATTATATTACATAAACATTCTCCCAAATGATTGCTTGAATTAATTGAATGTGGTAGCCTATGTGGCACATTTCCACATGTAAACAATGTGATAAAGTGTGTATCCATCAGAGACTGCTTGGGTGTGATGAGTTAAGGCTTACCTGTTCTTCAACTCTGAAGAGGCGTCCATTTCTTTGAACTCTCCGGCGATGTGGACAATACCATAACAGGTCAGCACGAACGACAGTAACGTTTGTAGAACAATCTGTGTGTGGAGGAAAAAAAACCCCACACGATTCAGACGATTTGCACAACAAGGACTAATATATAAAACGTAGCACTAAAGACAACTCACATCTATTGGTAACATCTCATTCTCCTTCTCTGTGAGGCGCATGTATGAGCGGTCTGGAATACAGAAGAACAAACACGTTGGGTATACACGACACTGGACAGTGAGCCGCCGGGAAATCACGTTCTGATGGTCATTTTATTTGAGTTATTTGGACACAGACGTTCATTTCGTCTGTGCATCAAATAGAATAGAAATGTATTAATCCCGAAGGAAGTTCTTGTGCCGGGTTACATAGCGATACAGTACAATAAAACAATATGGAAAACAACAGAATGATAAAAATAAATAAACTAACAGATTTACAAATGTACAGTTAAAATATACAAATATGTAGGCAAGATAAGATATTCGGCAAAAACAATTTGGCATAAATGAAGTGTAATATTATTGGACATGTCATTAAGAATATTGCACGTCCAAATAATGTGCAATATTACCTCTCAACATCATGTGCACTTTACCCAGTTTTACGTGCAATATTATTAATATTACTGTCCAACATCATGTGCAATCCTCTATCATGTGCTATATTATTATTATTATCATCATGTTGTCTATAAATATTATCTATAACACTACCTCTCATCTCATCATCATCATGTCCAATATTCTTAATGTCATGTCCAATAATATTACACTTCATTTATGCCAAATTGTTTTCACCGTCGGAATATCTTATCTTGCCTACATATTTGTATATTTTAACTGTAGATTTGTAAATCTGTTAGTTTATTTGTATAATTCTGTTGTTTTATTGTACTGTATCGCTATGTAACCTGGCACAAGAATTTCCTTCGGGATTAATAAAGTTCTATTCTATTCTTCTTCTATTCTATTCTATTCTATCAGAGTCATTGATCGTGAGTGCAGCCGGCCCGCGCTAGCCGCTACATAGCAGAGCCGTCAGCCGCCACAGGCCGCAGTGAGCAGCGCGCTTTGTGGGAAATTTTATCGTGTTCACGCCGCCGCCGCCGCGGCCGGATCGTTAATAATTCCAACATCAGCGCGTCGACACACTTACGCTGCGCTGCCGAGAAGGCGGCGTGAGCTAAGGCGAGGAGTCCGACGCCGACGATGCTTTTCCAGAACGAGGACGCCATCTTCAACTCCGGAGCGACGAGAGGGGGGCTGTCGTCGTCGTCGCGGTGTGTTGACGTCACGTCGTCGCGGCGTGATGTCGTCAGCAATTTTGTGGTCATTTTGTGTCGCCGTCCGCCGCGACGCTGCAGCGAGCGGATGCACACAAAATTACACGTTTTTACACACAGATTATGTTCGTAAATGAACAGTAGAGTTGTATTATTATTATTCGTGTCCAATTTGAAATGCAGTCAATATATATATATTTTTTATTTATAATTTTTTTTTCATGCTTTCAAATTCTTTTTTATTGAACAATAATATTACATTACAAAAGGCACAGATTAATTTTCAAAATATTCACATGAATAGAACCGAGCGAATGCATTAATCAAACAAACAAATACAAATGAGACAGCCTCAAAAAATAAAAACAAGAAATAAATAAATAAATAAAATGAAAGAAAAGAAAAGGGAGAACACAAGCGGTTAGTCAGGAAAAAAGACACACAGATATTCAAACAGATGCTGGGCTCCTAACATTTTACAATACTTCAATGATCTTATTTATATAACGCTGTCTCGTTCAAACAAGCTCTAAATATGGGGGATGGCGACACAAAATTACTGTTGGTGACAAGATGAAATGTACCAATTTTCCATACAGATTATGTTCGTAGATGAACAGTAGAGTTTTTATTTTATTCATATTATTATTATTATTACTCGTCTCCAATTTGAAATTCACTCAATATTTATTCATGTGAAAAACGGATACTGTGCCTTGTATTTTATTTTGAAGTCTGCCACTATATCCGGTCGAACCACTCCTCTTTGGTGTTGCTGACAGAGCTCCGGCGTTTGTTTAGTTGAGTTTGATCCGTCGAGCCTCCTTTCGTTCCTTTCACTTCTTGGCCACCATAGTGTATTTTGATTCTATTGTGTAAACATGGCAGAGGCCCTTCAGAAGAAATTACAGTCGGAGTTGGAGAAATACAAAGTGATGCAGAAAGGTAAATGCGAGGCTCCTGCTGCCATGCTGGCTCCAACCCCATGCTGGACTTGTGATACCAGACACGTACTATTCTTCTGTTATCATGATCATATCAATGTACATGTCCTTCTTCTTCTGCAGATGTCAGTAAAAGCATGTCAGCCAGGCAGAAACTGGAGGCACAGGTCACCGAGAACAACATCGTCAAAGAGGTATGTTTCATGTGTGACTCAGTATATATGACTGTTCTCATCATTCTTACACCATAATCACACTGACTCTGAAAGCTTGGTTCACTGGCAACCTACAGCACAAGTCAGAGCCGGGGGTCACTGGTGTCACTGTTGTTTCTAGGAGCTGGACCTGCTGGACAGTGGGAACACCGTGTATAAGCTGATCGGCCCTGTGCTGGTGAAGCAAGACTTTGATGAGGCCAAGGCCACTGTGGCCAAGAGGCTAGAGTACATTAACGGAGAGATGTGAGTCGGGTTAAATGATAAAGCAGTTATATCCACACACACACACAAGTTGCTCACACATTACACATTGCTATGCAACCTGCCACAAGAATTTCCCTCGGGATCAATAAAGTTCTATCTTATCTTATTTTATTAGGCAACTTGAATTAATTAGTGCTTTGTATGGACAAGAATTACATAAAGAAATGTAGTACAATCATAAGATACTAGTGCAGATACATTTTCTGGTCAACTGAAACGTTTTGAGCCCTGTGCATATGTCATGACCAATTCCTGAGAAACCCAATCTCTGCTTTAAGAATCAAAATAGGCTACTTTAAAAGTTGCAAACCTGAAAGATGTTTAGTTCAGTGCTTGTTCTCTGGTAGTTGTAGTAAAGCACACCTACTATTTTGGTAAGAATAGATTCCCTAAAAAAAACCCACTTCTGTTTCCTTCTCTGTTGTACAGTCAAAGGTATGAAACCCTGTTGGAGAAGATGGAGAAGATGTCTGAGCAGCAGCGAGAGATCCTAGCCAGTCTACAGCAGGAGTATCAGAAAGCCCAGGGTCACGCCGTTGGCAAAGTCTGAGGACTGTCGTCATCTGAAGCCCCGCATGCACCCTTGCACTTGGATGAGACTTTTTTTTTTCTTTGGCTCATAGGTCATACGATGGGTGAAAGTTGCAATCTGTTTGCTCCAAGAAGATTGTTTTGTTTTTTTGTTGTTTTAATAAACGTGGTTGTCTAAGCTGGTGTTCAATGTAGGTGCATTTCCCTGACTGCAAAAAAGTGTTTTGTATTTTTATGTAAAGGTAAATGGATTACAGGCCAGCAGATTAAAACATGAAAGGAAAACACAAAACAATGGTCTGTTGTTGCGCATAATTGGTTCTTCCATGAAAAGTGTCCCATGCTATATATTGGAAGGAGGAATAGGTGGCCCACAGACTCTGCTCAACATCTCAAAGGGGTTGGGGGGGGAGTGAAGCGAAGCATTGGTTTAATTACAGGGGTTAGGCAAGCAGCCCACCGGAGCAGATGCCATTCATTGTTTACCAGGCAGTTTGAGTAGTAACGGGTGGTGTATTGTTCCCTTTAAATTGCAATTTGGTATCCAGCGTCGTTAAGTCAAACCCCCGTGATCAACCTCCTGCTGAGGACGGGTCCAAAGAAGCCATGCAGCGAATAAGCAATTCACATTTGTACACAAACTACAACACATGTATGTTATAAATGATGGGCATGCTATTACGTTTATATAAGAGATGAGATGAGATGGAACTTTATTGATCCCGAAGGAAGCTATTGTGCCAGGTTGCATAGCAATAGAATAGAACAATAGAGGAATACACAGTAGAATAATACAAACAATATAACAGATTTACACATTTACAGTAAGTCTAAGATAAGTCATTTCAAGAGTTAAACCAAAAAATGTCTCTCTTAATGTCCTAATAAAATTGGTGGTTTTTTTAAGGCCATCTTTGAATTCGGCAGCTGTCCAAACGTAAAGGCTGACCCCCCCTCTCCAGGAGCGCAGGGTGCGAGGTTTGCTTCTGACGCGTGGGTCAAGCAGTCCATTAGCACCCCAAGGTGTTGGTTAGGTGCGAGGCCCCCCCTCCACACACACACACACCCCAGTCCCACGCGTGTCAAACAGGATAGATCATCTATGCACATGTTGCATGATAAGTTTAAGTTCTAAAATGAAAAGTGAATCATGTTGAGTGGAAACGGACGCCAACATATTATGACCGGTATAAGCATATTATTGGCTACCATCCTACTTATATTTTCATAACCATGTAGGCTGCATGCTCAAATTCAAATTATTTATCCACAGATAAAGATAGTGACCTGGCGAGCTTGTTCACAGTACAAAAAAGTGCAACAAGGCATTGTTAAAAGCCTTGTATTCGGTAAGGGTCTAAGACCTAAAGGATCTATAGACCATTACAAGACAAATAAGAACTGCACAATCTTTGGATTTATATAGGCTTAGTCACGACAACCAGTTAAATGACGTCTGCGTGATTAGTTTGAACTCGAAGACCCATCCCTTTTTATTTTGTGAAATGAAATGAATGAATACAAGGAAAGTAGTCTAGATAGGCCTAAGTGCAGGAGAGGTTAGTTAAAACTACAGTAGATACTAATACTGAACTAATACTAAATACTAAGTTCCACAGTGGTGCAACAGATACTGTGTGTGGACCACACAGTATGGACACACGTGGTTTTATTTAGTCTGAATTGAAGAAAGGTGTGATGCCTATAGTGGAAATTAAAATACCAGTGAACACAATGTTAAAGTGTACGGCATTTATTTTATTTTGCATTTGATTGAACCCGAGCAACCAACAACCAACCCTCTGGAAAGACACTTAACAGTCTGGACGTCGGACAGTGTGCTAAAAGTCGCCCATAAGCCTGTAATGTACCTTTTTTACACCTTTTGGGCGATTCAGATCATAGGAGCAGTTCCTCAGGGGTATATTAGCATTTCAATTGTCGGTGGACTGTTTCCAATGAGGACATATCTTATGTGCAGACACCAGTACGTTTATTGCGAGGCTAAGGTCAAAAGTTCATTGCCGACGTGGGGTGGGGTCAGATACAGCAATATGGGGAGAACATGAATAAAAACTGTACATATAAAAAATCTCTTGTCTCGATATTTTACAGCCAAGGTCATATGAATAAAAAAAAAAAAAAATACCGGCATTGAACTTGCGAGGTTTAAAAAAATAATATATGGAAAATAGGCTCTATAAAAAGTAGACTGTACAAAAAAAACACCTTTGATGAACCTGTAGATCATTAAAGTATACAGTGTAGATAGTTTCCACAGGAAGAAATACAATGATCAGTATAAAAAAGCAAGCAACAAAACTAAAACACAAAACTAAAACTGTACAAGATGCTCTGTAAAGCTCTACAAGAGTACAGGGCCATAGGACATATTTATACACGATGCACAGATTTACAGTTGAGCGCCAAAAAAAAGCACGTGTGTCACTGGTCTCACTGGGGCCACGGCCTCCACACTTGGTCAAGGGCACATTTGGATGACAAATGCTCCATAATGTCCTTGTCCTCACGGTGGCACAGCAGCTTTTCGGGGAATCTCGATGGGGTGGACGAGCGGCCAGGAGAGCAGACAGCGCTAGGTTTCCAACTGAGGTTGTTCGGGGTTGAGTGGCAGCCGTCGCAGAGTGGAAGCAGACAGCGCTTCCAGTGGACCGAGCATCGGAGTCGTCAAGGTCATCAGTCTGCTGGGTCTTCTTGGAGATGAACTCGCCGACCCTCATCAAGCACGACCGCATGCCCTCGCTGTAGGGCGCCGGTCGCTTGCACGGTGGACTCAGGCTGTCCTCCAGCTCCAGGAACCCCCGGGAGGAGACTTTCCTCTTCCTCGCCGAGTAGGAGGAAGACCTCGATCATCTCCATCTTGAGGAAGTCCACCACACTCTCCAGGATCTCCGCCTTTTCCACCTTGGGGTTGTTTAGTTTCTGAATGACAAAAAAAATAAGGAAAACAACAACGTTTGAGTATAGGCTCTCTTTATGTACAGATGGTAGGCTAAATTCAAAAATTAAACATTAAAGTTAATGAGCCACACAAGCCTACCTCATCACAGCTGGTGTGTTCAAGCATCAGGAGTCGTAACGTTTCCAGACTTGAGTTAATGCGATCACGGCGCCGTTTCTCCATGACTGATTTGGGTTTCTGAAATATATTTGGGTTTTGAAATCATCAAATCACATTTAGAACACGTTTCTTGCATTAAGGCCTATAAGCCAAGGTCTACACATTTTGGTTTAAAGTTCTTTCAGCCTACCTTTCTGTAGTTCTCTTGGCTGTGGAATCCGGTGGTATCCATGGTCAAGCCGGCTGGCATCCACCTTGTTATCTGCACAGGAGTGGATTGCGTCTTCAAGAAGCATACATTAAATTAGTTTATCCTGCAGACAGACCACGCCCCCACGCAGAAGACACGCCCTGAACATTAGGGGATGCAAACTGATGCTCTGCATATGTATGGTCGGGAAGCTGCAACAGGCCTGCTGCTTTATTCTCTAACAGGTATGCAGACGACCCTGTAGAACCAAACTGGACACACTGGAAAATAGAGTGTGTGTGTGTGTGTGTGTGTGTGTGTGTAAATCCGTGTTTTGATGCAAATATCTAAAAGGGAAAGATATACCAAAAGCAATATATAATGTGTTTCAATCAATGGAATTGGAAGTTGGAAATATTTAAACACTACATTGAACATTTAAGGAAATTGTTTCCCATTTCACCATCTGGCCTTTAAACAATGTTTACAATTACATTTAGAGAGGGTATGTACGTATTATACAGTGTATATAGCATAAACATATAAAATATAGGCTTCTCAAGCATTTGGCTTGACCTATAATATTCTGTTTACTGCATAACCACAAACATAAAGCATATATTTATACCTCCTACTCAGTTATTTGAGACACTGCCTATAAGAGGCCTACTTGGAAGAAAAGTTGGGCTATAATCCTACTTTGTGTGTTTTTATGAGGGCTTTTTCCACACACATGCTTAACCATTCATATTGAATGGCTTTGACCTCCATTCTTTTGATATGGATACTGTTGTTTTTTTTTACACAGTATCCTGTTGCATATTAACCTGAATTCGCTATTGACCTATGTAGGCTAATATTAATAAAAAATACACCACCAGCCCGTTAGAGAGCCTCTGTTGACATGAAGTACATTTTATCCTGGCGCCTGCAGGAGGGCCCCGTGTCTTCACACCCGTCGACGTGTGTCAAGCACAGCAGGTGAGGCAGTAAATAAGCGTGTCGGTAGGCAGCAGCAGGCGTAAATATTGTTTTTTAAACTTTATATTTGGGTGATAGGTATCCACAGGGTGTCAGGGTACTTGTTGTTTGGAGTGGTTGGTTGGTTGGTTGTGGTGGCGGTTTGGTTAGTTTAGATGATTATATGAATGATGTTTGTGTACTAGGAAGTATATAATATAATATATAATAGTATAGAATATGTCTTAGTGCGCGCAATTATTATCAGAAGACTCCTCTTAAACCAGTTAGGGCTACGCATATGCATATATAGGCCTACGTGTTGAATGCTGCATGGGTAGCTTTAACAAAACACTGCATTTATGAGTTTCCTGATCCCTATAATAGGCTAAAGCGTGGAGATAACACCAGGATGATCGGATCATGGGTCGAGATTAGCTGGTCTTTGAAAGACAAAGATATTTCCGTTTTACATAAAGGAGAGCTATACGGCTTAGTCACTGGTGAGGGAGCTCGGGGATAAACCGTGCCAAGACGTTGCGCACACAATTACGCATATAGGCTTGCTTTCCCACAAAGAGACGTCTTGGTGCATCTTGCATTTGTGTGTGTGTGTGTGTGTGTGTGTGTTGTGTGGTGTGTGTGCGTGTGTGTGTGTGTGTGTGTGTGTGTGTGTGTGTGATGCGTGAGAGAGATCGACCAGGGGGGTTAGGGGGTAGAAGAGAGAGACGAGACGCGTGTGCCCAACTGGCAATAAAAATACATGCATAAAAGTAAACCACATATACTTATTATACTTCCAATCTAGTAGGGTTGCAGTGACATCAGCACAGTCGGCTGATATATATTCATATAAAACTAAACTGTGTGAACCGGTTCATCCACGCAGCCTCATCATTCTTCAGAACCAAACGGAGAGGCAAAGTTAAAAAAGTTAAAAGGCCAAAAAGTCAACATTTGGCCCATGTTTTACATGCAGCTCGTGTCTCAGCAGGTCGGTGTGCTTCATCATTCAGGACACGCACACACTTAACACCCATGGGTGGCGTGTGGGCCTCACCTCACACTTTGTCAAGATGTAAGATCAACACTGCGGCACACCTATGAAGCGCGTCACTCTCACACGCCTCACTCTCACACAGGCCTTATATAATATCGGCAGGTATCCGCACAAAAAAAGCTGCTGATTTAGCTGTAAAGACTGGATATTTGGATTATTTCCCCTTCAATCGTGATCTCTGTGATATTTATTGTTCTGTTGCCACATTCAACTTTTATTCATTCCACTGCATATGCTGTATGTGCATGTGACGATTAAACTCCTTGAATCTTGACTCTTGACTCTTGAATGTGTGTTCTTTACGTCACAAAATGCACTCATTGTACGCGTGGGAATCTTTCTGCTTTCTGTCATTTGGTCCGTTTTCGTCACTTTGCGTTATAGGTGTGGATCTGTCACACGTCATAAAGAAGCGGTGGGTTTGTCACTTCAGATCTGTTCCCACGAGAAGCTACGTGCTTCCCAGTGGCTCACCTTTGTGGTGTCAACTTCTCCTTTATAGAGGCCAAATTGTGGTTTAAGTCGACCCTCATTTATTTATGCATTCCACCAATAACCAGATTAGGCCTAATCGTTTATTGGTGTAGTAGGCCGACGTGCAGGGTGATGTTGTATTATGAAGAATGTATGTTTTAATTACATGCATATGCACATGCATTGATGATTGTCATTGGGAAACTACCACGAAGTTCAGAGCCGATGCTGACTCAAGTAGATAATGAACCCACCCCCCACCATACATCCTGTGGTCGAGTATCTTGTCAAACAAAATCTCCCTACATTCACCATGTTAATACTGAAATAATGTGACTGTTTGTGAATGTGAATGTGACTCATTTATAACTCATTTATATGCCATGACATATACAGTATCTAATGGCAATGTAATCTGACAGCCATAATGCAATTAGATAACACCCAAGAGTCAAGAAGCCCACATCACTCACACCTCTCGACCAATCGGAGGCCCCTATTGCAACTCTTTATAAGTGGGGTCCCATGAGGCCATCTGACACGGGCTACTTTCAAACAGTCGACAGGTCGAGAACATCAGGAATTTAATTGCAACATGACGAGAAAACGAAATTTAAGCCAAGAGGACAACAATGGGAGAAAGGTAAAGACAATTAGTTTTATTTGTTGACGATTATTCTAAAGTTAGACCACATCATGATGATGAAGAATAGTGATGCTCATTGTCACACAATGTATTTGGACAAATGGTGTCAAATACACATTAGTAATGCATCGACTTCATCACTTTATCACAGATCTTGAAACCCGTTGTGGAGAAAAAGAGAAGGGACCGCATCAACCACAGTCTTGGGGAGCTGAGGACCCTGTTGTCACGTCGGACATCCGATGCTGTAAGTCGGCCTACTTTGCTATTTATTGTCCACACATGCGTGCATAAATACGCATAATGTGTATCCTGCAACTGTTCTTGTTATGACATGTGGATTCAACCTTTTCCATTTCATCCAACCACCAACCAACAGCGGTTACAGAATCCCAAAATCGAAAAGGCAGAAATTCTGGACATGGCCGTGCAGTACCTTCGGACCTGGACCGACGGACAGCGCGACGGTTGGTGACATAATGGGCCCTATATACAGTATATACTATATATACGTTCCGTAGCTCAATTGTGCGTGGATGCATTCATTTGCAACAAGTAGCGACGAATTAATTCCACTGCATGTTATTTCTGCTTGTTTTTACAGAGTGCACCAGTGCGAGGTCCGACCAACGCGTCGACCCCTCGGATGACCTCCCCGTGGAGACCCATGCGGGCATCTACCAATGCATCGCCCAGCTGGACGGCTACATGCAGAGGATCACACCTGCACAGAGCACGGCGCTCCTCCGGGAACTCCAACACTACATGGACCACCGTGCGCCAAACCACACGGCCAAGGACCACCACCACCACCACGACCACCACCTTTCCTCGCCCTGCTTGACGGATACAGTCAAAGAGAGGCCACCCGGCTTAATGTACGCGTTTAACAACCCAGCAGGCCTACTACAACACCAACACCACCACCAGCACCACCAGCACCACCACTACGACTACCTCTCTCCACCCGCGTCGCCCTACTTCGGTTGCCCAGCCGCGACGACGCACACCAGCCCGCCCCCGGTCCCACCTATCACCGGTCACTTTTCCTTCTCCCCCCTGGCGACCCCTCTCTCCCCCAACACCCCGCCGTGGCCCACCACACCTCCCACCCACTCCCTTTCTGCCAGCCCCGTGTTCACCTTCCCGTCCCCGATCACCACTCGAAGCCCACCCACGGCGAGCAGCCCCTCGGCCGCCTGGAGGCCGTGGTTTTGACGCACCTGGAGCTGTACGAGGCTTTGACGCCACCTAGTGGAGCTCAGCCGCAATGACTTACAAGAAAAGACAATTAGTGCGCATATTTGTCGCCACTGTGTGGTGCACTGGTGTACCTTAATCTGTATTATATGTTCATGTATATAGCTCAACGTTCAAATCTGTATATATATTATATTTGTATTGTGAATAAAACAAGCTGGATATGATCCATCAAATGACACGTTGTCTTGTCTAATCTGTTCCATTTCTTGATCTAGGTAAAGGGTTGCCAATTGGTGATGCAAATTAGACATTTGCAAATATAAAAGTGTATGAATTACACATTTACTACAAATTAGACATGCATAGTGATTCAGCATCATCTCATTGAGGAACATTTGAAAGTAGGCCTACTGAACTTACAGTATGTGGACAATATAGTTTCCCACATGACATAACTGACAGCATCTATATATTTTAAATGGCCATGGCGGTGTATCATGATGCATTGTAGCATATGTGTTTAATAATGCAACCTTATGATGACTGGACACCAGTGAAAAACCTTCTCAGCATGTGGAAAGCATGTGTTGTTTTTGGTGAAATAGGAGTTTTGTAACCCTGCCTGTCAATGCGTGTGTAATCCCCACATCAATGAAAGATATCTTCTTACAACAGCGAACATGTCAACCCCTTTGAGAGAGAGTTTGCATCCCATGCCAAAGACAACATGAAAGGAATGGTTTCACCTCCAATCTTCTGCTCCTCTCCACTTCAGTCTGTGTTGCAGCGTTGTTCCGCCTGTGGCCAGCAGGGGGCAACATCAACACAGTTTATCTGACTGGAGACATCCCTAGCTGACCTCAGGAAAATAAGATAGCCAGTGAGTTCTCTTAAATAGGGAACATATACTTGCTATTCCCCCAAATGAACGGTTTATCCACGTTGATGGAATAGTAGGAATATTTGCTAATCTTCTTGTTCGCTCTCTCGCTCCCTTCTCCATGTCTCAGATCAATGTTCGACCCAGTCTTTATCTGTTATCTGTCTCTTTCTCCCTCGATCTCTCTCTATTACAAGCTTTGAATATTTTCTGCAGGGCGGCACAGGGGGATTTGGCTTGAGAAAACAGAATTTATCACATGATAGAACATGTCTTCGGATAATGGTTATTTTTTTTTGTTCCCGTCGTCTCCTCGTTGCTTCCAGATGCACTGAAGAGGATCTTTCTGTGTCAGTGCCATTAGGTGCCCATTGTTCATTGTCAGATAAATGAAAGGGCATGCATATCACCGAGAGTTTGAGAGTTTCTCCACTGCCTATCTGGAGCGGTTTGATCGTTCTCCAGGGGCACCGTATGAAACGAGGAAGGTGGACACGTACGGCGGCAGGAGACATAATTAATAGGAAAAGACTCACCTCTACCTAGGAATGACCTGACAATAGTGCTAAAGCCCCTAGCATTTTCTCAGGGCACGCTGATTACAGCTGATCCTGTTACCGTCTTTAATCATCATCCTTGGTGCTGTGAGCGAACCCTGGTGCATTCCTGATCTGACAAAAAAATGGGGGAAGGGAGGACCTGTTTGGGAAATGTAGCTCGGAGATGCCAAGGGCTTTCTGGAAGGCCTGGAGGAGTTAATTCATGATATTGTCACACTGTGACCATGTAGCACTCTTGCTGGCGTCGGATTAAGGAACGCATGTTGGTTAGGAAACAGTCCACCAGACCCTTGGGATGGCAGTGGTCCAAAATGTCCCAGGCTTTCAGGGCTGGGTGTGAACTAGCTTGTCATGTCAATTTCGGATTCATTCAGAAATGAATACAGGAGTCATAGCTGATGGATTTCAGTGACTATTATATGGATTCGCATCCGTGGTTCCACTTTCTTCATGAACGTTGGCAATAAAAATCACTTTCCTTGTTCCTTTCCAACAGTTTGTGTTTTCACCGTCGAGATAAAGAGTGCTCTGCTGATATTAGCGGCACCGTTTCCCAGAGAGACAACAGCGGCGTGTTGGATTGGCGGGGTGGTTTCCTCATCGCAGATCAAGGATGAAGGCTCCAGGCTGAATCACAACCCAGAGAGAGCATTAAAGAGAAACTTCCCAACTCTGAATGACACCGGCTAAATGCAAACCAAACAACGTGACGCTGGCCCTAAAACATGCATACGTGCATATTATTTGATTGTAGTTTGTTCTTGTTTTGTGATGCTTTGTCACTTTAAATGGATCATTATTCTAAAATATACTGTGTAGATCTATGTCGTCACTACACACAACTTAATATAATTTCTTCTTCCTTTCTCTCATTCAGTTTATTTCCCCTGTTCTCTCCATGTCTTGTGTTCCCCACTCTCTTCATCCCCCCCCTCCCTCTCTCTCTCTCTCTCTCTCTCTCTCTCTCTCTCTCTCTCTCCCCCCCTATCGGACTCTCTGCAAGGTTCTTTGAAGTAAAAGCAGTAGAAGACTCCCAGACTGTAGAAAATTACCCGAAGACGGAGACATTTTTGACATAAAGTCCTGAGACCCCCCCCCACCACACCACCACCACCACCGCCGCCACCAACCCCACCCCAGCCGCCCCCTTTGGTGTGTTTAATCTGGGGCCTGTGGGAGACGGAAGCAATGACAGACTGATGGGGCCTGCGGACACGCTTCCAGGGCTGCAGCCACACAGCTCAGCGCAGCCAAGGGCCAGGAACCAGGAGCCAAGGGCCCGCCGCAGATAACTCAACGCCAGGTACCCTGAGGTGGGCCCCGGCGCCCCGCCTCACCCATGACACCGTCCCAGGGTCCAGGTGATGTGTCCCAGGGTCCATCCGTGAGAGAGGATCCACTTCCGACACCAGTGTCCAACTTCACTCATGCTGGCACAGACTCACACCAAAACTGCCAGCCGTCCTCTTCAACAGGTGCCCACTTTTACCTTCTAATTATTTTTTTGTAATCTTCTAATCAGTTTCCCCACCCAGTTTGACCAGTGATGAATGAATATGAAGAGGATTCTTTGATAGAATGTAACAAAGCAAAAGACAGGAAAATTAGAGGTCATTAAATTCTACTCTTTAGTTGGCCGGAATATCTGAGCATCCCGAGAACTCCCGGGAGCTTCATTGTCAAGGAAACAAGTTTAAAGTGGCAGGAAGTAACTTGAGTCAAACAAGGGAAGGGGAGGGGGGGTGGAATCAAATCAGACATCGGTGGCTTGTTTTTCAGGGTGGGACAATTACATTTGACATAAGGCGCTTTTTACTCATGCCCCGGCGCTCTCCCCTTTCAAAGGCCGCTATCGCACGGCTCCGCCGCATTCGGCTTTTCTTCCTCTCCATTTTACAAAGTCATTTGCTGGAGATGATGAACAATGGCTGCCTTTTCAGACGTCTTACTTCCTGTTATGCAGGGTGCCCTTCCCGCTCTGTCCCCACCCCCCACGCAATGAAGCGTGAGCGAGAGAGAGCATCTTATCAGTTATTATTCTGTGTGTGTGCTCTCCAAATTGTAATCCTTCCTGGACTTCAAAGACACGTACAAAAAAAAAAGTCAAAAACCAAACTGGCTTGTAAACCGTGTCATTTACGAGGGTTGTAGCCACAGATATGCTGGGCTGGGATCCCATGGTGTTCTGAGTATTGAATCTTTCCTGCTGCCAGTCCCTTTGTTTTGCTGTGGTGTGCGTTGGCCTGTGAAGCTGTCTACATCTCGTCTGGGAACATACATGGTTCCAGACCGCCCTTGCTGACCCCGTCTATCTCCCCCCAACCCCCCCCCCCCCCCCCCACCCCTCCCCACCTCCACATGGGTGGGCGGTGACCCAGCTCGTCCCGAGGGGGTTGCTACCTCCCCTAGGGTTACCACTCTCACCTCGGCGGAGGAGCTCGTAGTCCCAGAGACGGTGGTTTTTGGGGGGGGGGGGCACACTTGTGGGCCACGATCGTTGTGCCCCCCGCTTTCTAGAGAATCAGGAAGAACTTAACAGGTCAGCAGGTCAACTGGCCACTGGGCAGAAGCCGCCGTTAAAAATAGCCGGCCATTCGTAGCGGGTCATCTAAAAATACGGCGAGTCGAGTCGGTCAAGAGCTCAGGATATCTGGAGGGCCTGTGACCTCCGGGGGGGAACTCTTCACGTTTGCTCTGATGTCGCAAGGAATCGCAGGAATAAGAGGTTGTTTGTCCGCGACAAAAGGAAAGTCTGGCAATGTGGATGTCTCTCTCTCTCTCTCTACCTATATGTAACCTCATACCGCTGAGAACATGACAGCGGGGAGAAGAGGGACTGTGCGGCCATAGAGGTCTTGGGTCGGCGAGGGGCCCCCTTTGCAGCGACTAATAGAACTCTATCCCCATCGCGACAATATAAGAAGCCCACTGCTTCCACGGGTTCATTAGGGGAATAACAAAGATACATTTGGAGGGCTCTGTGTGGAGAACACAGACCATATAGTTGTCCTCTCATGCGGAACAAATATGCATCCATATAAACATTTCCCAATCCCACAGGTTAACACACACCCTAATGTCATCCAATTAAACTTTCCGACGGAAACAGGAGCTACGTATTAAAGCGAGATGTTGCAGATATTGCGACATTTTCTCATTACCCAAGTAGGAAAAAATGCAACTTTTATTGTAGACTCGTGCACCCACACCTGGCAGCGCCGCCGCTGTTGAGCAGAAGAGCAAACTGCAGTGTGCACTTTGATATTACAGTCACAGACAAGAAAACTGGGATTTCCCAATGCAGTGCATGTGGCTCCATGCAGGAACAGGCTCTGAACTAGAGTTACATTAGGGGGATAAACGCAGAGCTGTGAGTGGGCCAAATACCTGCCCCCCTGCCTTTATTGTGTTCTTAAATTCAGACATTTATAGTTCCCACTTCCTCTTCCCTTCAGAGTTATGGGCTATCAAACAATGACTTTCCGAACAATATTAACTCCAAATTGCTGGTTTTGGTTTGTTTCTCTAAACTTCCCCCCGCCACCACCGCTCATTTTAATCACATGCACGGTTTATAAATGCACATGGCCAAGTATATCTGTGTTATTATATGTGTATATTATGATCACCTCTAATCATTCACAGTCCATTGAGTGAAAAAAAGTCAATGTCAAAAATAATAATTTCAACGCACAGAGCAAAGAGTCCCTGGAAGTGACTCAGATGAGTTTCTGTTCATGTTAAATTACAGCTGTACCAAAGGGCTGTAGTTAACTCTAATCTATTTGTTTCTCCTGACCCCTGCCAGTGCACTTAAGATACCCCAAATAGAGAGAGAGAGAAAGAAAGAAAGAAAGAGAGAGAGAGAGAGAGAGAGAGAGAGAGAGAAAGAAAGGGGGAGCAAGAGAGAGAGAAAAGCCAGAGAGACGAGAGGAGAGGAGAGAGAGAGAGAGGAGGGGCAGGAGACGAGAGAGAAAGAGGGGAGCAAGAGAGGAGAGGAAAAAAGCACAGAGAGAGAAAGAGAGAGAGAGAGAGAGAGAGAGAGAGAGAGAGAGAGAGAAAGAAAAAGGAGAGAGAGAGAGGGGCAGGGAGAGAGGGGGGAAAGGGGGAAAAGAGAGAGGGGGAGGAAGAGAGGGAGAAAAAAGGGAGAGAGAGAGAGAGAGATAGAGGGGAGAGAGAGAGGGCGGGAAGAAAGTGAGGGGGTGAAAGAGAGAGATAGAGAGATGAGGAGGGAGAGAGCGGGGGAGTGAGAGAGAGTGTACTACCAGGGCAGAATAAGACATGCAAGCCGATGCACTCGCTCACCTTCACCTTCATCTCTCCCTCATTGTCTCTCCACGATATGATATCCATCTAGTTAAGATCAGGACTCACAGACTGAGGGACTGGGGGAGAGAGAGAGAGAGAGAGAGAGAGGGGGGGGGGGGGAGGAGAGGAGAGAGAGAAGCGAGAGGAGAGGGTGAGGGAGGGGGGAGCGAGGGAGAGGAGAGGGAGAGTGAAGGAGAGAGTGAGAAGAGAGAGAGAGAGAGAGGAGAGGAGGAGAGAGAGAGAGAGGCGAGAGAGAGAGAGAGAGGGGGGGGAGGAGAGAGAGAGCGGAGAGTGAAGGAGAGAGTGAGATAGAGAGAGAAGAGAGAGAGAGAGAGAGAGAGAGGGGGGGTGGGAGAGAGAGAGAACGAGAGAAGAGGGGTGGGAGGGGGGGGAGCGAGGGGGGGAGCGAAGGGAGAGGGGAGAGTAGAGGAGGAGGAGCAAGGAGATAGAGAGAGAGAGACAACCAGAGAGAGAGAGAGAGAGAGAGAGAGAGAGAGGAGGAGAGAGAATGTGTTCACCAAACTGCCCGATATCACAGCTTTGACATTTCAGTCTATTTCAGGAATGTAGGGATATTATCCTTATTCATTGATAGAATGCGGTAGTTCCGTGAACAAAGATGGGCTTGAATCCAATTAAATCAGCTCAATATGTTATCACCACAGACGTTGTCCTGTATTCTCCACACATCGACGTATTGTCACTTTGCTAAACGAGCAACGTCTCAATTCTCTGTGCTAAATGACCTCCTGCGTTCTGTTCTATGGCTAAACTCTGCTCCTGGCGCTGCATAAAAGAAGCCATTATTCTGTGAGCGGGCAGAAGGAAGCTTGCCTCCCGAGAGGTGTTTGCGTGAGAGGGCACGGTGTAGCTATCTAAAAGTTCCCTCTGTCTTTAATCTGCCCGCCCCGTGTTTGTGTCTCATCGCAGATATGTCCTCCTGATTACGACTAGACGTATCTCGTGTCTCCCCGGCTCCTCCTCGCTCCTCTCCACTGTGGTCCGACGAGGAGGAGGAGGAGGGAGGGAGGGAGGGAGGAGGGAGGGGAAGGAGGGGAGGAGGAGGAGGAGGAGGAGGAGGAAGAGGACCACCAAGCACTGAACCCCCACGAGCAGAGCCGAAAACACACAGGGAGTAAAGAGATACAGCGTGTTCCCACTGCGCTTAGAGAAGGAGATGAGAGCTTCCCCTGACACAGGCTAGGGGGCCCGGGTGGTGGTGGTGGTCTTGTCGGGCCGATCTAGATCGCGCTTCGATAGCGCCTGGTGATAAGTTACATGAAAGTGCCCCTGTCATCAACCCCCTTTTTAGCTCTTTTGGGTCCTCTTTCTCTCTCTCTCTCTCTCTCGCTCTCTTTCTTTTTCCCTCTCTCGCTTTTTCCATGTTTTCCGTCCTTAAAAACTCCAGGAGGAGTCGGTGGGCGGGGCTATCCTTGTACAACGGCGATAGAGGAAAAGCAGCCAACACACACACTGGGTAAACAGACAGGGTTGGTTGACTGCGCTGCTGTTAAAGCGTTGGAGGCCAGAACGGCATTTGGTTTTAAATCAGCCTTAAAAAGGAGGGCGGGGCAGTCTGGGAGTTGACCTCTCAGCCAAAGGTCAAAGGGTTCTGGGTTCAAACCCCGATGTCCGCAGTCTACCTGTAGGCATCCCTGAGAAAAAAAACACCTGCTTATTAAGGACAAAAAATACCAACATTTATACACACTCCATATAAATGGGCACACGTCGGATAAAAGCATCTGCCAAATAATAAATAAGTAAATAGGTCTATTCTGATTGGCTGTGTAGGTTTATTCTGATTGCTGTGTGGGTTTATTCTGATTGGCTGTGTAGGTTTATTCTGATTGGCTGTGTAGGTTTATTCTGATTGGCTGTGTAGGTTTATTCTGATTGGTTGTGTGGGTTTATTCTGATTGGCTGTGTAGGTTTATTCTGATTGGCTGTGTAGGTTATTCTGATTGGCTGTGTAGGTTTATTCTGATTGGTTGTGTGGGTTTATTCTGATTGGCTGTGTAGGTTTACTCTGATTGGCTGTGTAGGTTTATTGTGATTGGCTGTGTAGGTTTATTGTGATTGGCTGCGTAGGTTTATTCTGAGTGGCTGTGTGGGTTTATTGTGATTGGTTGGCTGCACTGCATCATAATCATCCGTGTCGGGCACATGTTCTCTGTGGGCCTCCAGGCGTTGCAGCAGTAATGGCTTCCCATCGATCCGAGGTTCTGTCAGATCGTGATTGATTCCACCAGCACCGGAGTTCTCGTCGCGGTCCACCTCGTTGCCGCGGTGGTTTTCAGAGACCTTGCACAGTGATCACACTCTCTGATAACCACGGCATTTGCAAAATTCCAAAGTTTCAAATCTCCCGTTGAGCTGCTCCAAAACAGGCCGTTCAGCAACCATCGTTAGATGTCTGCCTCTGCCCTTGGAGTTGGGAGACTTATCGAAAATATCGAGTTGCACAAAAATAAACAACCATAGCGTCGTAGAGTATTTATCCCCCCAGAAATGTCACTGCCAGATCTCTTATTTGCCCCCAGTTGTCCCTGTGAATGAAGGAATTCTTTGTGTGGCAATAAAAGGAGTGACAGTGTGCAGCTCAGGTGTGTGGACCGTGGCGGATTGAGCAACACAATATGTCTTCCTCCCCGCGCTGCTGTCACCGCTCGCAGGAACACCCGATGGGGCTGTCTGTCGGCTGCTCGCGCTGTTAGCGGCGTGGAGGAGACCACACAACCACACGCAGGCGGTAGACGCATACTATATATCCTCTATCTGCGCTCCGTTTGACGAGTTGACTCGCCATGAACCCCCCCCCCCACCCCCCCACCGAAGAATAGTTGGCGCAGGTCCATCGGAATGGCATGTCGTCTCGTCATACATTGCTGCTTTCTCCTTCTTATTGTGATGTGTGTACGACTGGAGACACCAAACACACACACACACACACACACACACACACACACACACATATACATACAAACACACACACACACACAGAGCAAGCAGCGGCTGCCTTATAGCCAGCCTGGTGGTCGACACAGCCACCTCCGGAGCACAACGCGGTGGTGTCGGTGTCGGGTCGGGTTTCAGCAGTTTGAACATGTACATCCCGCCGTTCCCCTGATTACCTGCGGGGCGGCGATAGGTCAGCCCCAGAAGAGCGAGGTGGTCCCTGGGTGGGAGAGAGAGAGAGAGGGAGAGAGAGAGAGAGAGAGAGAGAGGGGGGGAAAGAAAAAAAATAAACATTAGCTCGCAAAATTGTAAAACATCCTCCAATGACAACATAAACCCTCCACGATCTTCCTCCAGGGCTGGGGATTGTGTGGGGCCGACGTGATTGGTCAGCACAGGTGAGGCACGTTGGTGAAATGGCATGCCTTTCTCCTCCCCAGAACACAGTCTTTGTTTGCTCCTGACAGCGGGAATGTGTGGCTAAGCAGCCATGTGGCACTTTGAGGCACTCAAAAGAGAGTCCCTGTATTTTCCTAATGTGCACGGGCACGCGTACACGCACACGCACGCACACACACACGCACACGCACGCACGCACACGCACACACCACACACACACGCACACACACACAGACCTACACACACGCAATCAGCTTTGATCTGCCCTCACACACATGATGTAAAACTAGCTGAGAGTTGGGGTGTGTGTGTGTGTGTGTGTGTGTGTGTGTGGGGAAGGAGGGTGTGTGTGTGGGGGGGGGGGGGGCGGTTTGCTTGTCCCAGCCCATCTAGTCTTGCTTTTGATGAATTTGGGAATTCCAAAAGTGATATTCCAAAACCAAAGTACATACACCAGGAAAAATAATCCATATATGTAGATATGGATATGTGTACGTCATTAAAACAGTAGATTCGTGGCCTTGACTCGAGTGTCTCTCTGTCATCTGGGAGTTGACGTCCTCATCTGAATCTAGTGTCTAGAATGTGATCATGTCTCTCTCTTCTGCTCCAAAAGATTTCCTACAACCTTTACTTTGCCTTAGAAGAATTACATCTATTCTATTTAGTTTTTGTCTATTGTGGCTTATTCTATCCTACTCCACTCTGCTCTGTTCTGTTCTGTTCCTAACTGGCATATTCTATCCTCGTCTATTATACTCTGTTCTATTCTGTTGTGTTCTATTCTCGACGGGCCTCTGCTCCTCTGTTCTGTCCTGGTGTGTGCTATTCTGCAGCGGGCGCTGGGTTGCTGATGCCCTCGCTGATAAAAAACATGGATGCCATAACACCGCAGCGACTCGGGGAGGTGGCGGGTTACAAACCAAACATGTTCAGCGGTGTGAACCGGGCTGACCTACCGGCTGAGCGCGCACAACACAAGTCAACAACACCAGCTCTAATAAATGGTCCCAAACACAAAACTCTGGAAAGTTCAAATGAAGGGGACCCCTCCAACCCCCCCACTACCCCCCTACCGTCCTACCCCCCCTGACCCCCCCAAACCCTCCTCCATTGGGGGAAAGAAACGAGGGCTTTGATGTATTATTTTGGTTCTCTGGAGCAGAAAATACTGACATCCACTTGGTCATGGCAGAGGACTCTGGGAAACTCTAGAAAGCTCCAATATGATATTTCCTTGGAGTTCGGCGCGCCTCTCGTTTTGGCGAGCTCTGTGTGAACATGGCGTGTGTGTGTGTGTGTGTGTGTGTGTGTGTGTGTCGGTGTGTGAGAAGGTATGCACGCATGGCCTATTAGCGCGGGATGCTAATGTAAGGTGTCACTGTGTTTACCTGGGAGAATCAGCCACACAGGTTTGGGCTTTGAGGACACTTGTATTGACATTTCAAGATTTATTTTAAAAATGTTTCTGCAGGTTAGAAATGGCCATGGTGCCACATAACTAAAGTTAAAACTGTATCATACAGATATTATATATATACTGTATATGTATTATAGTTTACAAGCTACTATATTTTTTTAACACAAGGGAAAGGTTATATAACTGTCAGAAGTCATTGGCTTTGAGAACAAAATGTCTCAAATAAAGAAAGGAATGGAATTGTCCGTTCCTTGTCATAATGAAATATGTTACATAAACATATTATTTGTAAAACAACACGTAACAGAAAGGTTACATGTAGAGCTAGCTGCTTTTTTTAAATTTTGAATTCACTAAGATATTTGAAATGCTAGGTCTATATGCCTACATTGAAATAGTAGGCCTGTTAGCTTACGACCAATATACATTGAATGTAAAAGAACTAGAATCTCGTAGGCCTACCTATGTCAGAGGAGGTCTATAAAGAATATGAGGCTGTGGCAAACATATTTCCCCTTGAATCAAAGGCCAGGTTCTCTCATTCTGCGCATACCAAGGAGGCATTGTTTAGTGCCGTTTTCCGTGCTGCTGCGAACATACCAGCGCTCAATACAAAAAAACCAAGCCTCCGGCAGTCTGGCATTACCCTGGGAATATTAATGCTCGAGATTGTTGGTCCATATTTGATTCCCTGCCATTTCAATTTGTCTCAGTGAAACATGGCGGCGAGCGGGAGAGTGCACACTCCCCCCTCGGGGGTCTGTGATCTTAGCACGGGGGGGTTAGCGAGGTGGGGAAGGCTGCATCCCATTGTGCTTACACATTAGCTGCTAATCCTCCGGCCAAGGAATCTCGCGTTGGCGTAATGTGGAAGTTTGCAGATAGATTGCTCGCGAGCTCTGCAGAGCGCTGCGGTCTGCGACACCAGCCGCCATGATACTCTTGAGTTTGTTGTTTCAAGGCGGAAGGTATGAACCCGCGACCGGGGCGGCGGGCGGTGTGCAGAGGCTCGTCTCCTTCTTCTCCTGCAGGAGAGGAGTGATGTGGCTCCCCGGGGCCAAGGGGGATTTCCTCCTCTGTGCTCAGAAGCACTCCTCCAGGTTAGGGCTGTGGAGGAGGAGGAGGAGGAGGAGGAGGAGGAGGTGCTGCTGCTGCTGCTGCTGCTGCTGCTGCTAGCCACATTTGAAGTTCACCACCACCACCTACACCACCACCACCACCTCCACCTCCACCACCTCCACCGCCACTACTACCACGACCACCACCTCCAACACCACCACCACTACCACCTTCATCACCGCCACCACCACCACCACCACCACCACCACAGTCTGTATATACTGCGCTGCACCTACAACAGCTAACATGCAATTCAAAGTTCTGTTTTCTGTCATTCATACATTTTGGCAACGTACAAGCCTAATGCTTTGTACCTGCTCCAGAAGTGTGTGTGTGTGTGGTGTGTGTGTGTGTGTGTGTGCGTGTGTGTGTGTGCGTGCGTGCTTGCATGTGCGCGCATGTGCCTGCACACACGTCCATGTGACCTTGTATATGATTGATCAGTTCTTATCAGCATTTATATTTTGAGCTTTTTCATACAAACATTTCCACATTTTTGTTCAACGTTGTTTGTTGTAGGCCTATAAATATGCCTTGTATATCACATTTTTAGATCTTTCAAGATATTTAGTCTGTTCATTCCTACAACCCTCTCTCTCTGTGTGTGTGTGTGTGTGTGTGTGTGTGCGTGTGTGCGTGTGTGTGTGTGTGTGTGTTGGCTGAAGAAGCCTTCTGCTCTCCAGCGCAGGACTTAAGTAGCACGTTTGAATTGTTTGTGCCCTGCGACTCGCCGAGGCTTGTTCCCGCTTAGCCCTGTGATTTATTTAGTGTAACTCTGTAAGAGGCACAGATTAATACATTGTAAGGTAAAACCCTGTTTAGCCTTGTAAAAGGAAATCTTTTTGCCACCAATGTAATCGTTTCTGATGATCCACATGCATGCATCTTATAATGCTCTGCTTGCTTTTTCGTTGTGCAATATTGAAGGAATCTGTCTGAGTAATCTGTATTACATAACAGTCAAATGTTTTCAGGTGATATAATAAACCATTTAAATTAGATTATACATGGGAAGATTAAAATGATTGATGATCTCTTTGTATCAGGACACGGATGTTCAATCGCTAAATCCCTCTGTTGAGCGTTTCTAATTTCCAAATTCACCTGAGACATTTCACAGTGCACATTCCCAGGAGACATTTCCAAGGTTGTAAACTAAAGTGCTCATTCGGAACCAACAACGCGTGATGATGTAAGAAAAGAATATTTTCCAAAATATTTCTCGTATTCGCCTCATGGTTCTTTTCCTCTTCTTTTTTTTTTTTTTTTCCACCTCACAATAACAAACAACATTCTTCCGAGCCTGTGAGAATTTCTGTGGTCACAGGCACAAATAATTAGAGGTGTTCTGCCGCTGCCTGGCTATTGCCCAAAAGCTGCCATCGCATCCGCCACTGTTAGCTAAATGTATATTGGGGTTCAAATGCGCCGAAATAGCCATGGTTTCACGCTAAATTCTTTCTGGCATATCGTTTTTCTTCCTCCCCCCCCACCCTCTCCCTCACCCAACCTCTCCCCCTCCACTTCTTCCACCCTCCCACCCCTGTCTTTAAGTCTCTGTGCCGCTAAGCCGCCCTTTCTCTGCTGCTGCTGCCGCCGCCGCCGCCGCCGCTGTGTTGTTATTTTACCTGGCGGTGCAGGTGTGAAGGGGGCGCGGCGCTGGAACAACATTTGATTCCGTCGAGCTTGTCATGAAGGAATCCACCGACTGACCTCTACATCTCGGCACACAATGACAAATGGCTTAGCAATTTTCCGCCTGACTTGGGGGCAACAAAGCACATTTCCACTCTCCACCCCGCCCCCCCCCCCCCTCGTAGATGGAGGAGAGAGCAGTACAATCTAGCTCATGACCCCTCCAGCCGCCGCCTTGAAGACGGGGGGCCGCACAGCGTACACATTATAAAGGATGGTCCCCCCCCTTGGCCCCTTGTTGGGAGCGGTAGAAAATAGCTTGGGAATAACCTCTGATGTCAACGACGTGGCTCTGTGGATTTGGTGTGTGGAGATTTGGTGTGTCACCACCGTTTCAGTGCACACACGTTGTGTATTTGAATATGTGCGTTTGTATTGCTGTAAGATTTGTGTTTCGGTAACGCGTGGAACCCGGTGGAGTTGTGATGTTTAGCTTGAGTGCGTTCCTCACAATAACATTTTGTGCACAGAAATTCACTCATTTAGCAATCATTTCCATGCCAAATGTAATAAAATAATCATGTTTATTAATCTTGCGTGACCTAATTGCAAAATAGATTTATTTTCTCTGAAAACTGAAGCATACCAAGGAAATTATCTAAGCAGCTAAAATGTGTTATTATTATTTATGTTATGTATTAAGTATTCATTTTCTGCATAGCTAATGAAGCTTGATTTCCTCTGTGTGTGCAATGTTCTCTGGTCGTTACAAATGAGCTCCTAGCGGTGAAACGCCGGAGGCTATTGAATTATTAATACTTTAATTATGTTATATTGATTTATGGATCGGTTAGGATAGGTTATCTTGTTCATATAGCGTTTGTTTTTCAAACACATCCTCTCCATGGAAAGGTTACATGCCCGTGAGTTGAATGGCCACGTCCGATAATTAATTATTTTCAACATTGCTCTTGAGTCAATAATCAAAAGAGCCTCATTGCTCTTCATATACGCGTCCCTTCGCCGCACGTTTGAACAAAGCCGCCTTCCTAAATGACTCCACTTGGTTGTTCCCGGTGTTTTCCCTGCTGATTGAACAAGTTGGTGTGAAAGCTGGAAGAATGTTTAAAGTGAAAACTATGGAAATGGACCAATTGACCTTTCCCCCGCCCCCCCCCCCCCCCCCCCCATCCCCACCAACCCCCACAGCTCTGTGAGGTGAGGCATGTGGGGAGGTGTGGTGGTGGTGGTGGTGGTGGTGGTCTAAATCCAAGCCTTCTATGCTTGCTATGTTATTATTATTATTATTATTAAGGCACTGGTGCCCACAGACCCAGCAGGAGGGTCTGCTGCACCACCGCCAGCATCATCCACCCGGTGGTTGTGATGGATGGATCCATACATTAACTATTGGCACACATCGATCATTTCGTAATGATGATGAATTGTGTTGACCTTGTCAGACTATTTGCCAATCGATATCTGGGTGAGACACCGCAATGCAGTTCAGGATGCCAAGGTATAGTCACCGTGTGCTGGGCTGATAACAATAACACATAAAACGTAAAAAAATGTGTGTTAGTGTTAGTTTGTGTGTGTGTGTGTGTGTGTGCGTGTGTGTGGGCACGCGCGTACGGACACATGTGCTTGTGTACTCATTTGCATAGTGGTGTGCGTTGTGCAAGTGGATCCCTATATGTGTGTGCCTGCTGCAACCTAGGTGTGTGTGCCTGTGTGTGTGTGTGTGTGTGTGTGTGTAGTGCGTGCATGTGCGTGCGTGCGTGTGCGTGCGTGCGTGTGTCGGGCCGGAGACCGGGGGGAAAGACGTCTATGTCCCGTAGCGATGAACTGTCACGCTGCTGAGGGGCTAATTGATGCCTCATGCGTTTCACGGGGCAATTATGGCGCCCGCATGTCAAGAGCTAATTTGTGCCTTTGTAATGTGGACACATGGGCTAGGGGTAAAGGGTGACAAGGCTGTTCCAGGGGGACTAGCAGACTGGTTTGGTCAGCAGATGTGGGGGGGGGGGGGGGGGGGGGGGGGGGGGGTTCGAGGTGGGAGTGGTTGCTGGGGGCTACTGCAGGAGGCGTTTAAGTCAGAGGTAAAATTGTGTGTACGTGCGTGTGTGTGTCTGTGTGTGTGTGTGTGTGTGCACGTGTGTGTGTGCACGTGTGTGTGTGTGTGTGTGTGTGTGTGTGTGCATGTGTTTGTGTGTTTGATGGTGGGGGTGAGGGGGTATAGTTGAACGCCAAATTGGCGAACAAGAAAACATGCTGTCATGCAAACACCACCCCCACCCCGCCACCAAAAAAAATCATAATTTCACACAACATTTCAGATCACAGCAGGGCCGCATATGAAGTAAAGTATTGCCTGTAAAATATAAAAACACCCTGTCTGTAAAAAGTGTAATGACTTTGTCAAGCAAGACATGAGGCAACTACTTATCCCGTTAAAATACTATAATTTCACCTAATTCTACACCTGTAATAACTTCGTAAGAGTACTGCATAATTATTCTAATGCCCGTATAGTAGACACATCGAGAGTTGTCGTCACATGCGCCTATCCTCACACTTCTGCTTGGCTCCCATACTGTGGCATCTCCGCACCGTCACAGTGAAGGCGCATAGACAAGCAGATCTGTCTGTTTGTTGTACCAGCACAATCTCCTCTGTGTGTCGTCTTCCCTTCCCCTCAGGTATGTCTTGATGCCTCGACATTAACAAAACACTGTCAGTCACTCGGCGAGTGTGTGTGTGTGTGTGTGTGTGTGTGTGCGGAAGCGTAATTGCGAACGCGACGAGGGCCTCGAAGACACACGACTCAACCCCCGCGTCGAGAGGTGAAAACAGTGGAAGCAGTGGAAATCAGGGCACTCCGCGCTGTTTTTCAGCCGCGGCGAAGCGTTGTTGCTCCCCGCTAACGTTTCCATGGCGAAGCAAACACTGGAGCATATTTTCCATGGGAGCTGACAGCGAGGGATGTGCAGTGTCTGTCTGTGCGACGGCTGTGCGGCCCTAATTGCCGTTTTGCAGAAGGTAGACCACAAATCCTCTAAACCTGAGCAGAAGAAAATAATTCAACGCAAAACACGGACAATATGCCAGTGACGTTGGGTAAATAGATAGATACATCCATAGATGGATCGATTGATCGACAGATAGATATAGATAGAGATAAGGAAATAGATAGATATATAGATGGATAGATGAACAGATGGATAGAGAGATATAGATAGAGAGATATAGATAGAGAGATATAGATAGAGAGATATAGAAAGAGAGATAGAGAGATAGAGAGATAAGTAGAAAGATCGATAGATGGATTGATGGATAGATGAATAGATATACTGTATATATCGATTGATAGATAGATAGATAGATAGATAGATACACAGAGATAAAGGGATAGATAGAGAGATGGATAGATAGATAGATAGAGAGATAAGTAGAAAGATAGATAGATGAATATCGATAGATAGATAGATGGGTGGATAGCTAGCTAGTCTGCTTGCGGGCCCCGTGGAGAACAGGCCAGGGATGAAAGCATCTAAATGTCCCATGGATAGCGCTATACTTAACACCGCCGGTGTAATCCCTATAAACACTCCTGCAGCGCATAATTTGTGCGCACGGTAATTTACGAGGGAACAAACAAACAACAAAGAGCCTGAAATCAATAGTTGCAGGATTCAAACGGCACAAAGCAGCAGACAGCAGCATATCCCGGGGCTAACACCCTGTTAGAAGTCCTGGCCCGGGGCCCGATGCGGACAGGTGAACGCCGGGTCCCCCCCCCCCCACGGCCCGGGCCCTTCTAAATATAGAAATTATGCTCCCGGATCATTGAAGGCAGTAAGGTGGAGGTGGTGGGGGTGGGGTGGGGGCAGACACAACAATGGCGGCTTCCACTTCCAACTCATATCCTACATGCAGACAACAGAGGAGGATGTGAGAGGGGGCTAGGTGTGTGTGTGTGTGTGTGTGTGTGTGTGTGTGTGTGCGTGTGTGTGTGAGGGGCGGGGGGGGGGGGGGGGGAGGGGACGTCAGAGAGTGCTCAGGGAACACCTGCGCTGCGCTGACTGGACCGTGAAGACGGACACGGGAGAGATCACTGACGTACACACCTAACCCCCCCCCCCCCCCACCCCCACCCCCACCCCTCGGCCCCCGGGACCCGTGGCGTACATGTACATGAGATGTGCACACACTCCAGCCTACAGTCTATTCTCTCCTTATGTGCATGTACACACACACGCACACACACACACACACACACACACACACACACACACACACTTGACTGGGTTTCCTTGAGGTCCTGAGCAGGCGATGAAAGCCAGGGAGCGTCCATTAAAGTGTGTCCAACGGCCCCGAGGAGTGGGCACGGATGAGGGGTTTAAGTGTTTTCAGCGAGAGAGTCGACGAGACCACCTGGGGGAGGCAGAGTTGGAGGGGTGGGGGTGGGGGTGGGGGAGGGAACAAAGACACCTGTTTGAGGTGAGGGTGGTGGTGGTGGTGGTGGTGGTGGACTCTTCCAAAACACTGGCGATCACACAACCTTCTGAGCATCAGGTATCACACGTTTGAGTTCCCAGCTTGTTTTGAAAAGGCCACCTTCAGACTGTCGGTGTGAGTGTTTGTGTGTGTGTGTGTGTGTGTGTGTGTGTGTGTGCGTGTGTGTGTGTGTGTGTGTGTGTGTGTCTGGTGATGAGGAGGGGAGGGGGGGAGTAGAGGCCTTCATGTAACATCTGTTTTTCCACGGCCAGACACTTTCAGTCACTTGGAGATCTTTTCTCTTTGTGTCTTTTGTGCAGAACGCTGATCAGAAGCGAGCAGCTGCATCCCCGACTGCGTGCGCTCCGCGTTGTCCCACCCATCGCTTGGATGGAAACTGCATGCTGTCGTGTGGCGGAAGCTGTCAAAAAAAACCACATCCCAGCGCATTGTTCCGAGGAGCTATTGCAATCATCAGCAATGCTGCCACACTCTTCAGACACGCATATACTGTACTGTATGACATCCTCGTCGTTCTTTCAAAGTTAACGACCCGTTGAGAAAATGCCACCGTCCCACCGTGCGATTGTTATTCATGTTATTATTTACGTTGTTAAGTCCTCAATCAGAGCATTGCTTCGTGATGTGGTGCACGGATAGCAAAGCAAACACGGGAGCGGGGGGGGTGGGTGGTGGGTGGGTTTCTGAATGCTCCCAGCTCACAGCTGCTAATAAAGTTGCAGTGATACATGTGTTGGTGTTCAAGGTGTGCACATGGGAAAGTCCCATCACAGGAGAGCAGAGGGGAGAGAGAGAGAGAGAGAGAGGGGGAGAGAGAGAGGAGAGAGGGAGAGAGACAGACAGACAGAGTTGGCAGCAGCGGTTGCCTCCCCATATTAAGACACCCGTTGGCCCGCCATTAGACAGCTGCTGAGATCACAGGCCGTGCCTTCATGCTCCAACAAGGATCCCCTCCCGACCATACATGAAACAGTGCTAAGATGTAGTGATAGTGTTAAGAGATAGTGTTGTGTTGGGTTTTTTTTTTTTTTTACGTAACTCCGAATCACCGTTTGAGCTATTGTTTGAAGATCACTAGCGGGGTGAGGGCGGCGGGGGGGGGGGGGTGGATGTGTGTGTGTGTGTGTGTGTGTGGTGAGGGTGAGGGAGGGGAGGTTAGGATACCACAACATCCCTTCCTCGACAATGTTTCCCCCATAACATTCTTTTGGTTAATAGCGAGATGCAGGCGCTCTCAGGCAGGGCATCTTCTCGTCGCAGCTCCGTTTGAAGGTGGGCCACCATAAACATTTTCCTCATTGTGTGTGTGTGTGTGTGTGTGTGTGTGTGTGTGTGTGTGTGTGTGTGTGTGCGTGGGGGGGGAGACGTGAGGATATTGTAACACAATCTCTCTTGTAAGACATTTTTTTTGTCTCATACAACAAAGAGATGCCACCACTTTAGCGGAGCCTGCTGCCTTCTTGTGCGCTGGAGCTGTCAGCACAGGAGAAGAAGGGGTCGCGTCGAAAAACACACACCACAAAAAATCTTTTCAGTTGGCGTTTCAGGATATTTTGTGGCAATGCTATCTCCCCCCCCGCCCCCCTAGCCCCCCCCCCCCCGCCTCTTGGGTGAATCAAGATGTTTCAACGAGAATATCATTCTGAGACTGTCAACGGCGATTACTTAATCCTTATCACTTTGACCTCCGGGGTTATTCTTTTTGTTTTATACCGCTGCCAAATGGGCCCCGGGGTCAGAGCGAGAGGTCAGCCGTTTATGTGGAAGACGTGGTGTCACCGCGAGGCCGCTGCGTCCGCGGCGTCCAGAGAGCCGCTTTGAAGTTTTGTTGATGCATGCATGAGAACTCTCCGTCGTCTTGTCTTCCCGGCGTAATGGCGATCATAAAAGAAGGGACAACATTGGTCTCGTAACTGGCTTTATATGTTTGAACGGACAACATTTTGCAAGACACAAAGCCCACCGGTAAAGTACACTTTTAAAAAAGATAGAAATCTGTTAAAATTCTATAAGGCTTGCATGGGGGGGGGGGGGGGCTGTTGGGAAAACACACTTGATTTGCATAGTGTTCAAGTTGAACAAACAAACAAAACTGCCATGTTGTATACAAGTTTGTTTACAGCCAAATTTGAGTCATAGCCACATTAGCAGTGTTATTTAAAAAGATTAAAAAGAATATACCAGTCGTAATCGTCATCGTCTATTTTAGATTTGGCTTGCATTGAAGAATGTGACAAATCATTGCTGTTTCGGTTATTATGATCATCAACCATAACTAAAACATAACAAATCAGAGGGAATTCTGACTTAAATAATGAATGGTCTGTTTCCACAGGGGGATAATATGTTTTGGTCTATGATGGGGTTGTGTTTTTTTTTTTTTAACTGTGCCACTTGTTATAGACTAGATACTATAGTTCATAGCTATTATATTCACGAGCCGACATACAAACAAACGCAAAGCCTCCGCAAAATAGAGGATATAACCGTTTCCGTTTTTACATGGCATCAATACAGTTCCTAGTGGTATCTTTATATCGCGTGTATCTAACCGTAAAAAATATATTCTCAAATAAATAAATATATAACATAAATATATGTATTTAAGAAGAATAAATAACTTTGTACAGCACTTTTTGCTTTTATCAAACGAGTCACAGGTAAGAAAAACGACGACTGAATTCCTTCAAAGTCCTTCTTGAACCAAACGGCGAGACTCCAACCCAAATACCGCTCTCGTGATCGTACCGATTCCCATGGATTCCTAGCGGCAGCTGCCGTCTCCGCCCGCCCAGTACATCCGTCCCGGACCCCCGGCACCACGACAGACTCCTCCTGACCCGGCTCAGCTCTAGACCCCACCCCCCCGCCCCATCCCCCACCCCTCCTCTCTCTCTCTCGTTCTCTCTCACTCGCTCTCCTCCTCTTCCCAGGTACACTTAGGGTCGGCCGGCCTCTGAAACAAACGACCCCCTCATTCTTTGGCGTGCAGGTTGACAAAGTCAGACATTCTAGACTGTCCTCCGAGCCGCTGAGAGATGGCCCACGCATTCCGACATGAGGGCCCTCCTCCCTCCCCCACCCCCACACCCAACCCCAACCCAACACCACCGCCACCCTCAACCCCACCCCCACCCCCAGCCCCGAGGGCCTTTATCCCCAGGGCCCTGGGCTGAGGCTGCGAGGCCCCGTATTGTGTCTCTCCCGAGGTGCCTCCACAACGGGGCCACATCCCTTGTCTGGTTCCGCTCTCTCTCTCTGTCTCTGTCTGTCTCTATGTCCGTCTCTCTCTGTCTCTGTGTGTCTCCTCGCCCGGTCTCCTCCGCCTGCTGGCTGGCGGACCGCTGGCTTGGCGGCTGGACGGCTATTCCTGGTCCTGGGGCGCACGCGGCTGGTGCCGGTGGCGTGGGATCAGCTCTGGCCCAGGATGTCCCTGTAGAGCTCGGGCACGCGCTCCGGGTCCACGGGTCGGGGCAGGAAGTGGGTGAACTTCTGATGTCGCCGCGATTTGGTGCCGTCCCGCGGCGTGCCGTCTTTGTTCAGCGCCACAAAGTAACGGGCACCCTTCTCGCCGTGCTTGTAGAGGTTCGAGGAGTACGTGTTGTACCAGTTCTCCTCAAACTGCTCCCGGAAGACACACTCCGCGGACAGCTTCTCCTGCAGGGCCAAAATATAGATTTCATGATGTTTCTCTTGTTTTATGAATCATAGTTGTTTACATGTAAATATGATGTATGAAGTATCGTTGAATGAATTGTATGAAAGCATGTCAAGCTCGCGCTTTTGACTTCATGGCTAAACAAACAAAAACTTAAACATGCTATTCCTTTGTGCAATTCATTGTTTATTTTTTTACCCAAGTGCTCTTTAATCATAATCTAATAATCTAATCTCAAGGACTACAAAAGGAAAACTGAAAGCTCAACAAAATGGACATGGGGGGAAAAAAAGGCACCTGTTTTTAATCCGATTAAAAAACAAAAAAAACAGAAAGGAAGGAAGGGAGGAGGATGGATGGATGCGGATGAGACCATGAATGGCCACAGATGTGTGCGTGCTGGTGTACTTACAGAGCCATACAGCTCCCCCTTGTCATTCATCCCGAGGTACAGGCCACTGTCCACCCCTCTAATGCTGATCAAACCCACCGCCAGGCTTATGAATTCCAGAATACCTGGGGAAGAATGACACAGTTGTTCTATGAGATCCCATTGGACGCCGGGAGATGAAAGGTTGTCACTGAGAGGGTCAAACCGTCTCACGCAAGTCTCTTTCCTCCGATGACATGTGGATGCCTTCTGAAGGAGACATGTCTGATCCAGACAGGAACTGCCTATAACTCTGGCTACTGCTACTACTACAATGACTGATATCTAATAATAATAATAATAATAATAATAATCCTAATCATGAACATAATACTACTACTACTACTACTACTACTACTACTACTACAATGACTGGTATCTAATAATAATAATAATAATAATAATAATAATCCTATTCATAAACATAATAATAATCCTCATCCTAAACATACTACTACTACTAGTAATAGTAGTATAATAGTAGTAATAATAATAACAACAACATCATCATCAATATTAACAATATTCCTAAGAATTATCATTATAATACAGAAAAAGGCACACAAAAAAACACAGAAAACTATAAGAAACGCCATAGTCAATGGAGTTATTACATCATATGTAGAGGCAAGGGGCATAATTACACCACTATAATAACACAATACTCACCAAAGCGGCTGTGGTCCTTCCTTGTGCCCTGCACCGTACCATCCGGGAGTATTTCCAGATGGAAGCCAGTCCTACAATACAGCTGTCTCCTCCGCAGGATCCCCTTCAGGTGGGTTAGATCCGCCGTGGTGCTCCGGGAGAGCCTCTCGCCAGGTATGAGGAGGTGGTGCTGGAGGAGGAGGTGGTGCTGGTGGTGGAGGAGGTGCTGCTGCTGCTGCTGCTGCTGGTGGTGGTGCTGCTGCTGGTTCTGGTGCAGGTGCTGGTGCTGGTGCTGCTGGTGGTGGTGGTGGTGGTGGTGGTGCTCACCCAGCAGCGCCGGCCCGTCCCCGCCGAGAGG